>OU618537.1:1910583-2360583 GCA_914829495.1 Eilema sororculum
CATGTTAACAGTGGTGGCACTCAGCTTGACGGCCTCATTAGATGCCTTTTCACGCCCCGCTTAAAGGACCCGGTACTGTAGGAAGAAGGAAACACGTGAACTGGCAGAGAGTTCCAGGTCTTAGTGGTGTGGCTCTCCTTTACTCTCTCCTTTACAACTTGTTATTTTTCAGGTGACCTTCCGAACGAGATCTTCGACGTGTAGTATCAGCCCAAAGCCCACTACTTGGAGTACAAGTGCTGCGGAGCCATAAGGCCTGACGTCACCTTAATCGACTACAGTTGCCTTGACACCATATATTTCGTCTGCGAAAAGAAAATTTAGAAAAGCAAATAGATGTAATGTTTTCGGAAATGTGTAAAAACCATTTTTACATTTAACTAGGTTTATCTAATAAAATACTATCTTTTTGTGTCTGTTTGTCTGTCTGTCTGTGAAAAGAGGACTTCTTGAAAACGAATGAATGTAATTTTTTACGGAAATGTGTAAAAACCATTTTTACAAGGTGTAACGGGTCATTCATCAACTCGCGGGCAATAAACTTGCGGGAAACCGCGGCGGGTTGGTATTTTTGAATTTTATTTTATATTGCTGTCGTCAACTCGCGTGAATATTAAAGTACAGTCAGAAAAATGGATCGAAACCAAAAATTTCATATAAAACCAACTTTTATACTCGCGCATTTATACACCCGCATTGGTTAAAGTAACTGTTTACTTTTTTATATTAATTTATCTTAGATTTCGACATAGACGTGCAAAATGAGGTGAGGGAGAGACGGCCAATGATGCATAAAACATGCTATTAGTTATGGTTATGACAACGATGTCATATGAATGAAACGTCGTAGGAATATCATCTTTTTCTTGTGGTGATTAAATTTTATTTTAGGATAAGACAAAGTACATTTTAAGCTAATGAAAATAAAACTTAAATATTGATAAGACCAAAATAGGATAAAACTAGGGGTAAAAAGTAATATTGCAGTTAATTTTTTATACATTTAAGATTTCGTCTAGTAAAAATGTGGAAGTTTTTTCGTGTTTTTATGTATTGTGGAGATAAGTTTATATTTTTTATATGACAGTGGCAGACAAGCGCAAGGCCTTTTTTATTGTGCGTAAAATCCCCACGGAGCCGGTGGAGGCGGTTATGTCGGACTCGAACCGACCAAAACGCACGCCGTCTTGGGTCCTTGGTTGCCGGAGGTGAGATTGCCGAAAGCATATCTCTCGCACCCCGGCAGACCCAAGACCATCTCATTCGAGATGGCCCCTTTATGTCGAGTCCCGTGGTTGACCTTAGTGTCCCCATCTAGCTCCGGGTACGGGGAGGCACACTTTGCGCCGCTGCCACGGCCTGCTTCTGCTAGGGTGACAGGCGGCTCCATCGGTCACCCCCAGGCCTGCGCTCATGGAGGACGGAAATCGTTATTATCCTCCGACGTCCGGTTCGCCTTCGCTCTTCGCGGGCTTTCCGAGTCCGGAGTCTAGTCCGGACCCGACCGACCGCCTCCTTCTCGAGCATTACTTGCTCGCAGAAAGAGGCGGCCGTACCCCAAGCGTTCGCACATCGTACCATCGCTGTGAGTAATGTGGCGAGTGTGAGGACTCCCACCCCCAGAGCTGCCACTAGGACCCGCCTCGGCGTGTCCCACGCCGGGCAATCGGTCAGCGTGTGCAGCTCTGTGTCCTCGCTCGCATCACTGTGATGGCACTCGGACGTTGGCTCCTTCCGGATCCGACACAAGTAACTCCGTTAATCACCTGCGTCAGCCGGTACGAGAAGCTGCAGTGTAGCATCTCTAGCCATTCCTCTATGATAGGTCTTATCGCCGATGTTACGGCATGCTCTGCCCTTGGTCGCCCAAGTCGTAGCTCCCACTCAGCTACCATATCCCGGTGGAGCTGGGACCTCACGGCCTGAATTTCTTCAGGCTCGGGTTCCCGTCCCTGCTCCCGCGCCTCCTTTCCATACCGATATAGCATCGAAACGGCTCTCGCATCCAGGTTCCACGGTAGGGATCCGGCAAGGTGACTCACCGCCTCCAATGGCTCTGCTGGCCATTGCACGCTGCGGCCCACCCAGCAGACGCGCATTGTAGACTGTCAGCGTCTCCGCCCATATCGGGCACCCATATAAGACCATGGACCGCACGACTCCCGCATAGAAGCGGCAGCTGTGTTCTTTAATTTGGGGGCCAGTCGTCGGAAATGCTCCACCGCCCGTCGAGCACGAGCCCCAGGTATTTCATCTGGGGCTTGATGCCGATGGAAATGTCTCCCACTATGAGGCTGGAATCCTCCGGTGGTTTGCTCCGAAGCCCATGAAAGAACATGGCCTCGGTTTTATGCAGAGCCACCTCGAGACCCAGCTGCCGGATCCGCTCCACAACTTGGGCAACAGCGGTCGTGGCCTTCAGGGTCACTTCGCGGTATGTAGCCCCGCACCCGTCACCAGCGTGTCGTCCGCATAACACGTGACGGCGGCACCGTCCGCGAGCTCACCGCGAAGCACCCAGGCGTAACCGATGTTCCACAGTAGTGGTCCCAGTACCGATCCCTGCGGAACACCGCACGACATCTCTCGCCGACCGAGCCCGGTCGAAGCGCAGAGCCTACCTGATAGAACATGTTTATAACTATTTTACATTTTGCTTATTCATAATACCTATACAAATAAATAAAATTGGAGTGTCCGTTTATAACGTTAAAATAATAGCTTTTTAACTGGAAGTGTAAAGTCGACAGACGGATAGACAGAGTCACTTTCGGATTTATAATACCTATAAAGCACTACGGATACAAGATACTATAATAAATACCTTTTTTGGAAATTTTGTCAATCTTTTTGTCTGATATTCTATTTGTTTGCTAAGTAAAGTGACAGTCGATTTTGAGAGGATTTTTATTGTTATTAGTTCAAAGGTAATTCTCGTTACAAAAATCTGTTCAAAATCTAATCCCGATCTAATCTCCCATATGTCTACAATGGTATTCTCGTTACACACTTTTCAAGATCGAACGTTGACTGTAATGTTATTATATTGAACTAACATTTGAAAATGTGCAAATCGATCAAAAAATGGTACCTACTCTGCTAAACTTTGTAACTGATCTATTAATTATTCTAATCGATTACATAATAATTAAAGATGGATTTTTCTGATTCGAACGTGTGGAGTGAGGAAATGAAATCTGCGCGGGGGTGTGAGCTTCCATTCTGTACGCTAGTACTATTACCTATTCTGTGATATTACTTTGATCCTTTTTCGTAGTATCTCCATACCACAACAGTCACTCGCTTTTCTTTTTTCATTCCTTGATACCACTTACAAACTTCTTCTATTATACTATATTCTTTAGCATAGCCTAAAATATCTTATAAAGTACCTACATATTAAATAGGTACCAAACTATATTAAATTTATTACAAAGTTTTCGTAACTGACTGTACACAAATACGTAAATTTTGACAATCGCGCGAGTTGACGACACGAAAATGATCAAAAATTGAAAGTTGCCAACTCGCGGTTTCCCGCAAGTTTATTGCCCGCGAGTTGATGAATGACTCGGTGTAACAGAACATTTTATGTTTTCTTATTTTATCAATTACTCACCATTTGTGTCGATAATCAGCCAGATCAGACAGAGGTATTTAAGTAGTAAGTGTAGCTTGCGATAGAATTAATAGTCGGGATATTTACAATGTTTATTATATTTATTGAGGAACCGATACTTGACCACGGTGAGTGTTAAACTATTACCGTTAATGACCATGTCAATCTCAAATCATACATTGCGATAGAATATAATGAATGACAATATTTTCTACTTTTTATTTTAAAATATTGGCTGCCAGGCTAAGCTGGTGATTTCTTTAGTTCTACGCTTGTTCGTCCCAATCTCGTCGTGCTGAATCACTTGATTTTCAGTAAAAGAATCATCCAACGATTCAACGCATTGATTAGTTTTCTTCATATATTTTTTATAAAAATAATATTAAAAAATACAATGAGTTAGGTACTTGAAAATATCAATATAATAAAACGTGCAAGAAAGAATACTTAATTGCTAAAAATTAAGAATTAGATTCACTTTGTGTGCAAGATACTCCAGCGGAACTCGTTTTAAATAAAGCGACTGCTCTGCGACTGGTTTGTTATCAAAATAACATTAATTACATAAATATCAGTACATTAATCTTACTTGACCAGTTCTAGGAGTAGACTTGCCACATTAACACTGTGTTGTTGCCGAAAATGATTATTTTATTTATCTGTGCCCTCGCTTTGTCAACGACAACTGGTAAGATCAATATTATAATCTTAATTTTCGTAACGTGTATTAAGAAATGTATTTAATATTAATTAACTATTTCTAGAGTAGAAGGAAATATATCTACTATCATGCTTTAATAACCGATAATGTTTCCTTCGTGGTTTCCTTCATCTTCTTCATGGAGTCAGTGGCTAACAAAGCCTATTTCTATTTCCCGCTACAGCCTCGCGCTTCTACTAAATACTCCTAATAGTAGGAGTACCGGGACACTTATGTCCTGATGCTCCTATTGAACACAAAATTAAAATAGCCCCCATCACAAATAACATAAACAAAAAGTTGAAAATTAATTGTGTTTGCCCTTTAACTTTGATAGACCTATTAATATTTTGATTCAATCGTTGCCATGTCAGGGGACCCAAATTGATGAAGCACTCCGTCATTCTATCAAAACGATACATGGTCCCTCCATTTGTATTATTTATTTTTTACTGATTTAGAGCGGTTATAAATTAAACATCGATGTAAATAATATCAAGTTTTAATACTAACTTTAAGGTCTCTATTAACGATATCATAAGAATTTATTATACTAACTATTAAGTTATGTTTGACTTGCATAATATATGACATGTATACACTTGGGTGCATACACCGTTGCTTACATATTTGACTACTAGTCGCTTAAATGGAATATGTAGTATCGTTTTGAATTCTTTGTAATTTGAGAATTCTCCTCATCATCATCTATACTTTAAAATCAATAAATCGACACATGACAGGCCTTCCTATCGTGTGAATTTATTTGAAGAAGTACCACAACTAACTGCTAGGATGTTGCCCATACAACATTAAGATCTCATATACGTTTCTTCAATACATACTGTCAATATACAATATCCTCCATGAAATTTCAAATGTCGCTCGGGTTATCTATGGCTCTTTTGAAACATAACAAGTTACATCAAAACTTAGGGGTCAACAGATTATCAGGAAAGAAAATAAATATACCGGCTATATGTCAAATAATATTAAGCAGGTATACCTAAAACAGTGTTGAGGAATGCTTTTCAGGTGTGGACTTAGAAAAGTCCCCTGTGGTACTCCCATAGTAATAAATAATGCAGAACTTTAATTTTTGATTTTTTTACATTACGAAACATGTGATGATGCTCAACTAAATTGATGTATAATCAATTTATTTGCGCATCTTATTATACATATATCTCACACTTATAAAAATCTCCATCTCCTCAGTTATTCCTTTCCTTATCATTTACTTTTTGACCAATTCTTCTATATTATCTGAAACATACTTGCAATTATAGGCACTTAATATTAATTTATTATTGTACATTTTTGTAGCCGATATAACAACCGATGTTACTACGGAAGCAGTTATCAATGAAAATATAGCAAAAGAATGTAACTCTGGTAAGTTTTCAGCATGCTTCATTTTTTGACCTGAAGTAGGCTTTTGATACAGTTTTCATCATTTTGAAATTCGATTTTTGTAATTTTTGTCGATAAAACCGGTATCATGCATAAGTAGATATTCTCAACTGACATTTGTATTTGAGAAATTTAACTTTTGAATTCGTGCAACGTGTAATAGGTGCGATACAGTGTACCCATCGAATTACAATTATAGAACAAATTTTGATCTGAATTCGGTAACTTCTATTCAAACCATTTCATCAGGTATATACTCTTAATTTATCCATTTTATGTTCAACAACTGATAGCTTACATCCATATACCATCCATATACTCACGTCTTTAAATCCCTGAAGGGGTAGGCAGAGATGTACTAGAACTCACATTTCGTCAATTATGATTTTCGGCCCCACGACGTAATACGAAGCGAGCCTGTTATCGTCTAGCGGACCCGTTGTCTTGGGCTGTATGAGCCCTATCCCTTAGTCGCCTTTTACAATACCCACAAGAAGACCTGGGGTGGTCCTATTCTACTCTACCGGGAACCAACACGGCTTCATTATTTTTACCCGACTGCGCGACGCAAAGGAGGGTAATGTGTTTATCAGTCTATGTATATATGTAAGTTTGTTTCTATGTGGCGTTCTAGAGACCAAATGCGTAGGCCGATTTTGATAATTCTTACGTCAATCGATTCGTCTTAACCTTGCGAGTGTCACTAAAGACATAACAGTAATCCAAATTCACAACAGCGACAACCAGACGCCATATTGTCAAAATGAAAAAAAAAAGGTCGATGAACTATGTCAAGTGGGGTGTCGTTGAATAGGTATTTTAAAATCATCTTTAGGTTGCTTTCATCATTTTTCATTTTAAATAATAGTTTAGGATATATAACGATTTAAAGTTGTTTAACAAAACAATCATTCTCGCTAATTTTCTTACTTATTGATTTAAGTTTTTAATATTTATGATATGAAGATTACAAAATTAAAACTATGAATTTGACTTTACAGAGACAGGCTTCACATACTACAAGTCTATCAACAGTTGTTACAAGCTGTACAAACGTGGATTACCTTGGGTCCAGGGTAATTCAATTTGTACCCAACATAACTCATTCTTAGCTATTTTGAATGATGCAAAGGAAGCACAAGTAGTCAGTGGTATACTGAAGGAGGCTAATGTAGAACACGCGTGGGTGGGACACAGAGACAGGAATTCGAACGGGCACTGGAGCAGTAGCCATGGTGAGTATATTATTATTGAATTGGATCCCGTTCCCAGTACCCATGGGAACCTATTCCCGGGATAAAAAGTAGCCTTTGTGTTATTACCCGACTAGGGCGAAGCCAAAAGGAGGGTTATGATTTTGACAGGCTATGTATGTATGTATGTATGTATGTATGTATGTATGTATGTATGTATGTATGTATGTATGTTCATTTGTTCCCTCATAGCTCCTCAACTACTTATTAGAACTAGACAAATGAGGTATCGTTACAAGCGGCTTTATCGTCCGATGGTTATAGGCTATATGACGTGTCACTCAATCTTGTGTGGCGCCCTCTAGCGCTCTTAAGGTACTGTGTTAAAAAATAAATTTGAGATAAAAATGCCGTGTTTGGTATCAAATGAAAGGGCTTAAGAAGCACATTTTAAATATGTATAAATTATTAGCTTTACCTTGACCCAAAATAATGTAAATAAAAAATAAAGTATAAAACAAAAACCCGACTACCGAAAAATCACACTCTAAAATGTTACAAACAAGAAAATATCAAGGATAGCCGTGGTCGTATGCCACTTTACCCTAGAATATATTGTTATGTTAGAGTAAGTGGCATTTGACCACGGCTATTATTGATATTTTCTTGTTTGTAACATTTTAGAGTGTGATTTTTCGGTAGTCGGGTTTTAGTTTTATTTTAGACTATAAAATTAAAATGACGGACTAAATATTTCTGTGACTGCTTTTTTTTTATCGTGCGATAAATCCCCACGGATACCACCCCCACGGAGCCGGTGGAGGTGGTTATGTCTGTGACTGCTTACTATCGGGTATCCTATAGATTAAAAAAAAATGTTTCAAACTAAAACTCGACTACTGAAAAAAAATAACAAGAAAATATCAGAGGTAGCCGTGGTCGTATGCCACTTTTCCCTAGAATATATTGTTTGGTTAGAGTAGTCGGGTTGCAATTTTATACTTAACTAGCTTTTGCTCGCGGCTTCGGTGGATGTCGGTGATCGCGACAAAACATTTCTCAAAAGTCGTAGGTGAACGAAGTTTCATTCTTCCAACTTTGAAAATGACGAACTTTCCATACAAAAGTTTATCACCTATTTAACCCTCTTAGTAGTAAAATTTTGAAAAACGCTGATACACGTGTTCATTTATTTCTTAAAAGACACAGGCTTATGAAATTTAGTGCATCTAGCTCTGAAAATGACGGACTTTCATACAAACTTCCATCCCTTATTTTACCCCTTTAGTAGCAGAATTTACAAAAATCCTTTCTTATAATATTACCTGCATGCTAAATTTCAGCCCGATCCATCCAGTGGTTTGGGCTGTGCGTTGATAGATCACTATGTCAGTCAGTCAGTCACCTTTGAGTTATATACATTTAGATTTCTTATTTATTTTATTTTGGGGCAAGCGAAAGCTAATAGTTTATACCTACATATTTTAAATTATCTAAGAAAGAACTTTCATTTGAAACCAAACACGGCATATTGAGTGACATGTCATATAGCCTATAACCATTGGACGATCAAGACGCTTGTAAAGATACATACATAGCCTGTCAAAATCATAACTCTCCTTTGGATTCGCTGTAGTCAGGTAAAAATGCTGTCTCCTTCTCTTCATATAAACTCATATTTCAGGTGACCTTCCAAGCGAGATCTTCGACGTCTGGTATCAACCCAAAGCCCACTACTTGGAGTACAAGTCCTGCGGTGCCATAAGGCCTGACGTCACCTTAATCGACTACAGTTGCCTTGACGCCCTATATTTCGTCTGTGAAAAGCCCTTTTAGAAAACTAATCGATAATAATTGTCTACGGAAATGAGTAAATACTTTTTACATTAAACAACTTACAAGGTGTAAGAAAATACATTTTTTATGTTATTTTAATCAAATCAATTCATTTATTAGTTCTGATACAAATGGTCCTTAAAAGCTAACCAGACCTTCGATTCTACTAAAGCTTAAATTTTGTGGTACCGCGGTCACTGCAAAAAATATCAATACATCTTAGACTTTATCTCTATTCGCCTAAAGACCAAAATGAAATGAAAAAAGTTTCATTACACTCAGTTAGGTACTCTGCAAAAAGTCATTTAATTTTAAACTATGCCGACTTTAAAGTCTATTATTTAATGCCGTTTTGCCGAGGCCCAGTAGGCAAAGGAAGCAAATGAAAGACAAAATTTTTTACAACTTAAAAAGAAATGCGGAATAACATTCGAAGTTCTTAAACATCTTTTTCGCAAATGGACGTTAGTTCGAAAACGTAACTATACTGCAGCAATTTCTCATCTTCCTTGAGAAGACCGGCACATGATGGACTGCTACCGCTCAAGTTCATGGAGTAATCAGCCCACACATTGTACCTGTCACCTAAAGGATCACCTGAAAAAATAAATAGAAAATATATAATATACCACCTAAACTCACCTGCAAGCCTGTATTCGGATGGAATTGTTCCCTTTATTTCGAGACCCGATATATCGAGTCTGGGGATGAGGTCCTGGTGCAGGCGTCCCTCTCAGTGATGTCATATGGTAGCCTCTTTAATAAAAGCCCCGGACCCTTGGCTATGACATCACTGCCGCAAAGGAAATAGGGAACAATGCTGATGATCGATAAAGATAATGAAAAGTAAATGATAAATGACTTTTATTTTGAAAAAAAGAAAAGAATGCTTTGGTAACATAATTTTTATTTAAGTTTATATACCACTCAAATATCTTTTTCATAAATCGAAGTTAACATGTAAATGAAATTATACGGCGCCAATAGCACCTTGTCGGTCAGACTGGCGAATTCTGTACCGCCAAGAAAGTTCCTAACATCTATTTCAGAATATTTCTCCCACACATTATATTTGTCACCTATAGGTTCCCCTGAAAAAATAAATGACTTATTATCTATTTTACCTTCTTAAGGTTGAAATTCATTCGGACATCTTCAATCAAATCGGATTATTATTAGGTTTGGTTAACCTTTGACAGAATTGTTCAGGTTGCCCATAAGACATCTTGACCAGAATATTATTGATTTATTTTAACGTATTCTCCAAAGCACAAAAGCGCACAGATGAAATGCCACTATGCGTTCACCCATCCAAATGGCAACTCACAGTACTTATTCCACTTTACCGAACAGTAAGCGCACCTAGCTACGAACGTTTCAAATTAAATCTTGAAATTTAATTAATCAGAAAATATCGAAGATCAAGCTAACTCGCAGTTAGGTTCGAAAACTGAAACTCCGTAATGAAAGCTTCGGATGTGACTACGCTAGGATGAAGTAGAAATGATAGTCAGAACTCACCCTTCACGGTCCTCCAATCCCCATTTCCCTCTTCATCAATCAATCCTACCCACGTCGCTGATGTTTCAAACCTGTGTCCAAAAATACGCAAAATATCTTTTGTCTCTTTCTCATCGTCCAAGATGACCAAGTACGCCCCCTCATGGGCACAAGTCTTATTCGCTTCGTCCCACATGGATCCTCTTACATGTATTTTGTAACAGCCAACAGAGGGATAGTAGCGGTATCCTGTAAAAAAAAGATTTTTAGCTAAGCCTTTTAATTTTATACTTTAAAACCAACATGTAAAGTTTATAATGTTTTTTTTTTTTTAGTAGGAGTATCTATATAAATCGGAATAGAAAGGTCGACCCAGATAAGACCCAGTTCCTTATACTTTCTTTGAGCCTGGTACTTCATGCAAATGTACGAATATCACAGAACTACTGATCCCATGACCGCAACTCTCAGGAACCTATACCCGGGATAAAAAAAGGTTGAATGGGATGAAAAGTATTCTATGTCCGTCTCCTGGTTGTAAGCTACATTCCCACCAATTTACAGCCAAATCGGTACAGCCGTTCTGGAGTTATAAATAGTGTAACTAACACGACTTTCTTTTATATATATAGAATATCACAGTGATTGCCAATTAGCGGGGGTCCTACTCCCAATCCGACATAATATATAGGTATGTACTGAATATATATAAAATTCAAACTTAAGTACCTCTGCCTGTACATTTAGCACCGGGAGTCCCTTCTGTTGTTGGATTTATTGTTGTTGATGGTATTGTTCGTGTTGTAGATGCTACTGTTGGGTTTGTTGATGGTATTGATGGTGTTGTATGTGTGGATGTTGTTGGCGTCTCATTAGTGTAACAGATGAAAGGCAGACGCTCCCAGCACTGCACAACACGTATACTCTTGCTGTCTATAGACAGGCAGCTACCGTCTCGTGGGTCCAACTTGTCAATCAGATCTAATGTGCTGTCAGGCATGTCGTCTAGTGCTTCACCTGGAAAATACCATGTCGTTTTTAATAGGAAACGTCGGGTCAGAAGATAAAGATCTGTATGCTTTTTTTTTAATCTTTTCTATTTGCAATTACTGCCACTGGAGGATTTCATGGAACGACTGCTGTGATTTTTTTTTATACCACTTAGGTGGCAGACAAGCACACGGCCCACCTGATGGAAAGTGGTTACCGCGGCCTATGGACGTATGCAACACCAGGGGTGTTACACTCGCGCTGCCTAACCTGAAGAAACCTTCTAATGCCCCTATTGAAGAAACCCATATTGTAGTCGCTTGGGAAAACCATGGCATGGCATGCTCCCGAAAAGAAGGCTTTCACGATATTTCTCTGACTAACTAGAATTGTTATGGGTCTCCAAGATCTTGACAGGGAGGCCCAAGCTTAGGGACATAGCGCACCTGAGGACAGTTGTATTAACCGATCTGGGTACAATCAAAATGCTCTGGATGAACAAAGTGCTCAAAATGATCTTAATGCCTTGGATTTCCCCCCTTCCAGATTTTTGGTACACACTTTTAGTACAGACAATGATATTATTTAAATAAAAAAAAATGTTTTTCGAAAAAAAAAAACAGTTGGATTTGCTCTTAATACCGTAGTTTTCATTCATTTTGAGACACGAGAATAAATATAACGCGATAGAATATGAAAAAGTTGTTTTATTTCAATCATTTTGAGACTTTGTCGTCAAAATATTTCTGACGTCGAGCGTACCTGTACCTGGGTACGGTTTTTTTTTTGGATCAGAAACCCAAATTTGTAAAACACATTGGACATACCAACCTTCTAGCGACACAAACGTTGCGTCAGGGTTGTACTCCAACCTCATACCGATGAAGTAAGGTGTGGAGTGATTGTTCAGAGCGATATGTGTCTGCATGAACTTGAGTATACCCTCATCGGTGGGAGACGCCAGAGTAGCACCTGCGATAAGAATATATTTAGGGCTTGAAAACGGTTGCGTCAAATATCTAGAAAAGTAGTAGATCAATTCTCTTAAATACAAAAAAAAAACAAATTGCAATTTTAAAAAGCCATCCGTGGAAGTTTTTGAACACATACCATATTATCACGCTTTTATGCCTGGAGGGTTAGTTTAGTTTTGTCGTTAATATAAGAACTCAAACAATATCTCGCACTTTAACTGACGCGGGCAGGTAATCAGCAGAATACCTAGTTAATCTGCACTCAGACTGATTTTCGCACATTAACAGTGACATATAGATTACATACCTATTTTCTCACAATGCGCTTTGGCTTCCCACCATGAAGCTATGACCTTTTGTTGTAAAAATTGCCGCTTGTCGCCAGATTGGAACACGAACTTGCTCTGCACGACATCTGGAAACAAAACCATTATAATATCCTCAGTGAAGCGGCAGTTGTCTAGTCTTCCCTGATACAGAAGTCATTGGGTTTGCACTTAATACCTTTTAAATCCTGACGAATATAGCACGCCGGCTGGTAATGTCGGACTTTCCATCTCGGGGTTCCTGTTTCAGGGAGCAAGGAGCTAAACCTGGGTCATCTCCGGTTACGAGATGGCCTTCTCAGGTGTCCACCATGGCCCCAAGAGGAGAGTTGCTCTCTAATTTGGTGTAACCCCCAAACAAGTAACATTTGTACTGGTGGGAAAAAAGTCCCAGGACGGTGTTACTGAATGAAACACTTCACAACCTATGCTGATATGAACACATGTTTTAGGCGTTTTAAAGATTTCTTACCAAATATTCAATACTATATATATTGATTACTTCTGTGAACAACGAATTTTTAACAAAAAAGGACCAAATCTTTTATAAAAATGCACCTGAATGGAACTACTCTTGAGAATATACGGATAAAAACTACATCTTACCCAGGCTTGTCGCCGAGAGCAGAATGGCACAAATGATTCCCGTGAACATTTTCCAGTAAATAGTATGAATCCTGTAGCTCTAAATGTAGAACTGGTTTAATAAAACCAGAATACTCCTATTTATACCTAATCAACTGTTGTATATGTAGGTAGGTAGCTACGCGCGGCGCGTCACTACCACCCATCTCGATGTACGTAGCTATTCAATAAATCAGTGCACAGTAAGCCAGCGATTGTTTTGCTTGTCCCTCTCACCCGCATATCTAACAGTGGCGACGATTATAAAATGTCTAGCGTGCAATTTGGCATTTTAAGTACTTTCGATCACAACATACAGACCTGGAAAACGTATAAAGGACGGATAACACAATATTTTATTGCCAATAATATTAACGCGATTACGGATGCGGCGGGTAATAAAAGGAAGGCGATCCTGCTTAGTGCACTCGTGGAGGGTACCTACAAGCTAGCTACAGACTTGATATTGCCGAAGGATGTGGAAACTGTACCCTATGAGGACCTGTTGCGTCTCCTAGATAACCACTTCACTCCAAAATGTGTAGGATTTGGTGAACGTCATAACTTCTACGTGGCCAGTCAACAGGTAGGGGAAACCCATTCACAGTGGGCGGCGCGATTGCGAGGCCTGTCAGCAAACTGTGGGTTTCTAAACGTGGAAGAGGCACTTCGTGACAAGTTTATCATGGGGATGCAGCCAGGACGTGAAAAGGAAAAGCTTTATACGAAAGAGCTGACGGATCTAACGCTGGCTAAGGTCGTTGAGATGGCAGAGAATCTGAGCGTCGCGCGCGCTGCCGTCGCGGCCTGCGCTGGTGTGCAGACGTCTACGACGACGGATCAACCGCTTTTCAAAATTTCTAACAGCAAATCAATTAAAGGCAAGGAAAAGTGTACGGTATGTGGGTATACGAACCACAAGTCAGCTGACTGTAAATTCGCGAATTATACATGTAAAAAGTGTCACGTAAAAGGCCACTTGCGTAAAATGTGTACAAAAGTAAACTACGTGGACGTGGATTGCCGTGACAAGGGTGAGGATGACCATGACGATGACGGTAAGTTGTTCCATATTCGTTCACACAAAGGGGAACCTATGGTGGAAACCGTTATTGTTAATAGTATCCCATGTAAATTTGAAATTGATAGTGGCTCCGCGGTATCTGTAATATCAGAAACCTTTTATAAAAAATTTTTTAAAGATGTGTCATTATCGAGTACGCGAAAACAGCTGATGACCTATAACGGAGGTAAAATAATATGTGTAGGTACTTTGCGGGTGTCAATTGTGTACGATGGGCACAGTCGCCTGATGTGTTTATATGTGGTCCGTGATGGTGGGCCACCGCTTCTGGGTAGGGATTTTATATCCCTATTTCAGTTACAACTGACACCAATCAACTATTGTACAGATTCACAATTAGCTGGCAATGATCTAAAACAACAATATTCTAAGTTGTTTTCCGATAAGCTAGGAACATTTAACAAGTACAAAATAAAATTGTTATTGAAAGAAGGCGCAAAACCGGTTTTCTGTAAGGCACGGCCGGTAGCATTTGCGTTGCGAGATAAAGTTGATAAAGAAATTAACAGGTTGGTTGATTTAGGCATTTTAGAACCAATTGAATATTCGGATTATGCTTCACCAATAGTACCGGTACTTAAACGAAATGGGACAGTTAGATTATGTGCCGATTATTCGGTCAGTATAAACAAACAACTTTTAATCGAACAATACCCACTTCCGACTATTAAAGAATTGTTTTCGAAGATTCACGGCGGACAACAGTTTAGCAAACTCGATCTATCCATGGCTTATAACCAATTGGTTCTAGATGACGAATCAAAAAATTTCACGTGTATAAATACTATACGTGGATTATTCCGGTTTACTCGGTTAATTTTCGGATTAGCTAGCTCGCCATCCATTTTTCAACGCGCGATTGAGTCTGTACTGTCTGGTATCGATGGAGTTGTGTGCCTATTGGACGATATTTTAGTGACTGGCAGGGATAGGCAGGAACATTTAGTGCGATTGAACGCGGTTCTGGGACGCTTGGAGGAAGCGGGATTAACGTTACAGACGGAAAAGTGTAGCTTTTTCCAAGATGAAGTTAATTATCTGGGCTATATAATAACAAAAGAGGGTTTAAAAAAGGCGCCTGAGAAAATAAAGGCTATGATAGAAGCGCCAGTACCCACAAGTGTTGGTCAGCTACAGTCATTTTTGGGGTTGATTAACTACTATAGAAATTTTATACCAAACGCATCATCTATTCTCAGTCCGCTATATGAATTATTAAAAAAAGATTGTAAATGGGACTGGAATAAAAGCCATGATGCGGCGTTTAGATCAATTAAGAAATTGATGACGTCAGATCAAGTACTGGCTCATTTCGATCCACATGCGCAGATAATATTAACTGTAGACGCTTCTCCAAGCGGCCTAGGCGCGGTCCTGTCACAAATAGGATCTGACGGCGTCGAGAGGCCCATCTCCTTCATGTCGCGCACCTTAAACTCGGCGGAGAAACGTTATGCACAGATCCAAAAGGAAGCAACAGCCATTGTTTACGGCGTGCGACGGTTCCATCACTATCTATATGGCCGGTCCGAGCCTTTTATATTACGGACGGATCACAAACCGTTATTATCTATTTTCGGGCCGTATAAGGGCATTCCAGGGATGTCAGCTAATAGGTTGCAACGGTACGCATTATTTCTAACTAGTTATAATTATAAAATAGAATATATACGTAGTACTGATAACAGTGCAGATTATTTATCTCGGGCGAGCCTACCTCGCGCGGTACACCAGTGTGCTTGTACTGAGCAGTGCACCTGTTGTGATTGCGAGGTGGCCTATGACCGAGCCGCTTACGTCTGTTTCGTGGTAGATGGTAGCATGCCCGTCACGCTTGAGAAATTAAGGCCCAACGCAAACAGAAGACGACGAGGTGAAGGTAAGATATGGATACGGCACAGATACGGCGCAGACGCGATAACTGCGCACACAGCGTGGAGACGATACGGCTAGTTATGTCAGTGTATAGAGCGTGATATTGATGGGATAAGACATGTATCCTGTATATAGTCTGTATACGGAGCGTGCATCTTTGCGTCTGATCTGTTCGTGACTGAAGGCGGCAAGCGGACGGCGCAGGCACGCCGCTCCTCGCCCCCCGCCACGTCGCCAGGAGATGCAACACCGGTAAGGCGCAAGCGGCGTCTCGCATTGTATACAGTATGAATTGAGATAATAAATATAAATAAATATTCCACAACATTATACACAACGCTATCTAGACCCATGGTAAGCTTTTATAGCTTGTGTTATGGAATCTAGAATGCGGATAAACATACTTATATACTTTTTTTTTGTAAATACATACATATTATATATAGAAACACCCAGACCAATGCAAATAGCCATATTCATGCATACAAATATTTGCACTGAGCGGGAATCGAACCCGCACCTCCTGCGTGGCAGTCGCGTGCACTACCGCCACGCCACGGAGGCTGAGATACGTGGCGTTATATTTTAAACTGTAAAATTTTCATCCATTTGTGTATTTCATTCATGATTTTGTAATTTAACTAGTTTTTTTTTGTATCTTAAAGGACTTAAACATAAAATATTATTAAGTACTAGTACAGCGGTATTGTCAGCTAACTAACGAAAGATCGAGCAAGGGAAAACCTTGTCCATCCTGGTTCTGTCTCACTTACACAATTTCACTCACTAATAATAATGATACAAAAGGAAGAAGTAGGTACATATTCGAAACAAAAAAAAAACAAAAGGATGATCAATAAGTATTATTTTCACTAAATATCATCTTGTATAATAATAATCTGAGCCGTACCGTCTCCACGCTGTTTGCGCAGTTATCGCGTCTGCGCCGTATCTGTGCCGTATCCATATCTTACCTTCACCTCGTCGTCTTCTGTTTGCGTTGGGCCTAAGGGAGGAAACGGAGAGGGACATCACTTTAAAGCGTGTTATAGACTACACTTTAAATGGGTGGCCCCGAAAGGTAGATGATATATTGAACCCATTTTATCTATGTAGGTCACAATTATCTTATGAGGGTGGTTGCGTTATGAGAGGCCACAAGGTTGTTGTTCCTATGACTTTATACCAAACCATTTTGAATGAATTGCACTCGTCTCATTTGGGTATAGTTAAAACCAAGGCCGAAGCTCGGTCAAGATTTTGGTTTCCAGGTATTGACCAAGCCATAGAAACAACGATAGGTTCGTGCGATGTTTGTGTTCACTTGCGGCCCTCTCCCCCCCGCGCTCCTCTTTCCCCTTGGGAATTTCCACCTTATCCGTTTTACAGAGTACACGTGGATTTCATGGGTCCAATAAAAGGGTGCTATTACCTGGTTGTAGTAGATGCACACACCAAATGGGTAGAGGTTTTTAACATGAATACTACTATAGCTTCTACCGCGGTAATAGGGAAACTATGTGAGTTTATGTCAAGGTTTGGCATGCCGAAAACCATAGTAAGTGATAATGGCACTGCTTTTTGTTCACGTGAATTTGAACTGTTTTGTGCGTCAAATGGGATTTCTCATTTGACGTCACCAGTATATAGTCCCGCCTGTAATGGGCAGGCAGAGAGTTTAGTTAAGGTAGTAAAAAGGGGCCTTAAATCATGTCTGTTGTCAAGTAATAACGGTAAGGACGCATCATTAAAACTTTTGAAATATTTGATGGACTACCGCAACTCGGTTCATACCACCACAGGGTTGACCCCAGCCGAGCTGGTGTTTGGTCGAAAACTACGGTCCCGATTGGATCTTATCTATCCAAGCTCATCGGAATCATCACCACCCTTGTCACGCACCGTAGTTAATCGTGTGAGAAATCAACAGTGTTCGTCAACTAAGCATAAAAATAAACCTAGATGTATAAAAGTCAATGATATTGTGATGTATAAAAAGTACGTAAACAAAAACAAATATATTTGGTGTAAAGGAATCATTTTAAAAAGAATAGGAAACGTTTTATATTTAGTGAAAGATATGAACAGTGCAGAAAGTTGTAAAAGACACTTAAATCAGTTGATTATGTACAAAGGGCCTAGTAACATTCAATGGGATACTTTAAGTAACGCCAGTCAGCCGGGGCCATCTCCTCCGCTTGCAATGCCGTCACCAATGTCGTCACCGCTCCCGTCGCCGCCACCGTCATCGCCAGTGCTTGAACAGGCACCTGACGTACCTGCTGTCGCAGTCGTATGCAGTCCGACGGGATTAGACATGTGTAGCCGGGAGCCTTCACCGAGCTCTTCACCGAGTGTCAGACAGAGGACTCAAGCGGTAGGGAGAAGAGAGGAGATCTACGTACCGAACACCACTTCGGCACCGGAGGACAACGAATGTGAAGGTGACTCCCTCCAAACAGTGCCGGATGAGAAATCAACTTCAGGTCCTACAGACAATGATACATCTGCAGAGAGGAAGTCAGACTCAGAGAATGACTTCCAAGAAGCGCAGTCTGAACCGGAAGGCCAGGGACCACAGGGAGATGGTGCCACAGGTCCCACAAAGAGAATGTTGCGTAACCGCCCGTTAATCAACTTTAAAAAATATTTCTAGTTGTTAATACCTGTACCTATGCATGTATCTTAGCTAGTACTTGTACTAAGGGGAGGAGTGTTGTATATGTAGGTAGGTAGCTACGCGCGGCGCGTCACTACCACCCATCTCGATGTACGTAGCTATTCAATAAATCAGTGCACAGTAAGCCAGCGATTGTTTTGCTTGTCCCTCTCACCCGCATATCTAACATAAAATATATATAAATATATCCGCGGTTTAGAACGATTTATTTTAATCAAAATATTCTGTGTGGGCAGCGGTATTTCATTTATCGACAGAACCATACGTTATGGAATGTTTTTTTGGGATATATCGTTTTCCTAGGTATTGTGTGGTCGCTACCAAAATCTACATTAAAGAATTTGAGGTAGATATGCTTATTCATTTTGATTGGCAGGTATGACGGATTTTTCGATACTTCGAGAGAAAGGTGTAGAAGTTTCTTTTTAGTACAACCAGCTTTTTGAATACGAGTATGGTTTTTATGTAATTTGTCTTGATCAAAATTCTAAAATCTAGTCAGACATTTGCGCCATTGCTCTCGATTCTCCATCTTGCGCATCCAGTTTCAGGTCGTCAGTCCATTTGGCTAGAGGGTGTTATTCCGTTTGCCTTACATAACCTTGACTCTAGAACATTCTGCCGTCAGTAACCGTCAAACTTTCAAGAGATATACTTTATCTCAGGTTTCCTGTTTTACGAATTTAAACCCCAAAATAGGTAATTTTCTCTTATTTAAAATATGACATAAACATTATAATTTACTTAATATTTATAATAAAAATACGCCTTTATTTTATACATATCATAAAGTTAAGCGACATAGGTCGCAGAATAAGCAAGCTGAAGTGGCAGTGGGCTGGCCACGTCTGTCTAAGGACTGATGGCCGTTGGAGCAAACTAGAAAGGTGGGACGCCTCCTAGCCAGATGGTCTGACGACCTGAAAAAGGTGGTTGGGACAGACTGGATGCGGAAGGTGGAAGATCGGGAGCAATGGCACACATTATGAGAGGCCATGTCCAGCAGTGGACTTTGATTGGCCAATTGATAGATTGATTGAAATTTTCATCCAGGATTTCATTCAAAACTTGTATAATTTTACTATTTTACCAGAGTGGGTACAATAAGGGGATTATGTCAATCGATTACATCAGGAAAAGTGAATCGCTTAGGCGGGACTTGACTCAGCGACACGCCCGATGTGATTCAAATTTTCCATCTTATACGTCTTTTGATAACTTTAAAAAATTTTGATAACTCCGCCCAAACATTTCAATGATTTTTCAAAGCATTAAGTTTAGGCTGAGCAATCAGAAATCAAGGTTTTAAAAAGATTTTAAGCATTTTCATTGGTTTCGATAGTTCGTAAGAACATCTGTAGATGATTGCACCGTCACCTTAAAGACGGATAAATATAGAAGGGAAATTCGAATCGCTTCAGGCGTGGCCCGGTAGCCTAGTGGTTAGGGCATTTCCCCTGTAAGGGAAAGATCGCGAGTTCAATTCCTGTCCGAGCGATTTATTTTTCGTGATATACTCGAATCGTAGGTATAGTTAATACTTTAAAATTTCGTTTAAAAAAATGTCAATATCAAATTGACTGAAACCACATTAGTCATTATCACATTGAGCATGTTGCATAAGCCCGGGTATTATCTAGCAAGGAAGTATTCAGGATATAGATAACGAAACCTCTATATACAAGTCTAGGTATTTAGGCAGGCAATGGCAATGACCCGTCAACTCACTCACTGACTTTACACCGTGGTAGTATTTAGATGGGGTAATAGTTTATTTGACTTTTTTACTTTCTAAATGACTACTTTGTAATAATATAATGAATAGTTTTAAAGACATTTCCTTTTGAAAATCCAAATTCTCGCGCCGACGACGCGACGCCTGCGCCGCCACCGCGCCGAAAACGCTTCGTATAAAATCGTCCGTGCTTGTGAAACCACACTCCGGTTGAGCCATGCGTGTACAACATATTTGTATAGAGTACCTACAAGAGAATATCGCAGCTCTTTAGGTCTACGTTGCTTTTTACGCATACAGTTTGTTATAAAAGTAATTTAAAATAGGGCATATTTTTTCAGAACAAGCTAGTTAATTGGGAAGAATCGTTGGCGCCTTTTCAAATAGCCTATATTCATTAGCGATCTTCTTCTTCCATCATATTAGTAAAGATTCGAGTTTTTTCGAAGTCCGATGTTCGCTTTAATGTTTCATTTTATTTGGTTACTAACTGATGATTATATTAATAATAGGACATTCTGCCGAAAGCATGAAACCAAGTCAACAATGAAACTCCGAGTTACATAAATAAATAAATTAATTTATTTTATTCTCAACACCGTCATTATACTTATTTTCAGTATCTATGACAGCATTAATATTAACCTAACTTACCGTAACATACATGTGTACTTAATAAATATTTTTGTCCTTACATTATTGTATTTTGACCAATTTAATCGATAAAGCACAGATTACTTAAATATTTGATGAAAGTGTCAATGGCTATATGAACCAGTCATTAATTACGATAGAACAATTAACTAAATGGATATGGAAGACCTCTCTAATACAGTAAACAGAAAAGTATCTGGTTGACGGCAATAGGCCTGTCATACGTTATGCAAGAGTAAATTCGAGAGACAAGTTGGACGAATATATAGATATAACCACAGAATAAATTATCGTACATACTGACGTATTTTGTATAAGTTACAAGCATGATTTTATATGTATGAATATTAGTTTACTTAGAGTTATGACAATCTATAGCTTGGCGGTAGAGCATTCTACTACTCAGTCAGAGATCGTGAGTATGATTCCCACTCAGTGCAATATATTTACATACACTTATGTTGGTCAATTTTTATCTATGTATATCCACATTCTGTAATATGAGTTTTGAGACAACATTAAGGCCATATAAGGCTATATATTTAAGGTATACAAGGCATATTGTCACTTTATATTAAACTATACCGTTACTTCACTTCGGTGGATATACAGAACACATGTTGAGACGGCACACTACCAAACACATTTGCTAAAGAGAGACAAATAATTTCACAAAGTTTCATCCGGTTTTTCAGTTTTGTCTTCAGTCCTTTGTACTGGAGGATTGGCCACATTTTGTGGTTTCGTCCAAGCTTGGCAAACGCAAGTTGGTCCAGGAATGCCCGTATGATGATCAGTGGTTGTTTGGAAGCCTTGAGACCCACCATAACTGCCTGTACCTGTCTGGAACTGTGTTGTCTGATGGTTCTGTCCCACAAAACTGGTTGTTTGAGTTAATTGCCCTTGAGGTTGATTCGATGGTACGTAGTTTGATGAACCTTGACTACTACCATAGTTGCCTGACTGTTGGTTGTTAACGAAACCGCCCGTATTTTGATGGCTCCAACCACCAGTTGATGGATTCTGGCCACTTTGCTGGTTTCCATGTTGAGATCCTTGGAAATTCATATTACCTTGTGAATTCTGATTGGAAAACTGACCATTGCCGACATTTTGGTTTTGGAATTGTTGATTTTGACCTTGCATTTGAATTTGCTGTCCAAATCCATTTTGAATTTGGTTCTGGAATTGCTGGCCAGAAGACTGCTGGTTTTGAGCTTGGAACTGACCGCCAGATTGGTTTTGCGGATAGTTTTGATATTGGCCTGGGTTTTGGGCTTGTGATCCGCCAATTTGTTGGAAACCTGATCCACCGTTTTGACCGTTATTTCCGTAGCCTCCTTGTGGATAGCTTCCAGATTGTGGATAGCCATAATTTCCGAACTGATTTTGGGCCTGGTTTTGGTTCTGTGTCTGAAAGCCTGAGTTCCAGAAGCCTTGTTGGGTTTGCTGTTGGTTTTGTCCCTGAAAACCCGCTGCAGGCTTATTTTTATGGTTTTGTACTATGTCAATGACTCCACCTATGATCTTTTCTGGAATATGGAGAACTTTGATGGCTTCTAATGAGTTAACCACATTTAGGGCAACTATAAAAACCTGTAAATGAAAAATTAGAGCATATTTATTACTGTAATGATTTCAGTTCGGGAACGAAACATTTATAGAATGATCTTCGCCGGTATACCCTACCGGCGAAGATCATACATTCTACTGCTTCTGAACTCTGTGTTCTGTACCAGTTAATCAATTTGGTATACAATAAGAATATCTATGAAATATACATAATTTTATATAAATGTCAGGACATTTTACTCGGTATACAAAGTGTTTCGACATTCCGTGTTTTTTTTTCATACACTCATGAATCCGACTAATTAATTGCCTACGCCATCAAGTAGGCCTATCCTGCATGCTACTTTAATTATATTAATACCGGGAACGCTCCTGAAGCCGAAAGCCCCTAGTCGTATTCCAGGTACATTACACATTACATTACAGTCCTCACGTCACTTATTGGGCCGAACCCTTATGGGACGAAACACTGTGAATTAGTGATATCCAGGTACATTGGTATAAAAAGTCGATTCGGACAAAAAATCTGTTTTTTAATTATTTACTCTCCATCGTGTTAGTTAAGCTAAATGAAAATATAATTTAAAAAAAAAACATCACTTTACAGAAAAACAACTAGCGCCAGCTTTTTTGACAAAACTCCACTTGAAATGACTAAAAACGTATCAAGTTAACCACCAAATTCACGTGTTAGTTCACAGCACTTGATGTCAATAGATTTGCCTTAATGTTTACTTCAGTGACTGTCGCCTGACATTCCAGCCCTGAAAGCCTGCATAAGAGCCTTGTCATTTATCATCAGGTATACCAACTAACAGCTGATTTTGTCTTGAGCCCCATAGATCTTGGTGTCCCTCACTCTTCACACCCGACATGACAACCGTTGAATGAAAATATGTATATCAAAAGTTAAAAGGCAAACACAATTTATTTTAAACATTTTGGAGGTGTTTTTGTGACGGGGGTTTTTTAAATTTTTAATTTAATTTTTATTTTATACTTTTCAAATTGATCTACTAGTTATTTTTCAAACATAGCTAAGAACATTCCTGATTAATTTACCTTTCAAACAAAAAAAAATTGGTAACACACACACACACACACACACACACACACACACACACACACACACACACACACACATACACACACACACAGACAAGTCAAACTTATAACACCTCGTCGTTTTTGCGTCGGGGGTTAAAAATAATAACTATTAAAACTCACAAGGATTGAAGTTCGCGCGGTTCCCTTCATGATGCCTGTGCAAGAAACTCACTTCGTTTGGTGTACCGCACGAAGGACATACCTTTATATTGCAGCCGCTACCTATATGTTGGCAGGGCTGTCACAAATATTGTGCGAAGAAGGACCGTTATGTTTTCAGGGTTAATCTTGACTGGAGGAATGAACAATTTTTATCTCATGTCGTTAGAATTTTTAAATATTGGTACGTTTTTTTTTAAGTAAACCATTCAGCCATATTTCTCTTACTGATAAACATAGACTTTTAGGTCTCCGAAAGTAGGAAGGATAAAAAAGATAAAAACACACAGTAAATTTTTACACACATATTTCCATAGAACAATGTAAGTATATATGTTCATTCAAGTTCATTTAAGTACATTCAATGTTTTAGCAGTTTTCACAGGGCAGATTAGACTAACCATGTCGAATTTTCAACAGCTTTTTACTAATAGAATTTAGCCATATAAAAAATATAAGTCCATTATAAAAAAAACTAATTGCAAACCTTCACAAACATCACATGTGCACAATGTTGATTGCTTTCTGTAATATTTGTTAATTTATGTAGACATTTTAGGCAATAGCTTAATTAATTTTTAATATTATTTAGGGCTAATAGTAGTATAAAAAGTGTATTCTTTCAATATTCATGAATAATTATATGTTTTAAATAATATCGAGAGTGACACCCCTAAATTTTGGTGGTCCAACATCTGATTGATAACGGCGTGGCGAGAGTATCTCAACCCTCGTGCGAGTACCGTTAGGTGGTGTTGGCCGGTGGACTCATTCGCGCGAATATCGATAAAGTGCATTTTTATCGAATTTCGTTAGCGAACGTGCTGACTGAACAAAAGTGAAAAAATAAAGAATATTGTACTGTAGAACCTAATACGAGTATCTTTAAAGAAGTTACATAATAAAATAGGTGTATTTTTTACATAATTATAAGTACTTAAGTCTGTGTAATATATTTCATATTTTAAAATATATAATATTTAATAAACAAGTGAGTGTTTGTCTTATTGTAAGAAAAGTTGAATGGAATGTATGAAAGAGGATATGGCAAGTAAGTGAGAAGAAAATGATGTCATCTGATAGGATAGGAGGGACAATTAATTGGGACAAACTTGATTGAACTTGAGGATGACCGTTTTTTTTTTCATAATTCAGTAGTGAGAAGGGTAATTCAATTACTTGTGTTACTCTAGCTCGATTCATATATCTTGGACCTAAATGGCAAGATATACATAAAGGTCCTATTTTGTAATAATCTATGCTTGGTGAATTTGAGATCGTCCATCGTAGTAGCCCTGTACTTTATTCAAAATACACATCCAAGAAACGTGTACTACACGTACAGAGCACAAAGGTCCAAGACATATGAAGCTATACTAGTAGTAACATTGGTAGTAACACGGGTAATAAACAATTATGTACCTAGAGCGTCATACCTATCTCGTTTTATCAAAAAACTTTTGACCTGCGATTTGCAATAAAAAAAATATGAAGACTATTTTAGTACGGTAGCCTCTGTGGCGTGGTGGTAGTGCACGCGACTGCCACGTAGGAGGCGCGGGTTCGATTCCCGCACAGTGCAAATATGTAATTGTATGCATGAATATGGCTATTAGCATTGGTCTGGGTGTTTCTATGTATAATATGTATGTATTTACAAAAAAACAGTATATAAGTATGTTTATCCGCATTCTAGATTCCATAACACAAGCTATAAAAGCTTACCATGGGTCTAGATAGCGTTGAGTAAAATGTTGTGGAATATTTATCAAAAAAAAAATAGTCTTCATATTTTTTTATCGATATTCGAAATCGATAGCGAATATCATCGATACCCGATAACCCCAAGCCCGCTCGTATGATTGACGCGGTGCGCTCTCGAACCCGAATAAAATGCATGTAGGTACTTACTTTTGTTTTTTTTGTCGACGCCCAATTGGCACCGGTCAGCGTTGCGATTTGCCGATGCACGATTTATTACTCGATTAATTCGCGGAAGGCAGAATGATTGAATGCCTTTGCCGATTCAATGGTTCTTTATGAGGTATTAAGGTAAAATTACTGTTAAATAATGTTTTTTAGGTTATTTATTGGGTGCTTGCGATTTGTTTTCAGGTGTGTGGCGGTAAATAACGATACTTAATACTTACGATAAATATTTTTTTTTATAAACTGTATGTATGTATTTAGCGAAGTTTGTTTGCGTTGCTCGTTTAACTGAATTGAGATCGATCTTAATTTTTCTCGTTCGTGTCTACTTTTTTCGCCTACTTTTTTCATACATGCTCACTGATTTCCGGTAGGTTCTCTTGCCCATATTAAAGTGACCTCTATATGAGCGACTTTTTTGTTTGTTTCGGTTTGAGAATGCCGTAATAAGGCGAACCTGGTCAGGTTCAATTATGGATATCATACTATCGGGTGTCTGGGTTCAATAATCAAGTATTGTGGGAAAATATAAGTTCGTAATACGTACCTATCATTATAATTATCGATATAGAGTAATAATTAATATATTGTCGATGTAGGATCGCCTGGGGCGACCCCTATCAGAAGGTCAATTTTCCAAATCAATTGCTGTTCAAAATTCAGTCACAACGGTATCTCAGTATCCCTAATGTCAAAAATGACATTCTTGTAACACAGTTTTCATTCGCAACCAGTTGCGATAAAATATTTTTTACCTGTGATGAGTTGCGATAGAATAATTTCTTAACTACGATGGCAACTAGTTGTGAACTAAGATTTTTTTAACAGGGATGTTGAGACATAATTTCCTACATCGCAACTGGTTACGAATAACAGTTGCGATGGCGGCTGAAAGGATTAAAACGTTGCATTTCTGGTGGTCTATTGCTTTTTATTCTGTACCGCTAATTTATAAGGTATACATAAATGATTGATTATTAGTAGATAATAAAATGGTTGTATTTAAATAATATCTCTTTCACAAATGAAGGCGTAATAATAGTTGCAATAGTAGTCGAATAATTCTCCATCGCTATTCAGGAGACCGCAGCCTTCTTTGGTATAATGGTGTTTCATATATTTGTGCCAAACATTGTACAACTGGTCCATGGTATGTCCTGAAACATGAAAGGTACAAATAAAATTCCATTATCCACTTTTACGAATAAGTTGTTGCCGCGTTGGTACACTTGGTGGAGGGCCAGACCGTAAGGGATGGCCCTGGGTCAGTCGGGGTGCGAGGGATATGTCGAAGACAATCTCACCTCCGGCCTAGCACCACGACCCTCAGTCGGCGTGTGGTTTTAGTCGGTTCGAGTCCGACATAACCTTCCCTTCCAACTCTGGCGAGGGAGGTATCCGAGCGGATTTCTGCACGAAAAAAAAGGTACACTTTTGGTTCCCAGTTGTCTCCCTTATTTTCCTGCGAAAATCTTTGTTGCTGGCGGTAGCGTCTCCCTTGGGAGAGTTGCGTTGTCGCGTCTCTGCTGCCCAGGGCGAAACGCTTGGTGATCAGTGGAGCCGCCTGTCACCCTAGCAGATGCAGGCCGCGGCGGCGCAAAAATGCGCCTCCCCGTACCCGGGGCTAGATGGGGACGCTGTGGTCTCTACAACTTGAAGGGGCCCATCTCGAAAGAGATGGTCCTGGGTCTGCCGGGGTGCGAGAGATATGTTTGCGGCAATCTCACCTCCGGCACTTTGGTTGACGGCGTGCGTTTTGGTCGATTCGAGTCCGATATAACCACCTCCAACGGCTCCGTAGGGGTAGTATCTGGGGATTTTACGCACGAAAAAAAGAGAAAAAAAGGCGACACGCTTGGAAGTTCTGGGCTGGCACCCCAAACAAGGCCACCCTGGTGTGCGCCAACCCCATCTCTTCCCGGTATCGATTGAGGACAATAATCTCGTCTCATATTACCTACGTGTGATCGAAAATTATAGTTGACGAAATGCGGATGTTAATACACCTCTGCCTACCCCTTCAGGAATTTAGAAGCGTCGGTAGCTTAGTGGTTAAGGAGTTGGCCTTTACGATCGAGAGGTCCCGGTTTCGAATCCTGGCCAATACACTACCGACGTGAACCCACCCCTAGCACAAGCAATTTAGCGAAGAGGTTAGATGGAATATTAGTAACTTCAGTTCTAATAATCTTTAAAAAAAAACATAATTTATGATGTTGTAGCAGTGAATTATCCTAATAAGTACTTATAAGCAACTAACCCTGAACACTGCGCCATTCATCCTGCCCAGCTGAGTACTGTAGTCCCACCCACGAAGAGGGCATTTTCCCGTGCTTGCTAAACATCTGTGTGACGACATGGGCTTCGTTTTCGTCGTTCAAGATGACCAGGTACAAGACCGGTTCGCGTTCGGCCATTGTGTTTTATAACTGTTCAATTTGTAACACCTTCCTGATTGAGATAGCTCGTACCCTTGGAATTTATAAAAGGAAAATAAATCTTTCATTATCTTGCGAAAGAATAACTAAGAATAGTAAATAGGTACTGTATATGTATCATAATAGCTTGACTACAATCACATCACAAAATAGGCTCCCTCCACTAGGATCCACAGTCTTGATCCAGATACTTTCAATTCCTCTCCAATCCACTATAGAGAGGATTCAATAATACTATTAATGTTATATGCCACTTAGATCTACAAACGAGGATCCATACTAATATTATAAATGCGAAAGCAACTCTATCTGTCTGTCTGTATTACGCTTTCACGCCTAAACCGCTGAATAATAACCCATAACTCATAACTCATTTATTTGTAAGAATATTACATGTCAGTGTATAAAAATATCATTTGTCAAATCAGTTAATAAAACACTATAATTATAAAAAAAACCATATAAACAATAATAATAACATAACATAACATAAACTCACGCCTGTATTCCCCGAAGGGGTAGGCAGAGGTGCTAGCACCCACATTTCGCCAGTTTATGTTTAAGTCCCAATGTAATAGGTGGCGAGCCTATTGCCATTAACCGGGCACTTATAAACCTGCGATAAATACACACATAACTTCGAAAAGCATCGAAAAGTCATTGGTGTGTGCCATGGTAAACCTGGGATCGAACCCGAGACCTCGTCTCAGCAGTCCATTACCCATACCACTAGGCTACCTCTACTACTACTACTACGATCAAACCTATGCGTGCGCGACAGGGCATGGTTTTTCTTGCAATTTGGGGTTATTATGAATGAAATTACGTATACAAAATACAATTCGATTACATCAGGAAAAATGAATTACTCAGATGGGGCTTGAACCCACCAACTTTCCCGTACAGGGGTAATGCTCTTCCAACTGAGCCACTGAGCCCCACCCACAGATCAAGCCCCACCTGAGTAATTCATTTTTCCTAATGTAATCGACTTGGGGTTATGATAACAGATTTCGTGCGAAAAATACATACGATTGCACGAACGGAGACACTCACCGTCATCCCCACAAATGGGTTTAGTTTGCACAGTTTCGTTCTTGTAACATATGAAGGGCAGGCGCTCCCAGCAAGGCACTACGTATATCCCCTGGTGGTCCATCGCCAGGCAATCACCATCCCGCGGGTCCAATCGTTCTATCAAGTCTACTGTAGGCATGTCGTCTAGTAAAACACCTGGAAAGTTACATTGCATGTGTTAGGACATTTACTTATCAACCCCCGACGCAAAAACAACGGGGTGCTAAAGATTGACGAGTTAGGAAATGGACGGGTTAGGAAAATATGGACGAGTTAGACAATGGACAATTTTGGAATCATATGTGGACGGATTAGGAATATTGTCAACTTAGGAAGTGGACGAGTCAGGAAAGTGGACGGAGTCGTTCAGAAGCGTTTGTGTGTGTGTGTGTCTTTGGCATCGTAGCTTACGAACGGATTAATCGATTTTCATCTTCACTAAATAACAAATCTTACCCTCTAATATAAGTTACTACCACCACCATTATAGTTACGCCATAAATACCTAGAGACCTCTATAAACGATTGAACCAACTTACCCCCAACAAGCAAATTAGTCATATAAGGTTGAGTTTATTCAGCTATTCGGTGATATAAAAGTCGAGTAAGTGTGAATTATTCAGCACGTGTCGTATAAAAGCATCTTATATAGCATTTTAGTTATTCAGCATTTCGGTCACATAATGATGCTGAGTAAACGTTTACTCTGCATACTTATATGACTAAAGTGTCGTATAAGATTTGCTGTATAAGTCGCTAGTATACGACGCTTATGTCACTATATCGTCGAGTAAAAGCACATTATATAGCTTTCTTGTGACACAGTCGAATAAAAGCTACATCTTTGCTTTTATACTGCTATTATGTTGTATAAGTTGCATTCATACGACTATTACAAGCCTAGTGCCAAGTGTCGTATAATTGCTTGTACTGCTCAATTATCACTTGTCTTAGTTTTCTTGTGTACAGTAAGTGGTTGATTGAATAAATAAATAAACAAAAGATCTTTTTTAGAAAACTTTTTAGGAAGGTCTAAGGAACCCTAAAATATAATCAGCGTGGTATCATGGCGCTTATACTGCTAATTTGCTGTATAAGAAGCTATTATACCACCTGTTAGCAGTAAAAATGGTGTACAAATGAATATTGATATAAAAAATATTTGTTATTATATTCATATTACTAAGAATTGAAGGGGGGCGTTAAATATTTATGATAAAACCTAGTATATTTCATCAGAAAACTTACCTTCGCAATACTTTGCAAACCTATGCGTGAGTTTACGAACCTACATTTGGTGCAACCTACAAATTAACATGTCTGCTAAATAAATTGTACTTATAATTTTTTATAATTTTTAAAACACAACACGACGCACTTGCTTAATTTAACAAACAAACGTAACATAAAAGTCATATAAGTTACAGTTATAGCGCAACTTAAGCTTGTAACAGTCACTCCGTTACCTTTATACGATGTTTATGTGACTGAATTGCTGAATAAAATGGGCCCAAATTGCGTTGTATAAACGTTTTCATTACGTTTATACGACTTCTATTAGGAGCCAAAATGCTGAATAATTTACGTTGCCGCGACTACTACACGACATATTTTTGCTAGTTGGGCCACGTCGAGGTTGGCAGAATCATCGGTACCCATATAACAGATGCAAGGCACCATTTCAATTAAAGAAGAAGAATCAATTTTGGTGTTTTTTGTTGGAAAGGTGTTTTCTTTTTTATACAGGACACGTCAATTTACCTTCACCTCGCCTGATGTTAAGCTAAAGGCAAAGTCTCGGAAAGAGGGTCACCATCGTAAACATTTACCATGTTAACAGTGGCGGCACTCAGCTTGACGGCCTCATTAGATGCCTTTTCACGCCCCGCTTAAAGGACCCGGGACTGTAGGAAGAAGGAAACACGTGAGCTGGCAGGGAATTCCAGGTCTTAGTGGTGCGGCATGGAGGGTGGGACTAATTGGAAGAGCTCGTCAGAACATTCACCATGGTAGAGACGGTAGAAAACTGCCAAAGACGCAACATCTCTACGCATCTGCAAAGGCTCGAGGGTGTTCGTGACCTCAGGATTCCCAATAATGCGGACCGCACGTCGCTGCAACCTGTCGAGAGCATCTAATAAGTACTTTGCGGAGCCGTCCCAGAGATGTGAGCAGTATTCCACGCAGGAACGAATTTGGGTCTTGTATAGAAGACACCGCTGCTCCGGCGTAAAAAAACGTCTCACTCTGTTCAGGACTCCGAGTTTACGCGAGGCTGATTTGATGATACTCTCGATATAGTTTTTGTTATTCAGTTTGCAGCGAACATCCATACCGAGGATAGTGAGGTGATCCTGCAGTGGCAGTGGTGTGCTCTGAAGAGTGGGAAGGGGAAGGAAAGAAACCTTTGCTGTAAACGCACATGCCTGGGTCTTCTTGGCATTGAACTCGACCAGGTTCCTAGCGCCCCATTGAGAAATGTGGTCCAGGATCCGGTCCAGCTCAGTGACAAGAAGCTGCCTTTTTTCCGCGATATCAGACTGCTTGGCCGCAGGATGTGCGTAATAACTCCCGTGTAAGGTACTGTCATCTGCATAGCAGTGAATGTTTCCGTTACAGAGCATGTCAATGATATGCAGAAGAAAGAGAGTGGGAGATAAGACGGAACCCTGCGGCACGCCAGCATTTACCTGCAAGAACTCCGAAGCTCGTCCATCACAAAGGACGCGAATACGGCGCCCCTGCAGGAAGCTTGCAACCCAGTTACACAGTCTAGGAGGCAGGCCAAAGGCTGGTAGCTTGGAAAGCAGCCGCTTTGCTAGATCTTTATAAAGAAAACGGGCACTTGGGCCCCATCTTCCCAACGTTTCAAATCCAAACGGCTCAAAAACGTAATCACCTGTTAAGTTACAGTATTTGGGCCGTTTGAGGTTTTCCGCAGATGCAGCAGCAGCGCCGGCACAGCCTGCTGTGCTTGGAAGATGTGAAGGCGCAAGGGTGTCGACACATGTTGCGTCCCACACCAAAGGCCTACCCGTCTTCCAATGATGACTTGGTACTAACCTTCAATAGATATGAATTGTGGTTCAGGATTATATCTTGCTGTTGTGCCTATGAAATAGCCACTCGAATGATAGTTTTTTCCAATAAGTGATTTCATATCTTGAAGAAGCGTAGCATCAACAGGAGAGGCGAGGATAGCTTCTGCGGGTGACATAAATTGTATGAAAATAAATACATATTAATAGGCTTGTAAATTCCTAAATGGCCTCCCCATTTGGGGATTTACAGAGGCATTTGAACACATATTATGTCGCCAAAAATGATTTTGAGAACAAGTTTATAGTATTTCAGGACTTCACACGATAAACTTTGGAACACTTACTTTTACCGAAATCGTGACCACGGGTGCTGTAACGTATCCGAAACGTCGGCAAAAGTAAGTGTTTCAAAATTTATCGCGTGAAGTCCCGAAATACTATGATCTTTGAGAATAAGCTCAAAGAATTATGACTTTACCTGTAAGTAATCAGTTTTTGAAAGAGGATCACCAGTAAATCCAATCAAATTGGAGTACCTATTAGCTATAAGTTTGAGAAAGTCTGTTATATAAACCAATTAGCTTCGATTATAAAACTCCTTATATCTACTAGCTGAACCGGCAAACTTCGTACCGCTCATTTTTTCCGCCCGTATGAATCCAGAGCCTATTCCCACTGCACCCTCTATTATTTTAAGCACGTATTATACATATAAACCTTCCTCTTGAATTACTCCATCTATTAAAAGAAACCGCATCAACATTTGTAGCGGAGTTTTGTAGATACAAGCATACATAGGGACGGACAGACGCGGAAAGCGATTTTGCTTTGAACTATGTAGTGATATTATACAGGGTGTAATCGTTAAGTGTGTCCAGGCGATTATTCCGTAACTATTACAGATATCAAAAAACTGTAAACTGATATCGAAAGTACGTTACCTAATGAGTAAAATGACATCAATACCTTTTTAAAAATCAAACGAGAGGTATGTAAAATTTTGACATTAAACCCTCCCATACATTTAGTATGAGATTAGTAGAAAGGTTTTAGTGTCCTTATTTTAAAAGAATATTTTAGCTTAGTACTGATATAAAGGACACTGTTTATTAACCTAGCAGAGTAATAAAATAAAAATAAAAAAATAAAAATATTTATTTATTAGTAAGTACAATTTTTTTTGTAGTGTGTTGCTTTTCAATCTGCTCAAATTAATGCGATATTGAAACACGGTTTATTACTAATTTGAAGTGGTAAGATAATTAAAAAACTTTTAAATTTAAAAGCGTCGGTAGCTTAGTGGTTAAGGAGTCGGCCTTTTTCTTTTTTTTTCCGTGCGGAAATCCCCTCGGATAACCCCTTGCCGGAGCCGGAAGGGGAGGTTATGTCGGACTCGAACCGACTAAAACCGCACGCCGACTGTGGGTCCTAATGCTAGGCCGGAGGTGAGGTTGTCATCGACATATCCCTCGCACCCCGGCTGACCCAGGGCCATCCCTTACGGTCTAGCCCTCCTCGGAAGGGACGACGACGGTGTCCCTGACTGAGTACATTTTCCCCGAGGAGTCGGCCTTACGATCGAGAGGTCCCGGGTTCGATATTGGCCATTACACTGCCGGCGTGAACCCACTCCTAGCACAAGCATTTTAGCTTAGTTGGAGGGGTTAGAGGGAATATTAGTAACTTCGGTTCTAATATTCTTTAAAAAAAAAACTTCACATAGATACATGTGAAGTTTTTTGCACAACAACATGTACATGTAAGTTTTGAAAATCATCATTGTCATAATCATACGTAATCATAAAATATGATTAAGGTAAAATGAGTACTAGACCACTTAAAATAAGGAAACTAAAACCTTTCTACTAATCTAATACTAAATGTATGGGAGGGGTTTAATGTCAAAATTTTAGATACCTCTCGTTTGATTTTTAAAAAGTTATTGATGTCATTTTACTCATTAGGTAACGAACTTTCGATATCAGTTTACAGTTTTTTGATATCTGTAATAGTTACGGAATAATCGCCTGGACACACATAACGATTACACCCTGTATATTTAAAATTACCTTCTTTCTCACACTGTTGCTTGGCTTCTTCCCACGTCGCCACAAGTTTGTGTTGTACATACTTGCTTTGCACAAGATCTGTGCACATAGAAATAAAAGTGATATCAGATCCTGATTGATCTTAAAACTAAAAATTCTCTTACAGCAGCGCCTTCAAACAGCACAACGTTGCAAGTCTTGCTTTAGATTGGTAAGAAGCGATCCACTGAAATTGATCGGCTTTATTTTAGACGTGAGAAAAAAGGTATACAAAACGACTATTACTGAGTTACGTTGCAATAACTACCGATTATTTACTCTGTCCTTGTCGCACTTGTCATATGTACGCGACAATAGCCGAGCGACAGCTGTCGTTGCGTATTTCGTGGTACAGGAAAGCTGTCAGCACAGTGGTTCTAAACTGTTAGATCCGCTATCTTATGAGCCATTTCATTCCCGTCTGGAATGTGCTTGAAGTAATACGTGATAATTTTCAAATAAAAATGTTTGGAATCGCCGATACTTTGTTTACCTTTTTTCTCTCGCTTCGTTGGGCCATCTCTTACGGTCTGGCCCTCCTCAGGAGGGGGAAAACGGTGTCCGCCGCCGCCGTGGCCTGCTTCTTCTTTATTTTATGCCAATGTGATATGTACCTGGAGTACTACTAGGGGTTTTCGGCTTCAGGAGCGTTCTCCTTACACCCAGTATACAAACTCTATAGACACAGTAAGTGGCACTACGAAGCAGTATAAAATATTACTACTACTTTGGTACAAGCTGACAAGTTTTTTGCGATTCATTTTATTAGCAATACTTTTTCTATATTCTTTTGTATCACGTGGATATTATTTAATATTGTGAGATGATCTTGTAACCTCTCGTTAATTTTACTCCTTTATGTTAAAAAATATAAATATGATGTTATTCTAAGAGACAACCGTATCTAACTTCTTACTGTCCAAATTTCTCACTGCCTACGAACTAAAATGTTAAACGAAGATAGCACGATCGCTGACACTAAAATACTGCAATTTTAATAAAAAAATACTCAATAAAGACAAATCTTTCAATACTATTAACCAATAGTTAATTGTGTTTTTTAACAATATGGGCCCTAAGGTAGTACCTTGTGGAACACCTGGCTTTTCGAATTGATTATAAAACGTTCAGTTGTTAATAAAACAATTTAGAGTTTTTTTTGTTTTTTTTTTCGCCCTTATAGACGGATATAAAGAGAAGGAAAATTTGGAATGATTCAAGTGTGGCTCAATAGCTCAGTTGGCAGAGCAGTCCCCCTGTAAGGGAAAGATCGTGAGTTCGAGTCTCACTTGAGCATTTCATTTTTTCCAATGTTTTTCGAACTTAGAGTTTAATTTTAAAATCAGTGAGGTTTGTCACTGTCATGCACTTTTGAAATTGATAAAACGATCATGAATAATCATGTTTGGGAACCATTGATTTACGATATTGTTGTGTCAATTTCATGCTAATAATATTAGGTACAGTATTTCTTATTTGAAGCAATGATTAGGTATCTGTTGTAAATTTAGTGTTTTAGTTTATAACTTTAGATAATAATTCGTTACCGGTTGACAACACGAGGGCACTGACAAATATAATAAAAAAAATAAGGTAGAACATAGTGTTGTAGTAACCAATCCACTCACAAAACTAGTTTAGCAAGAGCAATGTACTAATATTTATACTAATGTCTTTTGATAAGCATGGGTCACTGACAGTTGCTCTCTGTGAAGTAAGTACGTGGATACATAATCTTTTTTAGATGGAAAACCAACTAATACAAAAAAAACACCTCCAAAAAGTGGAAAATAAATTGTGTTAACCTTTTAACTTTTGATATACCTAGTAATATTTTGATTCAACGGTTACCATGTCGGGGGACTCGTAAGTAACTGGGTAAGGACTCCGTTATATTATCGGAATGATTCAAGGTCCCCCCGACATGGCAACCGTTGTTCGTTTTTTTTTTAAATCTTACTAGGTATTTCAAAAGTTAAAACGTAAACACAATTAATTTTCAACTTTTGGAGGTGCTTTTTGTGTAGGGGGTTTTGAAAAAATTGTAATTTAATTGTTATTTTATACTTTTTAAATTAATCTACTAGTCAAGCTCTTTCATTTGATACCCATATTGAGGGAGTTATGAAGAAATATGTATTCCGACATGTTGAGGCGGCGGCCATCTTGGACTGATTTTTTTTTCAAACAGCAAAGAACACACACACACACACACACACAGACACAGACACAGACACGTCAAACTTATAACACCCCCTTGTTTTTGCGTCGCGGGTTCAAAACTAACTAACCCCTATAACGTGACATATAGCCTATGACACTCACAAATAACGTGGCCTTTTATTGGTTATTATTTAAAGGAGGGGGGGCTACCTTTTTTTTCCGTCCGGAAATCCCCTCGGATACCTCCCCTTGGTTTGAACGAGATCTAGTAAGTAGTTATTTTTTTAAACGTCATAGACCACAATTTTCACCTGTCATTCAATTAACTCAAAAATAATAAAAAAACATATGAACTACTAGAACTTTTATATTATGTTACTTGCTGCTACGGAACCCTTCACGGGCGAGTCCAACTCGCAATTGGCCGGCTTTTTCTTTCTTTACATACACATACAAAGGACATTGGAAGTTAAATTAAAGCTTTTAAAAATGGTTGTATTTATACATAACATCTGATTCACAAATATATGCCATATGATTTTGGCATAGGTAGTCTGACAATTTTCCAGTCTTGCTCAGGAATGCGCAGGCTTCTTTAGTAAAGTCGTAACTGCCAAATCTGCGCCAAACATTGTACACCTGATCTAAAGTATGTCCTGAAATATTAAATGATAGATTAGCAGTACTTGCCGAGAGTAAAGTATTAAAAGAATGGACGACGGTGACGTCTGACATCCATGGATATTTTATATAACGTGCCGTTATATAAAATATCCATTGAACGGATAATATACACAGCTTGAAGTGAATATCGAATACAACAGGAAAAATGGATCTTTTCGGGCGGGACACGAACCCGCAATGTTTCCCTTCCAGGGGGAATGCTTTGACCAACTAGGCTACCGTGACCGAGACTGATGTGTTCGATTTGTATAGTTAACTTATAAAAGGAAATTTACATTTTAGATGGGTTCGAACGCGACTCAGTTAAGATAAAAATTCATTGAATTAAATATTTCTTTGTCGGGGGGCCATTGTCCAACTTTTCAACTCCTATCGTCAGAGGTCCGAAAATGTTTCTCATACCATTTAAAATCATAATTTTTATTTCATTAATAAAAAATATAAAAAAAGTAGGCAGAATTTATGCAAAAAGAATTTTTATAGAAGTATGTTCGTAGTAACAACATTATTAATTAAAGCAATATGATAATAGAATGTTATGAAGAAAAAAGATCTGAAAAAAATGTTATGGATTTATTACTGGTTCTTGGTAGTAACAGTATTTTAAAAAAATTATGATCACTAACTGTTAAGAGTTCCGATGATAGTAATAAAAATGTATGAATAAAAAAAAGTATGAAAAATAAAATTATGAAGAGTGATGATTATGAACACAAAACAACCCTTCTTTGTCAGCTGATGATGTCGAGGCTCTGGTGCTGACGTTCCTCTCGAAATTGAAATCATCTCGGAATTACACTTATCTACTACTTCTAAATTGCTGTAAATAAGTAGCTTATGTGTTATTCCAGACTACAATCTTGTACCAGATCTGTTCAGCTGGTTTAGCCACTTGAACGTGATAACTTTCACATTTAACATATCGGTAGTATGACTAGTAGGACTATCTATAAGCTTTACGACCTCTATCCTCCATAAGCGTAGGTTTGGAGGTGACAGGGGAGACGCCTGTCACCCTAGCAAAAATAGGTCGAGTTGACTCTGGGTCGGCCTGGATGAGAAAGATAATATTGACCACACCCACGCGTGTGGTCGATACTTGACGTATCTCGCTTATGGCAACTGAAGACACATACCTAACAATCTCCGTCAGCGAGGGGGGTATCCGAAGAGATAACAAAAATACTAACCTTGAACACTGCGCCAGTCACCGTGCCTAGTAGTGTCTCGGAGTCCCACCCACGCCCCAGCCCTACTCCCTGATCTCTTAATTAATTGTGTAATGGTTTTGGCTTCTTCCTCATCATTCAGGATGACCAAGTACCCACCGCTAATCGCGCAAGACAAGTTCGCGTCGTCCCATTTAGTTTGTTTATCATTATATTTATAACACCTTCCTGTTGGAAATAGCTCGTATCCTTGAAAAGAAAATGAAAAAAAATCACTGAGCTGAATAGTGCAACGGATTCCGGTCAGCTCGAAGTTTTATAAACATGTATTCTATTTTATTGGAGACTGGTGTAAATGTGGCGATTCTTTGGATTGCAGAAGCCATATATTGAAAAGAAGAAAAAGGGGTTCAACCTATAAACGGGAACGCAACAAAGGCAAGGGAGGTGAAGAAATGTTACAAAAAATGCCATAGTACTTAAACGTAATTTTTTTAAAAATTATATAATTGTTTTCGAATATGCAATACTCTGAGCATACTCGTATTAGAACTGAACTTACCATTAATGCCACATACGGCTGTAATTATTGGTTTTAGTGGTGGTGGTACTGTTATTGTCGGTGGTGTCGGTAGTGTTGGTGGTGTTGAATTTGATGGCGGTATTGTTTGTGATGGTGGTGTCGGTATTGTTGGTGGTGTTGAATATGTTGGTGGTGTCGATAATGTTAGTGGTGTCGGTGGTGTTGGTAATGTTGGTGGTGTCGGTAATGATGCTGGTGTCGGTGTGGTTTCTTTCGTATAACATATATAAGGTAATCGCTCCCAGCAAGGCACGACGTATATTCGCTCGCGGTTCATCGCCAGGCAGTTACCATCTCTTGGATCTAGTCGGTCTACCAAGTCTATTGCAGGCGTGTTGTCTAGTAGAATATCTGAAAAGTTAGATAGCATATTATCTTGAGACTTCCTTTAGATAATAATGTCGTAAGACTAGTAATGTATTGTTCGATGACAACAAAGCACACTGTTTTGTTAAGTACCCCTCGCTGGCAGTCCTGGTGGCATTTTGATTTGGTTTGATTACACTTGGTTGAGTTACACTTTTGTAACCAAAGTGTAACTCAACCAAGTGTAATCAAACCAAATCAAAATGCCACCAGGACTGCCAGCGAGGGGTACTTAACAAAACAGTGTGCTTTGTTGTCATCGAACAATACATTACTAGTCTTACGACATTATTATCTAAAGGAAGTCTCAAGATAATATGCTATCTAACTTTTCAGATATTCTACTAGACAACACGCCTGCAATAGACTTGGTAGACCGACTAGATCCAAGAGATGGTAACTGCCTGGCGATGAACCGCGAGCGAATATACGTCGTGCCTTGCTGGGAGCGATTACCTTATATATGTTATACGAAAGAAACCACACCGACACCAGCATCATTACCGACACCACCAACATTACCAACACCACCGACACCACTAACATTATCGACACCACCAACATATTCAACACCACCAACAATACCGACACCACCATCACAAACAATACCGCCATCAAATTCAACACCACCAACACTACCGACACCACCGACAATAACAGTACCACCACCACTAAAACCATGGCTTAAGTACTTAGTACTTAAGTACTATGGCATTTTTTGTAACATTTCTTCACCTCCCTTGCCTTTGTTGCGTTCCCGTTTATAGGTTGAACCCCTTTTTCTTCTTTTCAATATATGGCTTCTGCAATCCAAAGAATCGCCACATTTACACCAGTCTCCAATAAAATAGAATACATGTTTATAAAACTTCGAGCTGACCGGAATCCGTTGCACTATTCAGCTCAGTGATTTTTTTTCATTTTCTTTTCAAGGATACGAGCTATTTCCAACAGGAAGGTGTTATAAATATAATGATAAACAAACTAAATGGGACGACGCGAACTTGTCTTGCGCGATTAGCGGTGGGTACTTGGTCATCCTGAATGATGAGGAAGAAGCCAAAACCATTACACAATTAATTAAGAGATCAGGGAGTAGGGCTGGGGCGTGGGTGGGACTCCGAGACACTACTAGGCACGGTGACTGGCGCAGTGTTCAAGGTTAGTATTTTTGTTATCTCTTCGGATACCCCCCTCGCTGACGGAGATTGTTAGGTATGTGTCTTCAGTTGCCATAAGCGAGATACGTCAAGTATCGACCACACGCGTGGGTGTGGTCAATATTATCTTTCTCATCCAGGCCGACCCAGAGTCAACTCGACCTATTTTTGCTAGGGTGACAGGCGTCTCCCCTGTCACCTCCAAACCTACGCTTATGGAGGATAGAGGTCGTAAAGCTTATAGATAGTCCTACTAGTCATACTACCGATATGTTAAATGTGAAAGTTATCACGTTCAAGTGGCTAAACCAGCTGAACAGATCTGGTACAAGATTGTAGTCTGGAATAACACATAAGCTACTTATTTACAGCAATTTAGAAGTAGTAGATAAGTGTAATTCCGAGATGATTTCAATTTCGAGAGGAACGTCAGCACCAGAGCCTCGACATCATCAGCTGACAAAGAAGGGTTGTTTTGTGTTCATAATCATCACTCTTCATAATTTTATTTTTCATACTTTTTTTTATTCATACATTTTTATTACTATCATCGGAACTCTTAACAGTTAGTGATCATAATTTTTTTTAAATACTGTTACTACCAAGAACCAGTAATAAATCCATAACATTTTTTTCAGATCTTTTTTCTTCATAACATTCTATTATCATATTGCTTTAATTAATAATGTTGTTACTACGAACATACTTCTATAAAAATTCTTTTTGCATAAATTCTGCCTACTTTTTTTATATTTTTTATTAATGAAATAAAAATTATGATTTTAAATGGTATGAGAAACATTTTCGGACCTCTGACGATAGGAGTTGAAAAGTTGGACAATGGCCCCCCGACAAAGAAATATTTAATTCAATGAATTTTTATCTTAACTGAGTCGCGTTCGAACCCATCTAAAATGTAAATTTCCTTTTATAAGTTAACTATACAAATCGAACACATCAGTCTCGGTCACGGTAGCCTAGTTGGTCAAAGCATTCCCCCTGGAAGGGAAACATTGCGGGTTCGTGTCCCGCCCGAAAAGATCCATTTTTCCTGTTGTATTCGATATTCACTTCAAGCTGTGTATATTATCCGTTCAATGGATATTTTATATAACGGCACGTTATATAAAATATCCATGGATGTCAGACGTCACCGTCGTCCATTCTTTTAATACTTTACTCTCGGCAAGTACTGCTAATCTATCATTTAATATTTCAGGACATACTTTAGATCAGGTGTACAATGTTTGGCGCAGATTTGGCAGTTACGACTTTACTAAAGAAGCCTGCGCATTCCTGAGCAAGACTGGAAAATTGTCAGACTACCTATGCCAAAATCATATGGCATATATTTGTGAATCAGATGTTATGTATAAATACAACCATTTTTAAAAGCTTTAATTTAACTTCCAATGTCCTTTGTATGTGTATGTAAAGAAAGAAAAAGCCGGCCAATTGATGGCGGTATTGTTTGTGATGGTGGTGTCGGTATTGTTGGTGGTGTTGAATATGTTGGTGGTGTCGATAATGTTAGTGGTGTCGGTGGTGTTGGTAATGTTGGTGGTGTCGGTAATGATGCTGGTGTCGGTGTGGTTTCTTTCGTATAACATATATAAGGTAATCGCTCCCAGCAAGGCACGACGTATATTCGCTCGCGGTTCATCGCCAGGCAGTTACCATCTCTTGGATCTAGTCGGTCTACCAAGTCTATTGCAGGCGTGTTGTCTAGTAGAATATCTGAAAAGTTAGATAGCATATTATCTTGAGACTTCCTTTAGATAATAATGTCGTAAGACTAGTAATGTATTGTTCGATGACAACAAAGCACACTGTTTTGTTAAGTACCCCTCGCTGGCAGTCCTGGTGGCATTTTGATTTGGTTTGATTACACTTGGTTGAGTTACACTTTGGTTACAAAAGTCATCGCTTCGGTTGCTCAATCAATCAATTGGCCTATCGCAGTCTGCTGCTGGACATAGGCCTCTGTTAGGTCAAGGCCCAATGTTGGGATGCTTTGGTTACTAATAATATACATTCAAAAGGATTTATCTTCTCAGCGTCGTCCCCGGTGCGGTGGCACCTGAGGCTTTCACCCCGAACTTCGTCACTTATTACGTATCTAAGAGACTCGATACGAGTGACTGGCTTCCCTATCACCCATTTATAGTCATATTTTTACTATCCTACACAAGGTGGCCACCCTTAACCTACATCTGGGTTGCATTGCAAGTCCCAGGCGCCGTCACAGTGTTCCTCTCTGTACCACGCCATGGACCCGGCGACCGCACGGTGAATCCATCGAGTGCTGAGAACCGGATCTCTTATTTCATTAGTGTTTTTAAAAATACTAACCTTCTAAGGATACAAATTGTAGCTCAGGATTATGTCTTGCTGTTGTGCCTATGAAATAAGAATTAGTATGTTGGTTTTTTCCAATAAGCGATTTCATATCTTGCAGCAGTTTTGCATCGACAGGAGAGGCGAGGATGGCACCTGTGGATAACATGATTTGAAGCAATAAATTCCATATGATAAAAGACAAGTCCACACACCCATTAATTACTATAACCAATCACACTAAGATATTTTTTTGTAGATAAAATACCTTATTCGTTTTAGCATTTCTATTTTTAAACGGGTTCAGCCATCAGTGATATCGGTAGGTAAGGTGGTCTCGTTGCTGCATAGGGTCGGGGGGAGCACCGACGGTATTCTGGGAGTGTTCGCGGAGAGGATGGATGGGCCTGCCTTTGGTAGATTCATCAAGCTACATGTGGCGTGATGAATCTATCAAAGGTAACACCTGATGTAACAAGTAAAACCATTATATTACTAACATAGATGTTAAGAATAAACTAACAAGATTTGGGCCTCTGTTGTCTTAAATAAAAAAATCGCTGAATATGTTTGTGTGAATTTACTGTTGTATAATAATATAATAATCAGTGTACAATAAATTACAAAGGTTCTTAACTTGTAACGTGCATTATTATATTATGGTTATTGCTTATGTAGGTTTTGTATCTAGGAATGTAAAATTATATATATATATAATTATACATACCTATATTATGTTAAATTTAAATGTGGGCATTCAGGGATTTTAAATAGGAATTTACTAATATTACAAAATTTCTGCCTGAACTAGGTAATCATGTGCTTCAGGCATCATGTGCAGTTTAATAATGGTTATATAATCTACATAATATTACAGGTTCAACGATTTACTAAGAATAATACAATGCTAAAGTGGTTCATTTCTACTATCTAAAATAATGTCTTAATTAAACAACTTAATACTATTTATTTAACAACTGTCATTAATTCCTCTGTTTCATCGTAGGACATTCGTTGGAGGGCCTTCTTTACTGCTTGCTTGCAGCATATGTATCGTTTAGTGTTGTGATATTTAGCTTCGGTCTAAGAGTGTGGCAGTTACCACATCATAAAGATAATGTCCCACATCATGAAGCTCCACGAAAAGATATTTGACTCACGGATCCTATGCTATCTTGTAAGTTATTCGAGTGAGTAAAACTTTGAAAAACTCGGATGTAGACCAAATAGCTTACTCATTTAAAAAAGACCCCTTGCATAGGATTTTTTTTAACCTGTGTAGTCTTACCTTCTTTCTCACACTGTTGCTTGGCTTCTTCCCACGTTGCCACAATTTTGTGTTGTACATACTTGCTCTCCACGAGATCTATGAAAATAATATCAGGATTTCAGCCTGAATCACGATTTCTCCGATGACAGATTGTATAGAAAGATTGATTTGACAAATGGCCTATACAATCTGTTCTCAGACAAATCGAGATTCAGGCTGAGTGTCATTTTAGAATACGGGCCTTAGTCCCTAGTCTGGCGTTCCTACTTCTCGTTCGTCCTCCTTCTCTGATTAACCTCAGGCTTCCAATAATGCGGACTGCATGTCTCTTGATTTTATAACCACGTGGAAGGAAATATATAATTTTAGCAGATAATCTTGCTGACCCCTTTATTTTAATTATAATTAAACATAAACATGATTTTAGCCTAACAGATAACCTAATTTCGTATCAATAAATTTGAGTTAAAATACGGGTTCGTCCAATCTGATCACTACAAGCCTAATATGGACATTATACATATATATACTAGCTTTTGCCCGCGGCTCCGCCCGCGTGGATGTCGGTTATCGGGACCAAACATAGCCTATGTCCTTTCTCAAGGTCTAACATGTCCCTATACCAAATTTTATCAAAATCGGTTCCGTGATTTAGGCGTGAAAGCGTAACATAGTCTGTATGTTACGCTTTCACGCCGAGATGGACAGACAGAGTTACTTTCGCATTTATAATAATACTAGCTGACCCGGCGAACTTCGTACCGTCAATTTTTCCGTTCCCGCTGCACCCTCTACTATATTAAACATGTATTATACATATAAAACTTCTTCTTGAATTACTCTATCTATTAAAAGGAACCGCATCAAAATCTATAGCGTAGTTTTGAAGATATAAGCAAACATAGGCACGCGGCAAGTGACTTTGCTTTATACTATGATGTAATGATTAAATACATAGATAGGTAGATATTCTTTATTGTACACCAATAGATTTACATTGGAACAAGTAGGTAGCTACAGTAGTGCTACATTTTAGATTAATATTGATGGTAATGCTAACGAAGACCAAATTTCCACTTCCTACAAGAAAAAAAATAATTTCGTTCCAATAACAAAGGGCCTGAAATGGTACCTTGCAGGACACCAAGTAAATAAATTTTATTTTAAACCAATTCACTTGTTCCTAAACTTTTCTATCGCAAAAAAACAATCTGAAGTATGACCTTGAACTCCGAGGTATTAGTCGTATAGTTTTGACATTGATAAAACTAACATACCTACTTAGACACTAGACTCCAATGATTTTGTTATGATATCGAAAGGTTTCGTGATATTTTTATCCTGCCGGCACTGATGGGGCCGTCAAGCTGAGTGCCATCATTGTCAACTTGGTACATGTTTGTAATGGTGACCCCTCTTTCCTTTAGCGAGGTGGAGTCAAATTGATGTGTCCTTTTATATAAAAAATAGAATGTCTATGTAAATAGTAACCCAAACATAGATTGCACCTTCCTTGGGTACGACTGGGACTAACGGTTTAAGAACTTTGTGATGATTTGATTTCAAGATATGAGACCTCCTTGAGTAAGGAAATATCACTAACTAGCTTTTACCTGCGGCTCCGCCCGCGTGGATGTCTTTTATCGCAACCAAACATAGCCTTATCCATAGTCAGCCATAGTCCTTTCTCATGGTCTAGTCTACCGCTATACCAAATTTCATCAAAATCGGTTCAGTGGTTTAGGCGTGAGAGCGTAACATACAGACAGACAGATAGACAGACAGACTGACAGAGTTACTTTCGCATTTATAATATTAGTATGGATTATTGGAAGCAACGATTAAATGTTATAATCCATACTTAATATTATAAATGCGAAAGTAACTCTGTCTGTCTGTCTGTCTGTATGTTACACTTTTACGACTAAACCACTGAACCGATTTTGATGAAATTTTCTGAAGTTTACGCGAATGTCACTCATTGAAATAAAACCACTTTTTACGGATTCTTAAAAAGTAACAATAACAAATATATCGCGATAGAATCCGTAAAAAGTGGTTTTATTTCAACGATTTTGATGAAATTTGGTATAGGGCTAGATTTGACCATGAGAAAGGACATAGGCTATGTTTTATCGCGATAACCGACATTCACGCGGGCGGAGCCGCGGGCAAATGCTAGTATAGAATATACTTAAAATAAAATAAAATAAATAAAAAATATAATAATTAATTACCAGTGGACAACACGAGAGCACAAATAATAAATATAGTATTGAGGTCCAACATTGTGTCGTAATCACAACTTCGCTCACAAAACTAGTTCAGTAGTAGCAATGTGATAATATTTATACTATATTGATAAGATCACAAAAAACAAGATCACACAAGGAGCATTGCTCTTTGTGTGATCTTTTTTATAAGCAGAGAAAAAAGGAATGACAAATCCATACTTCCATACTACTATTTTTTTTTATACAGGACCCTTCAGTTTGACTTCACCTCGCCTGATGTTAAGCTAAAGGCAAAGTCTCGGAAAGAGGATCACCATCGTAAACATTTACCATGTTAACAGTGGTGGCACTCAGCTTGAAGGCCTCATTAGATGCCTTTTCACGCCCCGCTCAAAGGACCCGGGACTGTAGGAAGAAGGAAACACGTGAGCTGGCAGGGAGTTCCAGGTCTTAGTGGTGCGGCATAGGAATGAGTCACTGAAACGCTTGGTTCTAGCAGGTATACTCTGCACCGTAAATGAATGGCATCTATTAATATCATCCATATCCATACTATAATATTATAAAGGCGAAAGTAACTCTGTCTGTCTGTCTGTCTGTCTGTCTGTATGTTACGCTTTCACGCCTAAACCACGGAACCGATTTTGATGAAATTTGGTATAGAGGTAGATTAGACCATGAGAAAGGACATAGGCTATGTTTGGTCACGATTTGCCCGCGGCTTCGCCCGCGTGGATGTCGGTTGACATCCACGCGGGCGAAGCCGCGGGCAAAAGCTAGTATAATATAATAAATGCTAAAGAAACTCTGTCTGTCTGTATGTTACGCTTTCACGCCTAAACCACTGCTCCGATTTTGATGAAATTTGGTATAGGGGCAGATTAGACCTTGAGAAAGGACATAGGCTATGTTTGGTCGCGATAACCGACATCCACACAGGCGGATCCGCGGGCAAAAACTAGTATAACCATATATTTGAATGAAATTTTATAGCATTTATTACGCTAACTATACAATTCGATTACATCAGGATGTATATATCATCAGGATGCTGTTGCGGCTGCCTCGATATTGTAGTGCGTCAGGGATGTTTGCTGAAAATCAAGTTGACTGTTTATGTTGTGTGTGTTATGTATTGATGCGAAAAAGATGCGCATCCCTGGTGCGCAGGGTTCGGGCTAACCCCAATAGCATACTGGGTATGATTGCAGATAGACCGTTGCTCCAGAATTGCAGGTGGGATTAGCAATGACAGATGATTATTCAGTGGACAATTTTAATGATAATAATTTATATATACTTGATATACAAGCACATACAATTATTTTAATGAATTAAATTTAAATCTATAATTAATTTCAGCATCTATATAATAATATATTTATTCCACAGTGGACGAGCTCAAATTCACCAAGCATAGAGTATTATTTATTACATAACAATGTGCGCACGCCAGGGTTGATTTAAGTCCAAGATATATGGATCGAACTATATACAATACTAGCTATTGTCCGCGGTTTCAGCCGCATGAAACGGTGCCGTTCCCTCAATCCACAGGAACATATTGCCGAGATCAGAACAGAACAGATAACATTCTATTCAAATTCCGTTGATTTGAGTCATGACTTGGAGAACATGTTAAGCCGTCGGGCCTCGATTCTACTAAACCACTATGGGGCAGCAAAAAATTACATTAAAGTTTAGACGTTATCTATTTGCACCTAAAGTCCAAAATGAAATAAAATCAGTTTCATTACACTTTCTCAACCACTCTGTAACAAGTAATTTAATTTTGAACTTTAAACGCATAAAGTCTATTATTAATGCCATTTTTTGCTTTGGCAGTGGCACCACTTTGGCTAGGCTTTAGTAGAATCGAAGCCCCGGTTGTCATACGAAAATCTATAATGGCAGTTGTTACGGTTAGTTGGAGCGCAAAAAATCCTAACGCTTTACGGAAAATATCGAGTTATTCGTCAACTCCCTCGCTATAAACTCGTCCGATCGAGGGAGACAGAACATTTTTGAATTTATCTATTCTTATATTCGTCAACTCGCACGCAGGTATAAAGTACAGTCAAATAAAAAATATATTTCACACAGAATCGATTATTTATATAATATTACTAGCTGTGCCCGCGACTTCGTCCGCGTGGAATGTACTTAATAAAAAAAATCTTTTCTAAAATAAAAGTAGCCTAAGTTACTCCTTATTACATAAGCTATCTGCCAGTGAAAGTCCCGTCCAAATCGGTCCAGCCGTTCCAGAGATTAGCCAAAACAAACAGACAGACAGACAGACAGACAGACAGACAGACAGACAAAAAATTTAAAAATATATATTTTGGTATGTGTACCGTATATACATTCATATGCATGTAGTAGAAAGCGGTTATTTTAATATTACAAACAGACACTCCAATTTTATTTATTTGTATGTATGGATGTTGACAAGAGACAAAGAGGTCTACAAAAAAGGGATCCATTTCATTCTTCATAACACTCGATGCGTTATAAATGCGAAATCCTCGCTTATTCCATCCTGTCCTACGAAATTCAAACTGTTCGAAAATCAAACTGTTAGAACCATTTTTTTTTTCAAACTGGGCTGACTTCGGTTTTCGAACTGTTAGGACAAAAAAATTCCAAGCTGTCAGACTAACTCCGACGATCGAACAGGCTAAAAAAAGCGGACTCCAGAGTAAAAGCTTTGCATGCGCCTGGGTATAACGCTAGCATGACTAATGAAGAAGAGGATGCTAACACGGATACAATTAATGTCTAGTAATGTCCTATCAGTCCAGTGAAACCAGGTAAAGGTTACCGCGAATCGTAACCATCTTGAATAGAACGTTAATCAGGACCAAGTGACAGGACAGACGCGTAGACGTAGTTAATATGAATGAGGGGGCGAATTGGTCAATGTCATGCTGGAGGCAACCAAGCAACATTTAATATAATATTATTTCTTCTGGAATAAGTTTCAGACAACTGTTTCTATCACAATTTATTGTACCTGTTTTAATAGTATGTAACTATGTTTGAATTAATTTTTTATATCATTTATTAGGCTAATTTTATAATTCGAATACATCGGAAAAAATAAATGCTCAAGTGGGACTTGAAGCCACGACCTTTCGCCCACAGGGGGATTAGCTCAGTTGGAAGAGCACTCCCCCTGTAAAGAAAAGGTCGTGGGTCCAAAATCCTACCTACTTGAGCATTTCATTTTTCCCTATGTATTCGAAGTATAGCTACTTTTTGATTCAAGATACGAAAATATCATTGTTTTCAACTGGTCATCGCGAAGGACACACCAACTTTGCATTTATATTATTAATAGGATTTATTTGTAGTTTACAGAATTTGATTATTCAGTGTCACTATGTTCGTCTACAATAATCTCGGGAACCACCTAACTGATATCAATTTAAGAATGGGAAATAACATAACCTCAACTAACCGAGAACTATGTTCACTGATTGGCGATGAAACTCCAGTGTGTGCCCTTCTTTTCGGGGTTGAAGGTCAGATATCAATCATCACAGTAAGATCCCTCCCTCACACCATAGCAATGTCGCCGGTTACGTATTGATGCCGAGCTGTCACCAAGTAAGTTAAATACCACACATTTCAATATTAACTGCTTGGATACCTAGCTGTCGAAGCCGCTATTGAGTCCTAGTGGGGCAGAGATCTCAAAACTAAGATTAAAGCCAACGAAGCGATAGAAAAAAGGTAAACAGTTTCAGCGGTGCCAAACTTTTTATTTGAAAATGATTACGTATCACTTCAAGCGCGTTCCAGACAGGAATGAAATTGCTCATAAGGTGGTGGTGCATCTGACAGTTTAGAACCGCTGTGCTGACAGCTTTCCTGTACTACGAAACACGCAACGACAGCTGTCGCTCGGCCATTGTCACGTACGTGTGATATGTGCGACAAGGACAGAGAATATAATCGCTAGTTATCGCATCGGGGCAAATTATAGTTCATAAAATGATAGATTGTTCCATCTAGCATAATGTGATCACGTTATCCTACGGTAACACACAACACATCTGCGCGGACGCAGTCGCCGTGCGCACACACGCGCAGGAACAACCTCACTCCCACAGGAGTCGCTTCAGGTGAACACATCGGTAAGAGGAATTTTCTTTATCGCGATTTTGAATTAGTTAACAGTTTGAATTAGAAACAAGGGTAATTTGGGGTCCTAGATTGTTTTTGGGGCCAGATCAAGTTCTTCTTCGGCCCAAGTAACCTAAGCTACAAGGTTTTTAATTTGGAAGGTCATAGTGAGAGACTCGGAATTCTGGGATCCAATGATATTGGTAAAAACACCGGGTTATGAACGTGTGTTGAGGAATTTAACAAATCACCTGTCGTTCTTGCATAAATGGCGGTCAAGGTCTGGTGGAGTTCCAATTATTTGTTCCTGCCATCCGAGATTTCTGTAGAAGAGAAGATGGCTCTCTTCACATTTCAGTAGCAATTGACCATTGACAATTTGATCCTAATCTATCAAATTGAGCTAAATTACGCGGATGTGATTCTTACACGCATGTTTACAAACATGTAGCTACCATATTACTGCAAATATATTTTCATTTCAAAATCCATATGACTTCATCCTAATTTAAACTTGGAAAGATATTGAGATCCGCTTACGATAACATCACGCCACGAGGGATTCCACGCTGCCCCCCCCCCCTCCCCTAAGAAACGGGATGACACCCGAAACCCCCCCCCCCCCCCATAGATGCGGGATAGCACCCAAACCACGCCCTAGGCGAGACGGCAAATGTAGCCGTAGGTCTGAGGGGAGTCCTGGGACATCCTTCCGATAGGGCTTACCCGGGGCTCCCAACTATAGGCTGCTGGGCGTTACCGTGGAGGTTTTTAGTCATCATCCATAAAGGATTTCTCCCCTCGGTTAAAAAAAGGCATATTACAACCCTGAGCAATACCGATTTTTTTTCTTTTCCAGTCACAAAACATAATTCAGAATGACGGTGACAAAGAAACGGCCTTCGGATCTGACCAGCTTGGAGCGGTTCAACCTGTATTACAAGGAGAAGGAGGAACCCCTGACGGGAGCGCAGAAGTTCAAGCGGTTTTTATGGAACCCAAAGACGAGGCAGTTCTTTGGACGGACTGGAGGCAGCTGGTGTAAGTAGCAATCAATGTATAGACCAGTGTAACGAATTTAATTATCTGTCTAGTTCCTTTTTACCCTACTGCGGTGAAGCCAAGAACCAAGTGTTTCAGTGACTCTTTTCTTTGCTGCTCTATAAAGTCTTGGTATTCTATACCAGCATACGTGTTTCCTTCTTCGTTTAGTCCTGGAACCTTTAAGCGGGGCGTAAAAAAACATCTGATAAGGCCGTCAAGCTAAAGGCCACTATTGAAACCTCGTTGGTGTCTGTAATAGTGACCCTCTTTCCTGAGACCTTAGCTTCAGCTTTAACATCAGACTTACGGCCGTTCCCAATAACATACTTACAGTTGAAGATAGATCGCAACAGTCAAATTTGAAGTATCGGCTGTTTAAATTGAAAACATGGTAACTGATTTTTTTGCGGGAAAGCGCATCGCGGTATAATTTTATTTTTTGAAATTGGTTGGAAATAGGAGTTACTATGTTTTGAATTTCAACAGCCGAGCACTTTATCCGTAGATGCGATCTATCTTTAATCAGTACGGTATTGTATTGGGAACGGCGGTAAGTGAATTCAGTTTGATGTGTCATAAATACATTCAAAATAAGAGCGCTATGTATCTAACGTGTTGTATGTACAGTCAGCGTCACAAATATCTTGATGACAAAGTCTGAAAATGATCTTAAAACTCTCGTGAGCAAATCAAACTGTTTTATAGATTGAAAATGTATTATTCTCCAAACTAAATGTGTGTACCAAATATCAAAATAATCCGTTAGGAAGGGGGTAAAAAATACTTTGTTCGTCAACATATTTCTGATGCTGACCGTACCATATGGAGAGACACCCTCGGTATTAGCCTAACAAATATCTAAATTTAAACTACCTACCTTAGTTTTATTGAATAACACACTTGTACTTTTCCACTGACTTTATTTCTAGACCTGACCGGTTTCGCCTTACGGCATTCTCAAAGGTTCACATTGATGTTTTAAAATTATAATTCGGTCTAGAAATAAAGTCAGTGGAAAAGTACAAGTGTGTTATTCAATATGTGTAGCAGATTCCACCAAGCGCCATCAATCTCCAGTATAAACAGTACCTACCTTAGCTTTACAATTTTACATAAAATAAACAAAAGTTTTAAATAATGCTTATTATGATATGACACATTACGGCTTCGCACAGAATTTCTGGGTCAGCCAGGGTGCGAGGGATATGTCGAAGACAACCTCACCTCCAACCTAGCACTACGACCCTCAGTCAGCGTGCGGTTTTAGTCAGTTCGGGTCCAACATAACCTCCCCTCCCGGCTCCGGCGGGGGAGGTTGGGGATTTCCGCACGAAAAAAAAATAGGCTTGGCACAGAATTTGGAAATTAACTCATAATCTCATAACCCAATTCAGGCAGACAATACGAACGGTTGCCATGTTAACTAAGTACGCCAATTTTATCATGAGTCATATACTCCATTGCTTCTTTTCCTGTCGAGACTTCAGGGACTTCGGGATACAAAGTGTGTAAACACTCCTGGTTAAAAATGAAACGACCTGTCACAACTTCAAGTGAATATATTTCCGGTACTCTCACCTCTGGCAACCGAAGTCTCAAAGACGGCGTGTGTTTATTAATTTCGAGTTCGAGAAAGACATTCGAGTGCGATATGCAAGCCTGAGTCAGGTGTAATAGCTAACAGGTGTGGTTCTTCACGCATAAAGACCTAAGTAGTACCCACCTTCTAGGAAGGAAAATTCTAGGAATGGGGCCTTTTACCCGGCAATAAGTTAAAGAAGCTTCACTACCATGATGGCCTCACTACCATGGACGCCCAAGATCATGCGAAGTGGAGGAGGAAGAGCCGGAAGGTGGACCCTGAGCTCCGATGGCATCTCGGCCTCGGATTGCAATCAGAATAACGTGTGATGTAGAACGAAATTTCCCCTTCGGACGAAGACACGGGCTATAATAGCCAGAAATTAAAATAAAACACCTTTTTAAAGTAGCTAGACAGCGGAATAAGTGACATGAGTCAAAATTCCTCACAATAATCCAAGCCAGACTTACATAACGTTGATAAAGACGGTGTACCGGAAACACTGACGGCCGTTCATTGCTTCAATGAGCATCATTGGAGCTTCCTGCGCGGGCGCCGCTCGCTCGTTACAACCGGACCACGGTCGGCCCGTGGCCTTTCTTCTTGTTATAAGATTCATATACATATATGTACTCACGCCTTTAATCCGTGACGGAGTAGGCAGAAGTGTGTTAACTCCTATATTTCACCAAATAAGTCCAATTTTCGGTCCCTTTGCCGAAGTGGGCAATTTGTCATGGGTTGCATAAATGTGGTTGGGTTGGTCATGGGTTGGATAAACAGTTCAATTTCTTAGTTGCCTAGTATACAGGGTGGAAGATTTTCATTCCCCTGGAGGGGAAGTACTCGAAATACTGTTTGTTGCCATAGAAATCATGAAATCATGCCAAATGAAAATCGATGGACCACCTCTTGTCGTGCCCACTGTGCCCCTACATCTGCACGATTGCCGACCTGAATGAAGCTACGGAAGAAGCGGTCAAAGTCGCTGAGTTTTGGGCTGGGCGTATCTAAGTATTTAAATTGTTGCCACTGACACGAAGAAGAAGACTCAAAATATTGGAGATAGAGGAAAATTGAAGTGCTTTATTTTGTCAAATCGAATTTATAAGTTTGGATTTCAGCGATTTCTTTTCATTTAATTTTACCATGTTTGTTAGAGAGATTTGATCCTTATGATTGTCACGTCACTATCGACTGAAGCCATAAAAATATAGAATGTAATTTTTTTGGGTTTTAGCCGGTTCGATTATCGGGTGTGCCAAGCGAGTTTTCGAAAATATTTGAATGCAGTTCTGTTCCTTTTTAAAATAAAGGAATGTTTCCTTTGAGTGAAGTTCTCTATTTCCAGTGTATCGAGTACTTCGTCCAGGAGGCATGGAAATTTTCCACCCTGTATATGCTTGTATGATACCCACATTTAGTACTCATGTTATCTGTGCCTACGGGTAGAGATGAGGGGTCCTAATATTCTACTCCACAGCACTTAGCATCATTCAATTTTATTAGATTTTTAAGATTAATGGTATACTTTTCTATCCTGCCTAATTGGGTATTATCCTATAGTTGAAATAAATTTTCTAACCGAGCTTATTAAATTAAGAATGGTAAAAGAGCGGTTAATTGGGTTCTTATTTTATAGTTTTTATTTATTTATTTTTCATAATCCACCCAACCCAACAGTAACTGATTTGACTATTAAATTTTATGACGTCACTAAATCTTTTTTCATACACGTTACCTTATAACTTATAGTTTTAACATTTAGTAAAAAGTAACTAATTTGACTAGTCAATAGAATACCCAATTTCCTTACTGACTGCTCCCAGTTAGGTTGGCTTAAGTCCCAGTGTACTAAACCTCATTTAAAAGCCGATGTAGGTACAGTCAACTACAAAAGTAGCTTAACAAATTCTAATTTATTGAACACTGTGGCCCCTAAGCCTTACATAAAATTGTGAAAAAAAAACATTGAATATGTAAATTAAGTTTGTCTTCTGGGAATCATAACACTACATTTACTATAGACAGATGCATGCCATTATAAAAAGATTAGTAAAATATTTTAGTGTTAATCAACTTATGGCCTTGACTGTACCTTCTGATTAAAGAACGATGCTAAATCTGGCGCAGTCTTTTGTCTCTGAGAATGGAGGGTCACACGACAGTAGCTTCTTTTTTTTAAAGCATGTAAGGGAAAGTCGTGGGTTCAAGTCCCACTTGAGCATTTCATTTTTCCCGATGTATTCGGACAGTAGCTTCCATAAGATAAACCTCATTACTTATACTCTTATAATCTATTTCAGCTAAAATATTGCTATTCTACTTCATATTCTACTCGGCGTTGGCAATCCTCGTGGCCATCTGCATGTGGACGTTCCTACAACTTCTGGACGCCCGGCAACCCAAGTGGCAGCTTGAGAACAGCATCATAGGAACCAACCCCGGGTTGGGGTTCCGACCTATGCCCCCAGAGGTCGCCAGCAGCGTCATCTGGTACAAGGGCAATGATCCTGGTAGCTATCAGTTCTGGGTTAAGGAGGTGTCTGACTTTTTAACTGGTGAGTGCCTTAGTATTTTATTATTCTTTGTCGGTATACCGTGCAGAATATACCTTCTAGAACCAAGCGTTTCAGTGACTCATTCCTATACCGCACCCTTCAGACCTGGAACTCCCTGCCAGCTCACGTGTTTCTTTCTTCCTACAGTCCCGGGTCCTATAAGCGGGGCGTGAAAAGGCATCTGATGGGGATGTCAAGCTGAGTGCCACCACTGTTAACATGGTACATGTTTACGATGGTGACCCTCTTTCCAAGGACTTTGCCTTTAGCTTACCAAGTGAAGTCAAATTGACGTGTCCGAAAAAAAGTAATGAAATCAGCAAATAAATAAACGTTTTAGTTTGTATTTCTAAACTACTAACTTAGTGGTTTAGTGGTATTAAAACACAACCATCCGCTTATTATTTTCCACCCGCGTGGCATCCGATCCCGTTCCCGCTGCACCCTCTTATACAATGATATAGTTATCTAAACAGCAACAGAAATAACCACATTGTCACTTCTTGTATATGCCAATGCCGGCCGAATTTGTTGACATTAATGATCACTGCTCCGTTCCCTTGAGCAGTAGCGTGTTGATATGTTATCCCTATATGTTATCCCTAGGCCTATATGTATTCTGATGTATAAGCTATTATTGTAAAGTTTCATGAAAATCCATTCAGTAGTTCTTATGTGAAAAAGTAACAAACTTCCATCCATACTCACAAACTTTCGCGTTTCTAATATTAGTAGGATGTACAGCTGAAACTTACATTCTACGCAGCTAGAGTACTTAAATCTCAAGTTATTTACCAGCCATTATACAGACGATTAATTACCAATATTTAATCTATCATACCTTTCCAGTATACAAACGTGATGGCAAAAAAGCTGGTGCCAGTCAAAACATCCACAACTGCGACTTCAAGCTCCCCGCCCCAGCGGGCAAGGTCTGTGATGTAGACATCAGCGCCTGGAGCCCTTGCGTCGAAGATAACCACTTTGCTTACCAGAAGTCCACTCCATGCGTCTTCCTCAAGCTGAACAAGATCTTCGCATGGAAACCGCATTTTTATAACAGTTCTGACAGTCTTCCAACAGAAATGCCTGATGATTTGAAGGAACATATAAGGAATATGACGGCTTATGATAAAAATTATGTAAGTACCATCCAATAAAGACCTTTTTAAGCCATGCTTTTCTATACTATGCCGCATCATAGAAACATCAACATCAGGTTTCCGTTTTACAACCCCGGGTCTTTTAAGCTAAGTGTGAAAAAATCATTTCATCGAGACGAGACCATCAAACTCAATACCACTGTTTTAGCATTGCCTATTGTTGGCATGCCTTCGTTCTATAGACTTAATTGAAAGAAGTACGGGACGGGACGAACTCATATTGACATGCCCTTTACAAACAAAGTCACGTCATGTCACTATTTTACATTTAGGTTTTGGTCCACCAGAGGTTACCAGAACGCGTGGTTAAAGGTTCCTTCCTTTTTATTGTGGTAGTACGACACTACGCTCTACCTATACTCTTCAATTAAGCATCTGACAAAACGTGCGAAAACTATTTCTTTTTTCTTTTCAGCTAAACATGGTATGGGTATCTTGTCAAGGAGAAAACCCTGCAGACCGGGAAAACCTTGGACCTATCCAGTATATGCCGTACCAAGGGTTCCCGGGATATTACTTCCCTTACACCAACCAAGAAGGTTACCTCAGTCCCCTGGTGGCTGTCCATTTGCAGAGGCCGAAGAGTAAGTCTCATAGATTTTATAATAAAACACAGCTGAAAAAATGAACTATCGGTTTTGTAAAACCAATATATGTATATGAGCACATTTTCTGTGGCTCATTTGAATAGAGTCATTCGGGGAAGAAATACGTTAGTGTCTTAATTTATAGTGAACATTCTGTAATATAATTTGCAAGTTTCTATAATTCAAACTCTACAAAAACTGTCTTGCATAACCGCGAAATAGTCCCTAAAAGTAGCTCAATGCTAATAGGCCCACAATCCTACTAAAGCTAAATTACTGTGGTGCCGCAGTCACTGCAAAAATGACATAAATTTTAGACTTTATTTCTATACATCTAAAGTTCAAAATGAAATGAAAAAAAAAAACATTATTTTTTTACAATTACTCTGCAAAAAATCGTTTAATTTTGAATTTTCATCGCATCGCTTTAAAGTCTATTATTTAATACCGTTTTTGCAGTGGTGATGGCACCACTGTGGTTTTGCTTTAGCAGAATCGAGGCTCTGGTGTTCGGGTGTATTACCAACCTCACCTATAGGCTTGTGCTCCTACTGATTGAGGGACGAGGCTCTGATACAAACTTTCCTCTTGGGGATTTGGAGGTTAGACGAAAGTGCACATTTGGACTCAACTGGAGAATGGCTTTTATAGGGGACATTGATATCCAAATAACCTTAATTCAAGAACCAAACCCAAGGCTTTTATAATGTCACTTAGGTGGCAGACAAGCACAAGACACACCTAATAGAAAATGGTCACCGTGATCTACACGTGAGCAATAGACATAGGCGACACATTCGCACTGCCAACCCTAATAAAACCTTCTTACCCGTTAGAAGCCTGCACCTTGGAAGCCAGGATACAATCGCCTAATTCTCATTTCCGTGATAGAATAGTTATATAATAATGTCGTATATCTTTGCAGCTGGCATGCTCATCAACATAGAATGTCGTGCGTGGGCACAGAACATCAAATACGACAGACACGAAGGCATGGGCACCGTGCACATCGAGATTATGATCGAATAGAGAAAAACTAGCCTTCGATTCTAAGTATGAATGGTATATAAATATAATTTGAACTTAAAAAATCATGTCCCAACTCAATGAGGTCTTTTGTTGGATATTTTAACGTATGTATAATAATTTCTTTAGCAAGTTCTTACAGAAACGGGTACCGAAGCTTTTACCTGAAAGTTTGGGATCCAATTTGGGATCAAATTCCTATTTAATTGCGGGTTTGACTAATCTTTGATATTTTCGCTAGTTTTCTGATTTCAATTATTATTGGGTAGTTAAAATAAACTATATCACTGAGTTTGATTTATCAGGAAAAAAATTATTGCTTAGGTGGGGCTTGAACCTACGACGTTGTTCGTAAGAGTGTTGTTAGATGACTTCATCGTCGCTTTGAAGACAGATATACAGAGAAGGAAATATGAAGTGATTCAGGTGTGGCTCAGTAACGCAGAAAGAGCATTCACCCTGTAAGGGAAAGGTCGTAGGTTCAAGCAATTCATTTTTCTGATGGAATCTGCTACACATATAAGACATACGTTTATTTACAGGTTAATGAATGTATATACCTATATTATTAAAATAAAACTAAAACTAAATAAAGTAAACCTAAAATACATATTTACTAATAATTCTAAAATATTATTAAAATGCGTCATGAAATTCCTCCGCATCGCATACCTCTTGCGGTAGCGTTCCCAGAAGGCTGGCAGCATATTTATAACTTTACATAATGCTACAATTTCGTTATATACCCAAAATTCATTATACTTACTAGTTACCCGTTCACTCCTCTTTTTCTGATGTAATCGAATTGTACAGTTAGCATAACAAATGCTATAAAATTTCATTCATGTGTAACTGAGCTTTAAGAATGGTAAAAGAGCTGTAAAACTTGCGTTCGTTCTTATGTTATCTTTTTTTTATTTATTTTTAATCATTCACCCAACCAATAGTAAATTATTTGACACTTAAAAATGACGTTATACTTTTATATTTCATACAAGTTTCCTTAGAACTTTTTTAAGGTGAATTGGGTGTTTGTTGAAGAAGTGAGTGAGACTAAGTTGTAATTTATTTGAATAAATGTAGATACTGACACTTTCATGTTGTTTCACTACATAGTATAAAACAAAGTTGCTGTCACTACCTGCCCCCCTCCCGACGAGGGCCAGACCGTAAGAAAGGTCCTGGGTCAGCCGGGTGCGAGGGACCTCACCTCCGGCACCACGCCCTCATTCGGCGTGCGGTTTTAGTGGGTTCCAGTCCGACATAAGCTCCCCTTCCGGCTCCGGTGGGGGAGGTATCCGTGTATTCCGCACGAAAAAAAAGAAAGCTTTTGCTGTTTGTCCGTCCCTATGTATGCTTAAATCTTTAAAACTACGCAACAGATTTTGAAGCATTTTTTTAATAAACATAGGGATTCAAGAGGAAAGTTTACTGTGTGTATAATACCTACATGCTTACTATAGTAGAGGGTGCAGCGGGAACGGGATCTGACACCACGCGGGCGGAAAACAATTGGCTGTACGAAGTTCACAGGGTCAGATGGTAATTTAATATTTATAACTTTTCATAATGTTACAATTTTGTTATAACCCAAAATTCATTATACTTACTAGTATTCCTCGTTCACCCCTCCAGCTAAATAAAATGCTTTCGTTAGAAGTGTACTGGTCAGGATTCGAAACTGGGACCTGTCGATCGTAAGATCGACTTCATAACCAGGCATAACCAGAAGGTTGCCATCTTGAAAGAGATGGTCCTGGGTCTGTCGGGGTGCGAGAGATATGCCTTCGGCAATCTCACCTCCGGCAACCAAAGACCCAAGACAGCGTGCGTTTTAGTCGGTTCGAGTCCGACATAACCACATCCACCGGCTCCAGGGGGTGGTATCCGTGGGGATTTGTCGCACGATAAAAAAGCCATAACTAGGCGTTTATTAAATCTTTTGTTAGGATTATTTAGGATTTAATAATTAATCTACAGTCAGCAGTCGCCCTGTAAGCGAAAGGTCGTGAGTTCGAGTCTCACTTGAGCATTTCATTTTTTCCAATGTTTTTCGAACTTAACAGTTAGCATAATAAATGCTATAAAAAAATCATTCTAATCTACAACACGTCAGGGTAGAATGTGGAATGAAATTTTGCAGGAGGTAGAATAAGGAATAATTATTATTATTTTAGCTTGTGGGTACAGTTTTGTGGGTACAATGTGGAAACACTCAATCCTTCGAGGAATTCTAGTTCAAATATTAAAATGGTGGCCAAAATAATATAAATAAAACAACAAATTTACAAGACATAATATCACGATCTATTTAAGTACTCATTTAAAAAATATTCCAAGTTCTAATGCTAGGTAAATTACCCTTCATCTGCATACTAAAAATACAATGTCTCATTTTCTAATATACCTGTGGAGAAAAGATACTAAATTCATTTTGTTATTCTGTTAAGAAAATCATATTTTGAACAAAGTAACGCAGATGACGCACTTTGTCATCCTCGTTACTTTGCTCGGAGACCGATAATTTAATTGTTTTGAGTAAATTCTCTAATTGTGGTCCCAGCGATAATTTGAAAGATGTCTGATATTTTTCTTTTATTAATTAATGAATTGATTGCATGGTTTTTGTGCAGTCCTCATATTTTTTTACTTTTTAAGTAATTAGATTAATTAAATTCATTCATGTTCGAAAAACATCGGAAAAAATGAAATGCTCAAGTGAGACTTTTTCGATGTTTTTCAAACCTAAAAGATAGCATAATAAATGCTATAAAAATTCATTTATTATATTGTTAAGGCAATTTGTAAAATTTCTCTAAATTGTAATATAATTTGTGATCAGTTAATATTTAATATAAATATATATTTACATTATGTCTCAGTGTTGACTTAGTGTAACGGAATCTACTACTGTAAACTTCTGAACAAAAATGATGTCGAGTCTGTGGTATATTTTCACTAAACTAAATTAAAAACTTAAACAATAGCTGGAGAAATGTTATGTGTTAATACACCTGCTTACCCCTTTAGAGATTCGTAGGCAGGAATATGTATAGCTCGAACCACATATCTTGGACCGAAATCGCGAGATATAAAAGGTCCTGGCGTACGCAGATTCTTTTGTATTAATCTATACTCGGGAAATTTGAACTCATCCACCGCAGTAACACCCCGTGCTATCTTCAAAATGTATCCAAGAAACGTGTACTGCGTGTATCTATGGAACACATTTCAGGTATCCATACTAATATTATAAATGCGAAAGTAACTCTGTCTGTCTGTATGTTACGCTTTCACGCCTAAACCACTGAACCGATTTTGATGAAATTTGATATAGATGTAGATTAGACCTTGAGAAAGTACATAGGCTATATTTTGTCGCGATAACCGACATCCACGCGGGTGGATCCGCGGGCAACAGCTAGTAAGATATTTGGTTCGAGCTATATGTATGTAATGTAAGTTTAGTCTCGTTTCGCTTTCGCCCTAGGAAGCGGTGGTAAACTTAGTTTTAAGCAGAATTTGACGTCAAAAAACTTTAGCAGTGCTACACAATTTTGCATAAAATACTTTGACTTTAACACCAAATTCAGCCACCTGTCTGTCCCGTCTGTGCAAAACCCCATCATGTATGCAAAGGCCTTTACAGTGGTTTCCGACTGTTCGAACAGCAACAGCAGAAAACATTGTGTTAAAGGTAAAACAATATTTTTTGGCAATTTTAGAAACAAAACTAGAACTACAGAGGTAGTCAACATAATTAAATTTAGAACTTTTTGTTTAGTTTAAAATGTACAACAGAACCGACACCGCTGTCTGTCCCCTGGCACTATAAGGTATTGTTATTTTCCCAGTTCAGTCAATCATGATCTCCAGGTGGGTTGATCCAAGCCGCTCTTTGAGACTCTCGGTGTATTGGATATTGCGGGCCCACGCCCTACACCTGATGTTTATAATCTGGTGCACTGAAAGGAATAAAAAACGTGTCTCATTAATATTTTAAAATTGTAAATTAGCTCTATTACTTACATCAGGAAAAAGTGAATCGCTTAAGCGGGACTCCTGCTGTAATCGATTTGCATAGTTGGCATACTAATGGATTTAAAATTTCACTCAAATGTTAGGGTGGAGCGGAGTAATCAAAAATCAATGTTTAAAACATAACATAACATAACATAAACTCGCGCCGAAGGGGTAGGCAGAGGTGCTAGCACCCACATTTAAAAGTGATTGTAAAATCATTCATTGATTCCGATAGTTTGTAAGAACATCGGTAGATAAGTCTACCGTCGCACACTGGGGCAACGTCATATAGGAACATGATATAAATTCAATTTTGAAAAGTGGTATTTTGATAAAACTCATGATGTAATGATAAACTTGACTATCAAGTGCATATCAAGTACCAACAAATTGCACTCGAAGTAAGACGTAAAAGGAATTAAGAATATTGCAAATACTTACCATAATTTATTTATAGTGGATCGCGAAACGCATTAATTATGTCTAATATGGAGCATAGTGATAATGGTATGTAGAATATATTGCACTATTACCTTAATATTTAAACCCTACATAGGCTGTATGTAAAAAAACATATTTACACTATTTTTATATATTTTTTATATTTCTGCAATGAGTTCCCTACTTTTTAATATACTTTTATATTAATCAGTAGTTAACCTATTATATACTAGTGAAATATATGAGGAACTCATTGCAGAAATATAAAAAATATATAGAAATAGAGTAAATATGTTTTTTTACATACAGCCTATGTAGGGTTTAAATATTAACGTTTATTAGATGATGAACACGAATTATAAGATGTCGCACTAGCGTTCCAAGAGGCTGGCGACATTGCCCCGTTGGATGGCAATGCCAATCCTATGTGCCATAAGAGGTTATAATGATCATGATGACGTATGATACATATATCACTTACTTTTAGGGTTCAGAAGTCGCACTGCCACCAGGGGACTGAGATACCCTGGCGTGTTGTCGTACGGAAAGTACGTCTCCGACAGTCCCGGGTACGGATAGTACTCCAGGCGCCCTAGGGCTTCGATATCGGCCGGACGCTCGCCTCTACAGGACACCCAGACTTTACGACGCTGGAATGTTAATAGCCATGATTCAAAATTAATAGGAAAATCAGTAGAAGTGGATTCTATACTCATCATAATTTTTTGATTCTTTTCTCAACTGAGTTGATTTCGGCTTTCAGTCTAACTGTGATGGGGCTGAACTTCGATATTTTCTGTGGAGCGACTGCCATCTGACCTCCACAAACAATTGGCAATATCGAAGTTTGTAGTTAGACTGCTCAGATCACGTCGTATCAATCATTGAGACGTGAAAGAGTAACAATCATCCATCCATTCATACTTACAAACTTTCGCGTTTATAATATTAGTAGGTTTTTTATGGAATAGGGAGGCAAACGAGCAGACGGATTGCCTGATGGTAGGCGATCACCGCTGCCCATGGACACCCGCAACACCAGAGGAGTCACAAGTACATTGCCTTCCTTTTAAAAGAGAGTACGCTCGTTTCTTGAAGGTTTGAAGGTTCGGAAATACCGCTGGTGACAGTTCATTCCACAGTTTAGTTGTGCGAGGCAGAAAGTTTCTCGACAAACGCACAGTTGTGGACCACTAGCTGTCCAGATGGTGAGTGTGGAACTGCTGTCGCGTTGAACGATGGCGGAAAGAGGATACAAATGAGCTGGAATGGAAGTGGCGCCCTCTGTGTAGCTGTCGCATTCAGTACTGCCACGCCACAGAAGCCGTCCATCTTCAGCCAACATCTTCTATACTCACTTCCTCTGCAGTGGCGTTCTTTATATAGTCTTTGATCGCATCTGGCATCTCGGCTGGCAGGTCACCAGGGTCATCGTAGAAGTCTGGGATGAAGTCATACAACTGAAACGGTAACAGAAAAGGATTGGTTATAAATAAGGAAATGGCCACACAAGACGCAGAAAGCAAGAACAGGTGCTATAGCGTTGAGAGAGGCCAATGGTTACGGGTCCCTATAACTTGATTCGTGCCGGCTTGCTATGCAGAGGCAGGCCGTGGTAGAGATGTTTACATTATTTATACACCAGCATATCTATCAGCTTGCCTTTTGAAATTGTTCACCGTTCGCCACTGAGAGAGGCCTATGTCCAGTAGCAATGTGCTTTTCCCCCTTTCTGGGGTAAGATGGGAACACCATGTTCCCATAGCCGAGGGGGCTAACTGGGTCCTGGGTCAGTCGGGGTGCAAGGGATACCCGTGGTAACCTCACCAACACAAACGATGCAAGGTGATTTGCGATTTCAGTCGGTTCGAGTTGGTGACAGACGTCTTCACCTGTCATCCACAGGACCGCACTCATAGAGTATGGAGCTCCTTGAGCAAACTTCGATATCCGATTCCACCTGCACCTTTTTTGCAATAGTAAGCCATCCGGTACTATACTACCGGCCGGCCGATACTACCGGATCCAACGAGAATGCTTACATATCGGATTCGAACCGACTAAACCACACACCGTCTTTGGGTCTTCAGTTGCCGAAGGTGAGATAGGCAGACAAATATATCTAACCCCCCCGGCCGACTCAGGACCATCTCTTTCGAGATGCCCCTTTGAGTATGGAAACCATGCTTTGCCCATCTTACCCCCGGCCTGTTTCTGCTCCGCTTGGTACACCCAGGTCCATTATCATGGAGGAGGGAGGTTGTTAAGCGGTTGTTTGTCAGCCTCTGTGGCGTAGCTGTTGCTACGCAGGAGGCACGGGTTCGATCCCTCTCAATGCAAATATTTGTATGCATATATTCATTAGTCTGGTCGTGCCTCGGAGAGCACGTTATGCCGTCGAATCCAGTTGTCATACAAACATCTATGGCAGTCCTTACGGGTAATTGGAACCCTAAAAAGTCCAACGACTGGTCTAACTGCAATGCTTTGATATTGCCTATGGGTTGTGGAGGGCTTCACAGGAAATATCAAAGTTTAGTCAAATCCACAGTTAGACTGGTAAAAGCGGACTCCAGACTTCAAGGTAAAAGAAGAAAGGTTGTTAAGCAAACTTCACAACTCACTCTATTCAACTTGATGATGATACACGGCGTTTTGTTCGCGTACCCAAACCCGTGCTTCTTGGAGCAAGGCCCGAACTGGGTAACATTGAAGTCGCACACTTCCCCACGGGGTGGCTTCACTTGGCCACAGGACTTCTGGTTCACGCCCTTGTTGGAAAGTAAGCTCTTGTTGTTGTAGGCTGAAAGTGGGATGGGTAAAGTTATAAGGACTGGTAGAATATGATGACAGTGATACAATGCAAATTTCTATTTCAGATATCTCCTGTTAGGAGAACAAAAAGTATATAGGGCACGTCTACAGTCAATAAATATTGCGATTTAGTATCGTGAACCAATATATGCAAGCAGGCCAACAATACAATAAGGTATAATATTTAACTGGATATGGATATACTAGCTTTTGCTCGCGGCTCCGCCCGCGTAAATGTTGGTTGTCGCGACCAATGCCTATGTCCTTTCTCAAGGTCTAATCTACCCCGGTACCAAATTTCATCAAAATCAGTTCAGCGATTTATGCGTGAAAGCGTAACATACAGAGTTACTTTCGCATTTGTAATATTAGTATGGATATGGATTGTCTATTGGATACATTCTTGTTTCGTAACTCTTATTAAATACAAAAGTGGTTTTTCCGAACTTCATATGAGCAGGTTTGAAATGGTCCATGCCTTAGAGAGCACGATAAGCCTTCGATAATGTCAATTAGTTGTGGAGGTCAGATGGTATTCGCTTCACAGAAAATATCCGATTAACCGTTCCGTTATTAAACTGGAAACCAACCCTATTGAGCTGGAGACATACATATACTCACGCCTGTAAATCCCCGAAGGGGTAGACAGAGGTATATTAACACCCATATTTCGCCATCAAAAATTTACGGTCCCACATAATAGCGGGCACTTAGGCATGGGCTGTATACTATCGGATGGAGAACAGCCCTATCCCTTAGTCGCCTTTTACGACACCCACAGAAAGAGATGGGGTGACCCTATTCTACTCCACCGGGAACTAACACTGCAGAATGTTGATGTATAATAAAATCTAAAAGAATGATATGGCCAATTCGAAGTTCTAGGTTCGATTACCGTGAGCTGCAATAATCTGTATACTTACGATCGAAATACATCGGGTAAAAAAAGCGCTCAAGTGGGACTTGAACCCACGACCTTTCCCAACGAAATGCTCTTCCAACTGAGCTATTGAGTCACACCTGAATCACTTCAAATTTCCCTTCTCTATATATCCGTCTTTAATAAAAAAAAATACACTTACGAGCTAGAAATTCGTTGATGTTGTTGACATATTTCTCCACATGCGACTTATTGTCGGCCCTGTACCAGATCAGAGCACCTTCCTCAAATAACAATGGTCTGTGGCCCATTCCTGGATTTGCACCTGGAAGTGATAGTGTTATTTGTTGTTTATTTATCATACCAAACAATTATCATACAAAACTTAGTTTCAAGCAGAATTTGACGCCAAAAAATACTTTGACTTTGAATTTATACATAGATTTATTAGATTCATAACTATAGGTATGTATATAGAAACAATACATACATATAATTACGCCTTTATTCCCGGAGGGTTAGGGAGAGGTGAACTAACACCCATACATTAATAATAATAAATATTCCACAACATTCTATACAACGCTATCTAGCTTATGTTATGGCATCTAAAATGCGGATAAAAATACTTACTTTTTTTCGTAAATACATACATATTTATATAGAAACACCTAGACTAATTCAAATAGCCATATTCATGCATACAAATATTTGCACTGAGCGGGGGATTGAATCCGCGCCTTCTGCGTAGCAGTCGCGTTCACTGCCGCCACGCCACAGAGGTTACATTATAGTCACGACCGTTATCCCCCAACCAAAAGTAACAGCTAACCATCAGATGGATCGGTTAAAACATTGCTAGGTTAAGCAAAGTCATGTTAGTTTTAGAATGTGTGACAATTCTTAACTCATTAAGACACACCTTAAACCTTAGGTATTAAGGCCTTAAAGGTTAAGGCTTTTTGGCCCCAAAAAGCATGATAAGCCGTTGGACCCGGTTGCCATACGAACATCTACGACAGGTACCTAATTGGTGACTTGGAATGTTCAACAACTTGGTGTAACTGCAATACTTCGATATCTCCAATAGGTTGTGGAGGTCAGATGGCAGTCACTTCACAAAAAATATTGAGGTTAGGAAAAGGCAGTAAGGAAAGTTCAGTAACCTAAAACATGTTATATTTCTATAGCGTACATTTTTAATGTAGCGACACATCAATTTCACTTCACCTCACCTAATGGTAAACCGAACGCCATGGTGGCCTGCCGGCCTCATCAGATGCTTTTTCACTTCGCTTGAAGGGACTGTAGGAAGAAGGTTGAGAATATATTTACCTATGATGGAGTCAGCCAGCGTGAAGTAAGGTATCTTCTCGTCCATGGTGGCCAAGAGTCCAGTCATGCAGATGGAGAAGAAGATTATGATGCAGATATACATCACCAGGTAGATGAGACCAATCACACCTGAAAGGGAAACAACGACAATATTTAGAGGGCTATTTAGAAGTTCTCCGTCCAAAAGTAAACATACAGCCCATGACTGCTCGCGATAGTCTCGCCCCCTATAACGTAGGAACTACAATCATAATTTTATTGGCGAAATATGGGTGGTATTAACCTTCGGGGATCTGCGGTAGCCTAGTGGTATGGGTAATGGACTGCTGAGACGAGTTCTCGAGTTCGATCCCAGGTTTACCATGGCACACACCAATGACTTGTCGATGCTTTTCGAAGTTATGTGTGTATTTATCGCAGGTTTATAAGTGCCCGGTTAATGGCAATAGGCTCGTCACCTATTAAATTGGGACCTAAAAATAAACTGGCGAAATGTGGGAGCTAGCACCTCTGCCTACCCCTTCGGGGAATACAGGCGTGAGTTTATGTTATGGATTTGCAGGCGTGAGTATATGTAGGTATGTATTTAGAGGACTGAGCTGTAACGGGTTGTTCTTGAACCTCCACACGTCACGAGACAAACAAGACGCTGGAACACGCGGATTGTTCTGTAATAATCTATGCTCGGTAAATTTGAGTTCGTCCACCGCAGTAACACCCTGTGCTATCCCCAAAAGACACCGAAGAAATGTGTTTTTTTTTTTATCGTGCGATAAATCCCCACGGATACCACCTCTCGCACCCCGACAGACCCAGGACCATCTCTTTCGAGATGGCCCCCTTCGGGTTGTGGGGACCACAGGGTCCCCATCTAGCCCCGGTTACAGGGAGACGCACTTTGTGCCGCCGCCGCGGCCTGCTTCTGCTAGGGTGACAGGCGGCTCCACCGGTCACCCCCAGGCCAGCGCTCATGGAGGACGGAGGTCGTTCTGCGACCTCCGACGTCCGGTTCGCCTTCGCTCTGCGCGGGCTTCCCGGGCCCGGAGTCTAGTCCGGACCCGACCGGCCGCCTCCTAAAGAAACGTGTACTGCGCGTATAGAGCACATGAAGGCCTAAGTATACACCCCTGACCCACGGAGACAGCAGTGCCTTACTCGGACAGGTAAATTCAGGTCGAAGCCGAGAGCTTCCCACATAAGAGAGGGACACGGTGCAATGGCAGCCGTAAATGCCATAATAAATAACCTTACACTTCGGTAGTGGCGATCCGAGTCGATGAGCGCTTTTATTCGGTTCGAGTACCACCACTGTGGTTTTCGTAGGGATTTCCGAAAAAAGAGATTAGCCTGCGTGAAGTAGGTAGATATATGTCCCGGCTCCTTTAAGCGGGGCGTGAAAAGGCATCTAATGAGGCCGTCAAGCTGAGTGCCACCACTGTTAACATGGTACATGTTTCCGATGGTGACCCTCTTTTCGAGACTTTGCCTTTAGCTTAACATCAGGCAAGGTGAAGTCAAATTGACGTGTTATGTATAAAAAAAACTGATTTCTCCCGACAGTCGCCATACATAGGAACCTACTCCCGGGATAAAATGTGCCTATCCATACTCAGTAAGTAATGTCAAGTCGATTGGACAGAAAAGTGAGAATTTAACATACTTCTAATAATTTACTAATTAAAAAAACTAAAAAACACGCTGTTAGCACGTTCTGAAATTACTTGGACGTCCGCCATATTGGATTTAAGTCACGTGACTATTTTTTTCATATTTCTGTCAGCAAACCCTTTCATTAGATACCCATATCATGGGGGTGGATTTCAAACAGCCAGTCTGCCATCTTGGGGAGGCCGGATATTGGATTTGTAATGACGTTTCTTAGCTAGTCACGTATTGTCGTCAGCACTCAGGGCGTGTGCAAAATTTCATCCTAATCGAAGACCGGGAAGTGGGTCAAATTAAGATTCCAAGATTTTCTGACATACATTCAGTTAAGCTAATAAAAGCGTGTTAAAAAGGAGGAGAATCTCAATTCGGAAGGTTTTTTTAAGTTTATACGATCATAGTTCCGTTATGTGTAGGATATTCAACATTTTTTTTATTCGAAAGAGGTTTATTGAATTTAGTGTAATCTGCCAAAACAAAACATAAATAAATCGCTTTACAATTAATTAAAATTGCTTTTATTTCAATTAATGATAATTCGCATTAACAACAGTCATGTAGATTCTGAAATTTTAATGTTATTATTTCACATTTATATCAACAAAATTACTTTTTATTTGGCGAAAGGCGTTAATGTAAGTGCATTATAAATTGGTGTATAATTATGTAATGTATTGTATGATAAACGGTAAATGTGCAACCAAGGATCGAACCCGCACCGTTATCGACATGAGAATCCATTAGCCACTCACATTATCTTTATCTCGGCAATAAACAAGCTCTGAGGCACGCCACGCATTAAATTCGAGAAGCGAATTCTGATGTCGCGATTCAGATAATTACTTTTTTTAAATTTCGTTTAGTTTTTTCACACACTGACTCAGTAGCGCACTGATAGTGAGCACGGCTGGTCTGTATTTAGTTACGGATTCGATTTCTGGATCAGGTACGTAAAGTAAACTTATACACACATTATACTCACATCTGTAAATCCCCGAAGGGGTAGGCAGAGGTGAGGGAAACTTGTATTATTTTTTTATTTAATAGCAACTCGTGGCGAGGATTTTTTTGATTTAAGATTTCAGGGATTTCCTTTTATTTCATATACCAAATTTGTTAGAGAGATTTGATCTATCGACTGAAGCCATACAAATACAGATTGTAATTTTTACAGAGTTTAGTCGGTAAATGACTGACATAATGTTCATGTTTTATTTTCATCATATTGTGCCTTTAATACGCGATTGTACCACAACCACAGGGACCAGTGTGAATGATAAAAATAAATAATAATTTAATTATAAAATAGATCAGGGGACGAGTGGGCAACTCAAAATTATGAAGGGACGAATGGGCACAGGGGACGAATTCCAGAGGATGAGTGGGTACTGACCCGGTTCGATTACCGGTTGTGCCAAGCGAGTTTTCGAACATCTTTGAATGCTTTTTTTTTATAAAGGACACGTCAATTTGACTTCACCTCGCCTGATGGTACTAAAGGCAAAGTCTCGGAAAGAGAGTCACCATCGTAAACATGTACCATGTTAACAGTGGTGGCACCCAGTTGCAACAATTTTATAGTTTTTAAAAACAAAGGAATGTTTCCTTTGAGTGAAATAAAAATCTCTCTCTCCAGTAGTTCCTGTACTATAGACAGACTCTGTGGCGTAGCGGTTTTGCAGGCGACTGCCACGCAGAAGGCGCGGGTTCGATTCCCGCTCAGTGCAAATATTTGTATGTATGAATATGGCTATTTGCATTGGTCTGGGTGTTTCTATGTATAATATGTATGTATTTACAAAAAAAAATATAAGTATGTTTATCCGCATTCTAGATTCCATACCACAAGCTATAAAAGCTTACCATGGGTCTAGATAGCGTTGTGTAATATTTATTTATTACTTCCCATCCAGGAGGCATGAAAATCTCCCATCCTGTATACTTCGCTAACTAAACATAAGTTTGCGTAATATGACCTCCGTTACTCTTCTACCTATCTCAGCATACCACAACCGTGAATATACAAAACAAAATTTACACTAATCACTCAGCACGTTATTTTATTACGTTTTAATATTAGTAACACACCGCGAAATGTGTACGTATATGATGTATTCGTTCGGCACATTGCGGTTTCGTAAACAAACCGCAAACCCATGGTAAGCCGCTCCGAAATAGCACTACCACGGTTAGGCATGCTATGTTTACATACATCTATCCATCATTATACTAGCAAGGTTGAAAATGCAGTTCGATTGACAAGGACATCATTGAAGGAAGCTTTCTCTTTGCAGTTAATATTGGCGGGACTTTACTAGTATGAGAGATGATAACACCTATCTTTTTTTTTTAATATTACGATCTTCTGACATAATAGAACGGAAATACCAAATCGAACCGCGCGCGAACTTCAATCGCTGCAGCAACCACCTTAACCAGTGTTTAAGAATTGCAGCATAGGTTTTTTCATACACAGAATTTGATGATCTTTCAGATGAACCTGTTTTTTTTGGTTGAACGATCGTACTGGATATCTAGTTTTAGGTGGCTCTTCACAAGCTGCTGCCACTGACAAGGCCAGTTATGAAGGCTTGCAGCACTGCACTATCATGTAGTCCTAACTCCCCTCTATGTCCACGTTCTTGGATGGGTTTTGAGGATAGCACGGGGTGCTACAGTGCACGAGTCCCAAGGTGGAACTCAAGAAATAAACAATTGAAAATCAAAAAAAACTCAAGTGGGCCTTGAACCCACGGCCTTTCCCTTACAGGAGGAATGCTCTTCCAACTAAGCTATTGAACCACACCTGAATCATTTTAAATTTCCCTTCTCTTTATGTCCATCTAGGGCGAGCATGAACATTTATTTTTCCCGATGTATTTGATATTTAAAGTTAGCATAATAAATGCTGTAAACAATTCATTCAAATTGAAAATCGATATAAAACTACTAAGGATATTTATTTTGTTGTTATTTACTTTGAATCCGATTTTAATTCAAAATCGAACCGAACTGTCGCTTTCCCGCCTTTTTGTTTCGTTGTCTATGGCATTTATTTTTTCTGTGTATTGTGCTGTGGCCGAGAAAAGGCTCAGACGCAGAATGTCCACTTTTCGAAATGTCCACTGGTCGCAAAAAGTCTCTTTCGCAGAATGTACCTTTCGCAAAAAGTCCTTTTCTCAGAATATCTCTTTCGCAGAATGTCCACTTCGCAAAATGTCCCTTTCCCTTTTTTTCTAACTTACTTTAATCATAATTTCATTTAGCAATAAGCACGTAAATACACACGTCGAAGTTTACACTATACCAATGATATAGTAATTTCGTCATGCTTCTTTGAAAATTTCAAAGTAGGTTACAGGGCAAATTCTTTTTCTTAATATATAGTATATAAATATGTTCATTATAATAATTATACAATATGACTGATTATTTTACAAACAAACACTTGAATTTATTTATTTGTATAGAACTATTAGACTGTAGTGACAACCCTGAAATGTATTGTACTTATTGCAATAGAGAACGTATTGGCGCGCAACGGACGCAATTCCATAGAGTGTGGAAAATGCCGTTCGGAATTTTTCCATTTCTATCAAATTAGAGAACGCTTTCAATGGATAGTTTAGGTATTTATATCTAGGCATACCTAGTAACTGATCGATCGTTACTGCAGATTACTCCACAAAAACATATCGTGTTGTCAGTCATTCAATTTTTTAATGTCATTTGGTAATTGGTAATTATTTTTTGTCAAAATTAAGACGTGTTAAATATTAAAATATTTAAATATTCATGAATAAAGAAGTGTTTATGCTAACTTTTAAATTCGAAATACATTCGCGGAAAAAGTCTAAGGGAAAGGTCATGGGTTCAAGTTCCACTTGAGCGCTTCTTTCTCCCCGATGTATTTAGAATTTGAAAGTTAGCATAATAAATGCTATAGAAATTTCATTCAAATATTTGGGTGGAGTCATAAAAAAACAATGTTTAATAATGGTTGTAAAATCATTCATTGGTTCCAACAATTCCTAAGAAAGTTAGTAGATGGCTCCACCGTCACCCTTAAAGACGGATATAAAGAGAAGGAAAATTTGAAGTAATTCAGGTGTGGCTCAATAGTTCAGTTGGAAGAGTATTACCCCTGTAAGGGAAAGGTTCAAGTCCCACTTGAGCGCTTCTTTTTCCCCGATGTATTTCGTAAAATAAGAAGTTTTTCACGGCCAAAACCAACCTCACCTGGTAGCCAGTATTGGCTAGACTCCAGTGTAGGTTTTCCTTGCGGGCTTGAACGATTAGACCAAAATTTGAAATCTCCTTACAAAAATTCTTGATTATTTCTGTTTATTTCTCCACAAGGACGAATCTAACCACATAATCATTGATACAAAATTAGTTTAACTATTTAGTAGTTATCTAAGAACTAAGGCCTGTATCCCAGACCTACCTCAGTTGTGAATCGACACTCACTATGATACAAACAAGGGATCAAAGAATCAATTTCGTTTCTTCAGTTTAGGCAAATATGAAAAAAATTTAAAAAGCCCCCGTCACAAAAAACACCTCCAAAAAGTTGAAAATAAATGAATAAATTTTAATTCAATGGTTAAGTACTCCTTTATATCGGAAGGTCCCCCGACATGGCAACCGTTGAATTAAAATTTATTCATTTATTTTCAACTTTTTGGAGGTGTTTTTTGTGACGGGGGTTTTTTAAATTTTTAATTTAATTTTTATTTTATACTTTTTAAATTGATCTACTAGTCAAGCTCTTTCATTTGATACCCATATTGAGGGAATTATAAAGAAATACGTATTCCAACATGTTGTGGCGGCGGCCATCTTGGACCGATTTTTTTCAAACATGGCTAAGAACACTCCCGACTAATATACCTTTCAAACAAAAAAAACTAAATCCAAATCGGTTCATCCGTTTGGGCGCTACGATGCCACAGACAGACACACACACACACACACACACACACACACACACACACACACAGACACGTCAAACTTATAACACCCCGTCGTTTTTGCGTCGGGGGTTAAAAACAAAAGCACATATAACATAACATAAACTCACGCCTGTATTCCCCGAACTTGACTACCCGAGGAAATAAGGGAAATGGATAAAATGGCCCTACGCAAGAGGGCGGATCGCCCGTCCGGCCGCGGCGTCCCCTGCTGGCAGTAAGTAAGTAAGTAAGTACTCCCCGAAGGGGTAGGCAGAGGTGCTAGCACCCACATTTCGTCAGTTTATGGTTAGGTCCCAATGTAATAGGTGGCGAGCCTATTGCCATTGACCGGGCACTTATAAACCTGCGATAAAAAGCACATATGAACGTCAAAATTTTACATTAATGTCAGGAATGTCAAAAATAATAAATAAATTAAATAAAAATACGTCGGGAAAAATGAAGCGCTCAAGTGGAACTAGAACCCACGACCTTTCCCTTACAAATGAAGGTTCAAGTCCCACTTGAGCGCTTAATTTTTCCCAATGTATTGCGAATTAAAAATTTACCATAATAAATGATGTAAAAATTTCATTCAAATAAATAAAATCATTTGAGAATGATTCTTTCGCTGGTACGGTAGGTTGGTTCTACTGAGAAGATACCTGCAAGAAACTCAGTGAACTCGAACAGGAGACCAATCATCTAGATACACTCTATACACAGATCTAGTTAGAAATCCAGATTCAGAACTGAGTATCGCTCTAGAATAGAATACGGGCTTTAGAAATGGACATACATAATATAATCACGCCTTGATCCCCGGAGCATTAGGTATAGGTGAAACACCCACGTTACATATCACCAATAATTATGTAGTCGGTCCCACGTAATAGGGGGTGAGCCTATTGCCATAATATTCCGGGCACTATTGTTGACTCAACTTTATATCAGAGGCTGAGTCTGGGCTGTATATATCTGTCTGATGTTAAACAGCCCTATCTCTTAGTCGCCTTGTACGCATGGGAAGAGAAGGCATAACATCATAACGTAAACTCACGCCTGTATTCCCCGAAGGGGTAGGCAGAGGTGCTAGCACCCACATTTGCCTCGGTTTATGTTTAGGTCCCAATGCAATAGGTGGCGAGCTTAACCGGGCACTTATAAACCTGCGATAAATACACACATAACTTCGAAAAGCATCGAAAAGTCATAGGTGTGTGCCATGGTAAACCTGGGATCGAACCCGAGACCTCGTCCATTACCCATATCACTAGGCTACCGCAAGAGATGGGGTAGCCCAAATTCTTCTCTGCCGAGAGCCACGCGGCTAGGAAATGGACATAGTACTCGTAGATAAATTTAGCTCAAACATAACCTTCCTTTTTTCTCAACAGTCAGGTAAAAGCAAACAAAATTGACTAGTACAAATACTCCTTGTTAACACGGTCTGTATAAGTGTACAACTAATATAAATATACCTACGCTACAGTAGAAATATGTTTTGTGGCGAGGTCAACCTCTATTTGCGGATAGTTTACTGCGTGACGCGTACGATTCGCGAGGGCTGTTGTACGAATATGTAAGGAATCGTTCGAAACTATAATAATAATAAATAATAAATATTCCACAACATTCTACACAACGCTATCTAGACCCATGGTAAGCTCTTATAGCTTGTGTTATGGAATCTAGAATGCGGATAAACATACTTATATACTTTTTTGTAAATACATCCATATTATACATAGAAACATCCAGACCAATGCAAATAGCCATATTCATGCATACAAATATTTGCACTGAGCGGGAATCAAACCCGCGCCTCCTGCGTGGGAGTCGCGTGACATAAGTGACATTAAGCGACCACAGATAAAAAATATATATTTAAGATAAGTGTTATTCCTGTGTTCTTTTTATATACTTTTATGTAATGTTTAGGGTGTGCGTTGTGTTTGTAAATAAATGTATTTTCTTTCTTCTTTCTTCTTCTTCTACCGCCACGCCACAGAGGCTGTCACAGAGGCCGTACCAAATCGATTGACAATAAAGTTTGCAGGAAATATCGTATTTTAGGTACTGATTTTTGTATAACATAAATAAGGGTTCACGCGGGCGCCACGTGGCGCTGCAGTCGGTTTCACTACAGTCTGAAAAATGTTTACTACCCCTAACCGCCGTTCCCAATAACATACTGACAGTTAAAGATAGATCGCATCTACGGATAAAAAGCTCGGCTGTTTAAATTCAAAACATAGTACCAGTAAACATATACCGCGATGCGCTTTTCCGCAAAAAATCTGTTATCATGTTTTGAATTTAAACAGCCGATACGTCAAATTTGACTGTTGCGATCTATCTTTAACTGTAAGTGTGTTAAGGGAACGGCCGTAAGTAACCTATACAAAATGGCCAACAACTAGGTCAACGAACTTTATTCTCATTCCATTCGGTAAGAGGTTATGAGTACGATTATTTGCTCAGTGCTTATATACCTATTACTGTGAGTTTTAACATATCCAACGAAAGCCAACGATACGTTTTTAATGGGGAAACTAATTTATCATGATCTATGGAACGCCGCAGAATAATATATATATATATATATATACTAGCTGTCCCGGCGAACTTCGTACCGCCAATTGCCCTCGTGGCGTCAGATCCCGTTCCCGCTGCACCATTTAGGGGGATGAAAAATAGATGTTGGCCGATTCTCATAGATACCGGATAAGCACAAAAAATTTCATCAAAATCAGTCAAGCCGTTTCGGAGGAGTATGGCAACGAAAACTGTGACACGAGAATTTTATATATTAGACTAGCTGTCCCGGCGAACTTCGTACCGCCAATTTTTACCCGCCCCGCGATCGGCGTCAGATCCCGTTCCCGCTGCACCATTTAGGGGGATGAAAAATAGATGTTGGCCGATTCTCATAGATACCGGATAAGCACAAAAAATTTCATCAAAATCGGTCAAGCCGTTTCGGAGGAGTATGGCAACGAAAACTGTGACACGAGAATTTTATATATTAGACTAGCTGTCCCGGCGAACTTCGTACCGCCAATTTTTTCCCGCCCCGCGATCGGCGTCAGATCCCGTTCCCGCTGCACCATTTAGGGGGATGAAAAATAGATGTTGGCCGATTCTCATAGATACCGGATAAGCACAAAAAATTTCATCAAAATCAGTCAAGCCGTTTCGGAGGAGTATGGCAACGAAAACTGTGACACGAGAATTTTATATATTAGACTAGCTGTCCCGGCGAACTTCGTACCGCCAATTTTTACCCGCCCCGCGATCGGCGTCAGATCCCGTTCCCGCTGCACCATTTAGGGGGATGAAAAATAGATGTTGGCCGATTCTCATAGATACCGGATAAGCACAAAAAATTTCATCAAAATCGGTCAAGCCGTTTCGGAGGAGTATGGCAACGAAAACTGTGACACGAGAATTTTATATATTAGACTAGCTGTCCCGGCGAACTTCGTACCGCCAATTTTTACCCGCCCCGCGATCGGCGTCAGATCCCGTTCCCGCTGCACCATTTAGGGGGATGAAAAATAGATGTTGGCCGATTCTCATAGATACCGGATAAGCACAAAAAATTTCATCAAAATCGGTCAAGCCGTTTCGGAGGAGTATGGCAACGAAAACTGTGACACGAGAATTTTATATATATAGAAGATATGTATATGGAAGGGCTGTTCAACATCAGACAGATATAATACAGCCTAGGCTCAGCATCAGATACATAGCTCGAGTGAAAATAGTGCCCAGAATATGACAATAGGCTACCGACCGAATAAAATTATTGGTGAAATGTGGGTGTTAATTCACCTCTGCCTAACCCTCCAGGGATAAAGGCATGATTATATCTTAGTATGTATGTATATATATACGCAGTCGTCGTCGGAAGAAGGAGGCTAGACTGTGTATATAAATATAAATAAATATAAATATAAATATTCCACAACATTCCACACAACGCTATCTAGACCCATGGTAAGCTTTTTTATAGCTTGTGTTATGGAATCTAGAATGCGGATAAACATACTTATATACCTTTTTTTTGTAATTACATACATATTATACATATAAACACCCAGACCAATGCAAATAGCCATATTCATGCATACAAATATTTGCACTGAGCGGGAATCGAACCCGCGCCTCCTGCGTGGCAGTCGCGTGCACTACCGCCACGCCACGGAGGCTATCATATGTAACACACCTCTGGCTACCCTTCGGGAATATAGGCGTGAAAACATCTAATGTTAGTAGACTATTCGTTTTAACAATACATTTCGTCGCGCTCTACTTTCGCGAAGTAATTGCTGACGTCAGAACAATTACGATTCCCAATCGGTAAGCTCGTAAAATAATGTATATACGTGTAGTTTTTCTTTGTACACTACGTGTGTGGTGTGAGCTTACTTTGTAGATTTGAATGAAATTTTTATAGCATTTATTATGCTAACTTTTTTAAATTCAAAATACATCGGGAAAAAGAAGAGCTCAAGTGGGAGTTGAACCCACGACCTTTCCCTTACAGGCGGAATGCTCTTCCAACTGAGCTATTGAGCCACACCAGAATCACTTCAAATTTCCCTTCTCTTTATATCCGTCTTTAAGGGTGACGGTGGAGTTATAGCTCAGTTGGAAGAGCATTACCCCTGTAAGGGAAAGGTCGTGGGTTCAATTCAAATCCCACTTGAGCGTTTCTTTTTCCCGATGTACAGTCAACGTTCAAAAGTGCGTTAGCACCGTAATGTTTATAATGACTTGTCCGGTTAAACGCGTATCTATGTGTATGTCATGTTTCAACGCATACATTTATACGTCATACAGTATCAATATGAGAAAATATATATGTGTGTGATGCGAAACAAAGATAACATTATGCTCGCCTTTTCATACTATTATGTTCGAAGCATGCACTGCGCTGAATCTATTTAGAGTGATGCAAAAATTTGTGATTCTACGTAAGGCAGTGCGTAGCAAGGTCGGTAACGAGGCTACTACGGATAGCGTTGAAATTGGATGTTGTGGGTTCGGATCTTAGTATTATCCACTTTTTGTTTTGTTTTCATTAAATTTTAGGAACAAGTTAACGGAATTAGAAATAATTATTTACAAATAGAAAAATGTTATACTTAATTTACAATAGATTATAAATAATACAAAAGTTTTCAAAAAATGTTTATTTATATTTGGAAATTAAAAGAATCATCCAATGTTAATTTGTGGTTATAATATTTTCATTCAAAAAATATACTTTTATAATTAATAATTATAATATTCTAATACTTAAATAATATTATAATTATTATAAATAATAAATAATATTATAATAAATAATATATAAATAGTATTATAATATATAATAATATTCTAATAAATAATAAATTTTTATATTCGTATCAACATTTGTAAATCTTAACTTTTAAACATAAAACACAAAAAGTTATAAAGTTTAGGATGTCAGGTTCGAACCATCACCCGACCGCCAGCCCGCACCTTAAACTACAAAGCCACGGAGCGGTCATCATCATCATCATCATCATCCACTTAAAGACGTTAGTCCTGATTGCATCCGAGGCCACGGTGCCCTCGGAGCTCAGGGTCCGCCTTCCGGCTCTTCCTCCTCCACTTCGCACGATCTTGGGCGTCCAAGGTAGTGAGACCGTTTTCACGCATGTCACCCTCCACGACGCCAAGCCAGCACTTCTTGGGCCTACCCCTTCTACCTGGACCGGGTGGGGGCGCCATTGCCAGGCATTTGTTACCCACGTAGCTGGGCGGTTTCCGCAAGGCGTTTTGGCGGTTTCCGCACCAGCGGAGGCGGCTCTCTTGCATTTTATCTGCGATGTCACGGACATGAAGGCTGCCTCGGATGCGTGAGTTCCTCACGCGATCTTTACGCGTGACTCCACACATCCACCGCAGCATTTTCATCTCCGTGACACGCAGCATCTGCTTGTGCCGCTCCAACAGCGGCCACGCCTCACAGCCGTGTAAGAGGACAGGTCTAATGATCGTTTTATAGACCTGCCCATTCAGCCTGACTGGCATTTTAGAGTCGCAAGTGACGCCAGTCATTTCCCGCCACTTAGCCCACGCGGCGGCAATACGTGCCTTGACGTCGTAGTCGATGTCACCAGAAGCGTGAAGTACAGATCCCAGGTACTTGACCTGATCCGTGCGCTCGACCAAGTCATCGCCTATGCGAACGGGTGTGGGATCTGTTGAGTTTAACGCCAAGTACTCTGTCTTCGCCACATTTAGCTTCAGACCGCCGTTCTCAAGCGCCTCCTTCCACACTTTCACACGTCGCACCAATCTGTTCCTGTCTGCGTCCATCAGCGCAATGTCATCAGCATACATAAGCAACCATGGAGGCTGCTCATGTGAGTCTCTGATACTGTCCGACAGAACGTCTAACACTAAGCTGAACAGGTAGGGACTGAGTACGGATCCTTGGTGTACCCCGACGGTGATGGGGAAGGTTTTCGTGTCGCCAACAGCGGTCCGAACCACGAAACCGGAATCTTGGTACATGTCTCGGATGGTGTCGATGTAAGCCTCTGGGACTCCTTTGGACCGCAGTGCCCACCAGATCATCGCGCGAGGCACACAGTCGAAGGCCTTCTGCATGTCTAGGAATAGACAGTACAGAGGCGTGTTCCTCGCCCTGTATCTCTCCGCGACGATCCTTAGGGCGAACGCCGGATCCATAGTCCCGTATCCGGGGCGGAACCCATACTGACACTCCGAGAGGGTACTCTCCTGTCGGATCCGGGAATCGATTATCCGCTCGTAAAGCTTCATGGTGTGGGACATTATCTTTATACCTCGGTAACTACCACACTCCTGCACCGATCCCTTGCCCTTGAAGACTGGCGTAATAACACTCAGCCTCCACTGGTTTGGGATTTTACCGGTGAGGAGGATACGGTTATAAAGATTTGCGAGGATGCCCACACCACGGGCACCCATTGCCTTCCAAGCCTCGATGGGGACTTCGTCGGGTCCGACAGCTTTCCGGTTCTTCATCTGACGAATGGCAGTCTGAACTTCAGCAGGCGTTATCGGTGGCACTAGTCCTAGATTTGGAGGGAGATCTGGTGGCTGCACCTCTTTATGCTGCTTATTCAGCAGATCGTGGAAGTATGAGCGCCATCTCTCCTTCACCGCGACTTCATCGTACAACAGGTTTCCTCCAGGGTCTTTGATGCAGCGGCACTTGGTTATAGCCTGCACCGCTTTGGCCCTGGAGCGCGCCAACTTGTAGATGAGCTTTTGCCCCTCAGACGATTCCAACTTGTTGTATAGCGGTTGCAAGTGTTCTCGTCTGGCCCTGGCTACGGCTCTCCTAGTGGCGCGTTTAGCCTCTTTGTACTCGTCGTGGTCTTCGGGAGATTTGGACGCTTGCCACTTTTTAAAGAGGGCTTCCTTCACCCTGATCTCCTTCTGGACTGTGTCGTTCCACCACCAGGTGTCCTTGTCACACTTGCGTCCACCCTTAGACGTGCCGAGCACTGCCTTCCCCGCCTCAAGGATAGCTGCCTGAATCTTTTCCCAGCTATCTTGCACTGGTTCGTCTACAGCATTAGTGCACTTATCACCGATAGCTGAGACGAAACTCTGGGACTTGGCTTTATCAAGCAGCCACCACTTGATTCTGCGGTGGCCGCGCTCAACTCGTTTGCCTTTGGGTTTTACGCGGAGGTCCATGACAAGGAGACGGTGTTGCGTAGTGAGACTCTCCCCGGGTATAACCTTGCAGTTTGCTACCCTACTGATGCTGTGCCTCCTAGTGAGCAGGAAATCGATCTGGGTAGCGCGCCCCCCACTCTTGTAGGTGATAAGATGTTCGGGCTTCTTTTTGAAGTACGTGTTCACGATGGCAAGATCAGCAGCCGCACACGTTCTGAGGATATGCTCACCCTCTGGGTTACGGCTACCGTATCCATAACCACCGTGGACACGCCCAAACTCCTCACACCCACCACCCACATGACCGTTCAGGTCACCACCCAGAACAATCTCCTGCGACAGCGGAATGTCACGGAGCACTCCCCCGAGTTGGTTCCAGAACGAGATCTTTTCGGCTTCGCCACACCCAGACTGTGGAGCGTAGGCACTTATCAGGTGGGTTACAATCCCATCGACAAGCACCCTCACAACCATAAGTCGGGCGCTATGGCGTTTCACCTCCAAGACGTCATCCCGAAGCCCCCGGGAGAGCACCACGCCCACCCCGGCCTGCCCATCAGGAGCACCTGTGTACATCAGCTGGTAGCCGTCTCCAATGAGCTTGGAGCTACTGCCCTCCCACCGAGTCTCCTGCAGGAACGCCACGGCCACCCTCCGCCTGGAGAGTACGTCGGCCAACTCCCTCGCGCGACCAGTTAACGTGCCGATGTTCCACGTTGCGAAGCGGAGTTTACGGGGATCGCGATTTTGGCCTATCTTCTTTATCCGTGCCCGGCTCAGGCACGGTAGCCCTCGTCCACTTGTCACAAGAGGCGGGCGACACTCCTGCGCGCCGTTTTGCGGCGGCGCCCTATCCCTCGCGCGATCCCTTACATTGCCTATCATGATTTGGCTAAATTTTGGCCTTTCCGGGGGCGACTGCCGTCTGACCCCCCAACCCTGAAGGGAAAGCCAGCGCCAGAGCCTCGTCCGTTTTTCAGCAGGTGCACCGGCTTGCAGGTGAGGTTGGCTTGGGTCCCGAAGATCTTGGTGGGACCCCTAAGCACCTGACGGAGCGGTCTACATAAGATATTGAAATTAACAATATGAATCAACGAGTGAACAATGTTTATGTGTGTGCGTGTGTGTGTGTGTGTGTGTGTGTGAATTGTCTTCAAAGAATAAGGTCATAAGTACGACTAGTGTTGACGCGCTATAGTTTCGTCAGATTGCTACTGGACTTATGAACGCTACTGTATTTCGAATTAGGGTGAATTTCAACATCTATGAATTTTTAGTTAATTTTGGTGATTTTTTTTATTTCTAGGTATTTAGGTAATCTCTTTCAATATTTAGCTAGAAATACATATTTTATGCCTATTATGTTTGAATAGTCTAATTAGCCCTGGGAATTACTTGTTTATTTTATACACCTGAATTTTCAATACACCGAAATTGGTGTCTAACACCAAAATTGCATATCAACTTATTTTTATTTTTTATTTATTATTACTTATACTATTTCTTTGTTTTTTTTCTAGAATTTGGCACTTAATAGTTACATATAACCCTTAATTTTTACCCTTTTATCACCAACTTCATTTTTATATGGCAAAACCACTTTAGTTGTTAGTAGTATCAGTATAAAAGCAAAACATTTGATTGTTCTATCTATCCTTGCTTCTAGCAAGGATTATATTTTACTCTAATGGCGCCAGTATTATCGACGAACTTATTCAAGATTGCTGGGAAAAGATTTAGGCAGTTATTCTCAAAGTGGGAGAGGTGGTGCTCGGTATGCCTAAGGGTGGACGGAAAATATGCCATGGACTCTTGGTAGTGACAAGACAAGTTGGTAATGTGATGTCTATTCCTGAACTTACAGGAGTCCTTCAACTAAGTTTATCACGCGGTGAGCTGATGGGCATTGCGGTTCAAAAGGGTTCCTGAGGTTTACACCATCCGAGACATGTACCACGATTCTGATTCCGTTGTTCGAACCGCTGTTGGCAATATGAGAATCTTCCTTATGACTGTCTCTGTGATCTGTGATCTGTCCTTAGTCCATTCCCAATCAGCGTGGTATTTTGGTCGGATAGCATCAGACAATCACTCCATAACTGCTCATGTATGCTTTTAATATCGATGGTGGACGCCGGCCGATAGATTGGTGCAACATGTGAGGATGTGGATGTAGGAGCTTGAGGACGGTAGAGGTCAGAAGCCTTCTGTGGAGAAGATTGAGTACCTTTTACACGATAGCAAAGTGCTAGCTGCTGGAGCAACATAATATGGTACTCGGTATGCCTAAGGGTGGACGGAAGATATGCCATGGACACTTGGTAGTGGCAAGACAAGTTGGTAGTGTGATGTCTATTTCTGAACTTACAGGAGTCCTTCAACTAAGTTTCTCACGCGGTGAGCTGATGGGCATTGCGGTTCAAAAGGGTTCCAGAGGTTTACACCATCCGATACATAATGTACCACGATTCTGATTCCGTTGTTCGAACCGCTGTTGGCAATATGAGAATCTTCCTTATCACTGTCTCTGTGATCTGTGATCTGTCCTTAGTCCATTCCCAATCAGCGTGGTATTTTGGTCGGATAGCATCAGACAATCACTCCATAACTGCACATGTATGCTGTTAATATCGGTGGTGGACGCCGATAGATTGGTGCAACATGTGAGGATGTGGTTGTAGGAGCTTGAGGACGGTAGAGGTCAGAAGCCTTCTGTGGAGAAGATTGAGTACCTTTTACATGATAGCAAAGTGCTAGCTGCTGGAGCAACATAAGCAGGAGTTGCGTGTCACCTACATCTTCGACTTCATCGCTTTGTTGCGTGGAGTCACGTGCAAAAGATTGCATGAGGCACTCTTGCATCCACGGTAGCTTTCATGTAAGTGAGAAAGCAGAGGAAGAAAAGCCAAATGATGTTGACAGTGGAGAGGAGGGAAGAAGGGTGGGCAGGTTTTAACGGCGTAGGCTTAGTAGTAAAGAGTGAGGCCGCCTTTCACGCCAGTAGAAGCAGGTGACGGAAAGAGCGCACGATGCTCCAACACACCGGCCTGTCCCTACTGCAGCATCAGCTGACTTCACCCAACTACTCGCCCGTCTTTTGTATGGGTAGTTCATATGCTAATGGTTAATCTGAGAGAAAATTAGGAAAGCTTCCGAACAACCCTCAACTGCCAACAACCTCTTTCCCACCTAGGCAGAGAGGCGGTGCTTTCTCCATTGCCCAGGGTATACTACGTAGAGGTCACCTGACCTAGTAACCCGTCGGACTACGTAGGAGCTTAATCAAATAACTATGAAAACAAATTTTGGTGTAAATATACAATTTTGATGATTAGTAAAACCACACCAAATTCACCAAAATTGCTCCACCAAAATTAGTTTCACGTCTAAAAAAATTATTTATAAAAATACTATTTAGAATATAGTGGTTACATAACCAAAATTTAATACACATACTGAACCTGTACACTATACTTAAATATTAAAACATACAATGAGAATAAACCGTTTTAAATAATCAACACAAAAATTACAATATTTTTGTCCGATGCTTATGAAACGACCTACTTACGTGTTTGGCAGAAAAACGAAACGGGACTGGGGACAACTGGCACTGGTGCTCATTAACACCCAACTGAACGTTTCCAATGATGATAGTATCGTCCTTATAGGTACTTTCAATACGACTCCTTCGATGATTTTATAAATCCCACCAAAATTTTACATTTGCCGCGGACGCAACTTATAAATTATTTTTAAGATAAAGTATAGTACTAAATACTACGAATGACAGTATCGAAGATAGCTAAAATAATGCCGAATCGAATTATTATTAAGTATACTCAGTAAACTCATGAAGTTTTGATTAAACTGTGATCATTCCCAAGAAAACAGGTTGTGGACGCGCCACCAAGCTTAGAATTTAGGTGAAAAGAAATTTTTTACACACTCACAAAAATAGTTTCAATAATATAATTTATTCGTGCATATAGAGAAAAACGATATCTTTCTTACAAAAAATAATCATTAATATATGTTAACTTTAAGGTATTATTTTCAGTCACGCCGCGAAAATTTTACATTTTGAGAAATTCACCCATTACTTTGTAAATTTAATATGCTTCTGTTTCTTGTACTAAGATAGTAAACAAACATACGATCTATCTGATAGAAATGAAATGAATTAAAACACAATACGGGTGGTGACAGCGAAGGAATACAAGTATCACCACCACATCTCATCAGAAGGGTATCGTAAGAGGTGACTAACAGAAAAAAACGCAGTATCACTGCAAGAAAGGAAAACTTGAAATAAAACCCTGTACCCCAATGATATTACATACAAAAAAGAGGTATCATTGCTGTACCCAAAGACAAAGCCTCCCAGTATTGGAAGAGGCCTTTCTCTGGCAGATTACGATAGGCTACTTTGATTTGATTGAGAACTCAACGAGTTAACACGAGACTAGACATCAGTAGTTTTTAGGGTTCTATGGTTCCCTCTTACTTCTAAAATAAGAGAATGATAAATTTTAAAAAATTATGTTCATTGCCATGCAACCTTTCACTGAAAATTTGTTTGAACGAGATGTATCCCGGGACCTTTAAGCGGGGCGTGAAAAGGCATCTAATGAGGCCGTCAAGCTGAGTGCCACCACTGTTAACATGGTACATGTTTGTGATGGTGACCCTCTCTCCGACACTTTGCCTTTAGTTTAACATCAGGCGAGGTGAAGTCAAACTGACGTGTCCTAGATAAAAAAAATGTAGTAAGTAGTTTATTTTTATATGTCATACGCAATTTTGGCTACGTACCCACTGGACCCTCAAAATTCAACCTAATCTATAAATATGATCCATTGGACCTCCATCTTAGAATTGGACCCTCAATCTTGGATTTCATTTTTACTTTAGTGTCCTTTAGACCCTCTGTCAAACAACGAGTTCCATTCGACCTCATTTGTAGGCTTCACCTTTCATTCAATTAACTCGAAAATAATAAAAATAAAAACATATACATAACCTACCAGAACTATTATATTATGTTACTTGCTGGTACGGAACCCTTCATGGGCGAGTCCGAAACTCGCAATTAGCCGGTATTTTTTCCAGTTCGTGATACTTTTTGGGTTCCTATTGGTATTATTTTATTTTATTCATTTATAAAACTTCATGCACAAGTACATAGGCGAACTTAATGCCATAGGCATTCTCTACCAGTCAACCAAAGGTGGTGTATTACTTGGATGCAAAAGGTGAAATGTCCCACCTCCTATCGTGGCCGTTGTGCCCATACCTGCACAATTGAGGACACAAGGTGACTGAAGTGGCTCGCAAATACACCAAATTTGGGCTGGACTCATTTGGAACAGAAGGATTAGTTCGCAGAAGGGTTCCTACTACAAATAACAAATGCTAAAGCTGTTTGTATAACAACCGTAACTCGCACAACTAAACTGTGGAATGAACTGTCACCAGCAGTATTTCCGAACCATTACGACCTTCGAACCTTCAAGAAAAGAGCGTACTCTCTTTTAAAAGGAAGGCCACGTACTTGTAGCTCCTCTGGTGTAGCGAGTGTCCATGGGCGGCGGTAATCGCTTACCATCAGGCGACCCGTCTGCTCGTTTGCCTCCCTATTCCATAAAACAAACAACCGTTTAACGCACTATCTAAAACACGAAGGTATATCTTGTCATAAGCATGGTTACCCATTCTATGAATGACAAATGACAATACCAAGGTATGAATTACTGGAAAAGTCAAGACAAGACAAGATTTGTACAAAACGAACAAAATGCTAATGCCTTATATACAGTTCTTGTGAGACAAATGATATCTCGAATTTATTTCGAGCAACACCATCTAGTTGCGTTGTTGAAACTAAACCAAAACAGCTTGAACAATTACTTATCCTCGCAATGTGCTAAACTGTTCCAACGGCCTGTATAAAAATAGTTTTATTATACCATAACTCCTAACCTTATAATAGTATTTCCACAACATTCATCAAAGTAGAGCGAGCACCATCGACTGTAATGCCGCTGAAAGGCGCGAGTACAAAGCTTCTATGGGCCGAAGTCCAAAATAGCTAAACATGAATCACTGCCCGACTATATTCCGAACACTCCGAACAGTGCACTTTACTGACCAATGGTTTACGACTCAATTTCGTAGTGAACACTAACTATAGTAGAACTATTCGCAAAATGCATTTAAATACACATTATTTGATTTTTGTATGTGAATATGTCTAATGACATTGGCCTGGTCGTGCCTCGGAGAGCACGTTAAGCCGTTGGTCCCGGTTCTCATACGAACATCTATGGCAGTCGTTACGGGTAGCATAGTTGGAGCCTTCAAAAGTACTGCAATTTATCTAACTGCAATGCTTCGATATCGCCTTTGAGTTGTAGAGGTCAGGTAGCAGTCGCTTCACCGAAAATATCGAAGATCAAAATACATCCAGAAAAAAAAGCGCTCAAGTGGGACTTGAACCCGCGACCTTTCTCTACAGGGGGAATGCTCTTCCAACTGAGCCATTGAGCCACACCTGAATCACTTCAAATTTCCCTTCTCTTTATATCCGTCTTCAAGGGGCGATACCAACTATCTTACGAGCTGTTGGAACCAATGAATAATTTTTCAACCATTTTTAAATATTGAATTTTGATGACTGCGCCCAAATATTTGAATGAAATTTTTATAGCATTTATTATGCTAACTTTTTAAGTTCGCAATACATCGGGGAAAAGAAGCGCTCAAGTGGGACTTGAACCCGCGACCTTTAACTTACAGGGGGAATGCTCTTCCAACTGAGCTATTGAGCCACAGAAGTTAGCATAATAAGTGCTATAAAAATTTCATCCAAATATCGAAGATCAGCTAATACCGACAGTAAGACTGGAGAAAGCTGACCTCAGACTCCGAGGTGACTCCGAGCTTCGGATGCGACTAGGATGAAGAAGATACTTTATGTGATTAGGCGGTTTTTTTTGTTTTTTCCTGGTGGAGTAGAATAGGACCCATCTCTTATCATTGGTGTCGTAAGATGACTAAGGCTGGTTTTATAGCGCGCGCGTTCAGAGATATATGGGAGTAGAAGTTGCGTTTTTGTTTAATTCGCTTCTACGGCCAGTGTGCGCTTTAGTGTGACGCTGTTGAGACGCGCCGTAGGTATAATAGTGTAAGAAATGAATTACATCGATGCGGGACGAGTAATCGAGGAAGTTCGATCCAGAAGGTGTTTATGGGACCCAGCCGATGAATTATACAAAAATAAGGATGCAAAAAATAAAGCCTGGGAAGAAATTGGAATGGAATTGAAACTACTCTTTTTTACCGTTGCCTTTTTTTCCATAAAAAGTAAATAGCCAGTAGGTACTCGACTCGCATTAACCCCTCATAATATTGTACACGACTGTCTCACAGCAGCGGAACGCGTGCTACTGATCTCGTTTTATAGTGCACCACTGTTCAAACGCGTGCTGTTAACAGCTCGCTGCTCAACAGCGCGCCTAGCGGCGTGACGATAAAACCAGCCTAAGAGCTAGAGCTGTTCTCAACAGTAAACATACGTCTGGTCGTTAGCTCCGTATGTAAAAATCGGCCAAATGTGAGTCGGACTTGCACACGAGTGGTTACGTACGATTATCTGAATACCTTTTAAAAATCAATTTAATGTATGGGAGCCATCCTTAAGTGCCTTGGAGGAATGAAACGGTGACTCTCGCTCGATCGCTCGCTCGGTAAAGAGCGAGGGATTGAGCGAGAGTCTCCGTTTCGACAAAGTGGTCGATTTTGCTTTTGTCCATATCTATCTCCATTTGTCAGTACCGGGAGCATTTTTTAACCAATTATCTTCAAACTTGGTATACATATTCTTTGGTTTAAAAAAACAACTTCTGTTGAGTTGATCTTCTATTGATGGGAGGGAAAAGAGGAGAATAAATAGATAAATAATAAATAGTTCCCAACATTCCACACAACGTCATCTAGACCCATGGTACCCAAGCAGCACACGAGGCTGCTTAATAGCCGAATAACGGATTTCCAAAACGCTTAAAGCCGAATATGGAAGCTGCATTAAGTCTGTATACGACCTTACACAGCTCTTATACCTCTTAAATGGGCACAAAATTATTCAGCCTTGGGTTCACATAGCTGCTTAAGAGCTGTGTAGCAGCAACTTAACAGTGTTATAAAGGGTAACAGCACAAATTATATAGCCTCAAGTTCACATAGCTGCTTATGAGCTGTGTAGCAGAAATGTAACAGTGTTATAAAGGGTATCGACAGCACTTTGCGCTGAAATCCGACTGACTAAGAGATCACAAGTTACTCTTTATTCAGAAAATATGTCTATAATGCGCGCTCTATACGTATTGTAAACCGCGAAACGCTACTTAATTGCGGCCTGTGTATTAATGAACATGCAATATTGCACTTTGTTACGTGAAGTGAATATTGGAAACGAAATTAATGGTGGATAATATATTCATATCCCTGTTAAGTACATTGATTTACATATTAATAAAGGAAAAATGATTGGGAATTTAATTTTACTGACATTATACATATATATTATCTAAGAAAATTTTAGTGCGCCATGAAAATATTTTGTTTTAAATTAGTTTTGTGATATAAATAAGCTGTGATGTACACTATGACTAAATAATTTGTAGTGCTTTGAAAAGAATTATAAGATAAAAAGTTATTATTATGATATTAGGAAGTAAAAACTAATGCAATACATTTTATTTCTTGCACAAAACATCGTAAAGGTTGAAAATTCAGTCAGAATATGTTTAGGTTATAAAATAAAATGGTGGATTTATGTTAAACAGTAACGTGAATAGTTAAAACTCTTATATTCTACAACAGGCTGTCTAATAGTTCACTATGGTCTCAACTTAGTTCCACTGACTGATTACAGTACCACATATGTTACTTTTATTCAGATAACGTCGAATTTAAGGTACTTATGTGAACCATTATAAAGTAGAAGCCGTTAATTCTATACACTAGTGAGTCTCTAAGCAGCTGCGAGGCATCTAGTGAATGTTTAAATAGCCACTATGCAAATACTATCAATTGCAGTATAAAGGCTGATTAGCGGTAGACATATTCAGGTATAAGCTGTAATATGGGCCACATATCGTCCATTATACAGCTATTCACTTTAAAATAGTTCACACGTGCCCCTTTAATAAGTCAGTGTAATAGGAGTTCACAAATATCTTCTTAAACAGCATTTGGCGTAATATTATTCATTAAACAGGCCTTACTACGGTTTAGGCAATAGAAAAGGTTAGAAACTGAATAGAGTCATTAAAAACATACCTTTATAGCACTCTTAGCGTATTAATGGTGGTTTTGTCGGTCTTAATCACCCTTAATACAGCTTTTAATTAGCTAAAGCTGTTTAAATATCACTGACCGCTATTATACAGCTGTAGCATCACCAGTGTACTCTTAGAAGCGTCTTAATACGCACAGAGTTTCAAATAAGTCTTAAAGTGAGTAGTTATACAGCTATCTGTGCTACTTGGGTAAGCATAGCCTAACTAGCTTGTGTTATATAATCTAGAATGCGGATAAACATAACTTAAATACATTTTTTTTTGTAAATACATACATATTATACATAGAAACACCCAGACCAATGCAAATTGCCATATTCATGCGTACAAATATTTGCACTGAGCGGGAATCGAACCCGCGCCTCCTGCGTGGCAGTCACGTTCACTACTACCACCCAACGGACACCGGGCAACTGAAAACGGCCCGGAGCAACTAGCCCTTAACTGTCTCAAATAGTACCAAATAGCAATAACAGATTTCACCACACGTGGGACTAAAATAACATAAATAAATAAATATAACATGATTTACTACTCGCGCGTCCGATATTGGGAACTTACAACAACCTTGAACAAATGTTTATATGAGTTTTTATTTATAAAAACTATGTTTTAGAACAGCTCTCTGTACTCGAACTTTATGGGTTACTATTAGAGCAGCCATAAATGAAGGACAAGGAGTATTTCAAGGGTTATGGTGTTCAGTAGGGAAATGGTGACTGTAAGCTTCTTAAGTTTCTTATAATCCTCAGGACCGTGATTAAACTGAACTACACGTCAATAGGTATATAGATATACCTACTAATTGACTGATGCAGTCTATGCAGTTCGATGCAGTTTTTCCTTTCGGAGTTGGGAGGTCAGACAATGTGCAAGAGAGAGAGAGAGAACTCTTTACAGTTCTGAAACAAGACGATTATATCCGGACTTACACTCTTCTTCCCGACGAGCCAATTAAAAACTGAAACACTCTTTGATAAGGATCTATGGTTAAGTTAACAGTGCCCGTTTTATAAAAAAAAATAGAAATTAAAATCTAAAAAAAAACCAAATATTTAAGAATAGAATGGAAGATATTTTATAATTAAAAAAAGTTGAAATAGAAACCACAATCGAACCGATTGTTCAGAAATTCGAATGACTTTTTAAACTGGGACAGTTCTGCGAAAAGTTAGACTCGGTAACCTCGCGCTATATAAAGACCGTAAGTGCATGGGTTTTATCCGCACCGCCGTAAAGTGTTGGTCTAGTCATCAACTTGCCTTTGATGGTGTACAGTCGCGAACAAAACGTATTTCTATTTCAACATTGGTGTAAAAACATCCAACGCAACAGTAGACCGCGAAAAGGACGTAATTGGCATTTGTGAATAATATATTAAATTAAGCTCCTACAAAAACATTTATTTTTCAATTATAGAACCCCTATACTAAAAACCACCTTGTTCAAAATAAAACCTACGTATTGATTAGTACTTTAACTTTAATATGATTTGCAATATTGAAGTATTTAATTTATATTATTTTAATCCACCCTAAGGCTGACTTTGCTTTATATGCCAAAGTAGAAGACGCGAAAGATGTATGCCAGGCTCGTAACAAGTGAAAATATGTGGTCTTTGTTTAACTCATTGAGTAAGAGACTACTTAGACGGAGAAAGAATACAAGTATCACCATCCCACCTCATTCGCAATGTGTCGTAAAAGGCTACTAATGGTAACATTCGTAGATGATGTCTCGGCGAGAGAAGGAAAACTCGAGAAAAAAACCCTTTGCAACCATGGCGTGGCAAAAGTAGGCTAAACCCCTCCCTTGGGCCAGGCCTATGTCCAGCAATGGACTACGGTGTGCTAATTGATTACTCATTTATTTAGCCACGAGCCCCTCCTATCACTTTAACGTGCATCCTAATAAAGACCCAGCTTTCTACAGTATTCATTCAAATAAATATATTGTTGTCTTTCCTGGAACAGATTTATTTCTAACGAGCTTTTGCCCGCGGCTCCGCCCGCGTGGATGTCGGTTATCGCGACCAAACATAGCCTATGTCCTTTCTCATGGTTTAATCTACCCCTATACCAAATTTCATCAAAATCGGTTTAGTGGTTTAGGCGTGAAAGCGTAACATACAGACAGACAGACAGAGTTACTTTCGCATTTATAATATTAGTATGGATGCGTACATAAATTTATGTTCGTGACTGTACGTTGTATGAGAATTCGAATAGTTTACACAGCTTCGAATAGCCTAATACCTACGTCATATCCTGTGACGTAGACACGCGTGAAGACAGGATCTACGAAGTGTATATTGGTTCGTCATCTCGTAATCTGTAGAAAATGTGGGCAAGCGTTCCTGTTTTATAAGCTACTAGCGTTTGCCCGTGGATCCGCCCGCGCGAATTTCGGTTATCGCGCCCAAACATAGCCTATGTCCTTTCTCATGGTCTAATCTACCTCTATACCAAATTTCATCAAAATCGGTTCAGCGGTTTAGGCGTGAAAGCGTAACAGACATAATATTAAGTATGATATTGTTTGTGTTAGGAATGGGTGCTGGATTTCACTCCTCTCGATCGTAAGACTCTATGTATTAAAAAAAAGAAAAATTATGTAAAAGTTAAGTACATAGGCATTTTACTTAAATTTCTCTTTCATATCATCATCACTACATATTATAATAAAAACACTAGCTTTTGCCCGTGGCTCCGCCCGCGTAGATGTCGGTTAACGCGACTAAACATAGCCTATGTCCTTTCTCATGATCTAATCTACCCCTAACCCAAATTTCATGAAAATCGGTCCAGTAGTTTGAGCGTGAAAGCGTAACATACAGACAGACAGACAGACAGACGGACAGACAGTTATTTTCGCATTTATAATATTAGTATGGAAGTATGGATTTCGCCGTCGGTCGCTATCTGTGCGTCCGTATGTATGCTTAAATCTTTCAAACTACACATACTAAAACAAGTACCTTCTTAGAAGTCCATTGTGGCATCAGGAATATCCTAGATAGGAAGTCCTTTGGTGACAGCGGATCGTTTAGTATAGGAAGGAAATTAAATCAAATATTCTTTTATCAGTACCTAATATCCATTAATAATATGTCTGTTTCCTGATCAAGGACTGATCATATAGGTATTAAACGAAAGAAATATAATAATATATTAAGGTATGTATTTGTAAAATGGTACGTGTGTTCTAAATTCTTTTGAACCATACAAGTGCGTGTCTAAAAAGGCCTTTAAGGCTTGTATTCGAGAATGACACTCAGACTGAATCGCGATTTATCTGAGGACAGATTGTATAGGCAATATGTCAAACTATCAATCTGTCTATACAAGCTGACCTCAGATAAATCGAGATTCAGGCTGTGTTATTCTAGACTACGGTGCTTAGACATGCAGTTGTATGGTTAAAAAGAATGTTAATAAAAATGAATAACTTTATGAATGCCCAGTAAATCTCAATAGATTCCTATAGAATTCTTAAATGAACTCTCATATGGACTAAATCACAAGAATAGGTACATAAATTTACCAAGCCTTTCTAATTTCGTGTTAATAACGCCGCATTACAAAATTTTATCTTAATACGATACCAATAAAATAGCTTATCTTCTTTTTTATATTTATTCCGTCAATTCATCAATTGACTGCACCCCGCTAGATGGCAATAAGGCTGACGTGCAGTCCAGAAGATACAGACCACCATTCCCGATGCAATTGGACGTAAAGTGGTGGTCCCTAACTTGACGGCCTTTTCACGCCCCGCTTGAAGAACCCGGGACTGTAAGAGAACTGGACTGTAAGCGAGAGGGTGGGGATCAATTAAAATAACTCATCAGAACAAAATTATGTTCTCCCAGTGTGCTGCCACCTGTATGGCGTTCTCGGAGGCGCACATAAGGCCCTGCGGTGTATGTACATTTGTATAGGCATGTAGCACACGTTACAGATGGGTCATAAGCCTTCCCGAAGAGCGACACCTATGCTCGGGCCCTCTCCGTGAGTAGCGACGCGGTGAAACTAATTATTACACCACGATGGCACCTCAAAACCTCAAATATCTGTTATAAAAAGTGTTTACGAAAGGATATTATTATCAAACTTGTCTATATACCTAGGTATCTTGTCTTCTGTAAAACAAATAATCATATTGCATTGCACCCACTCGAAACCGGGACGGATCGCTTCTAGTTTAATAAACTAAGTAACATACGTTTACCAAGTGATAAAAAAAGTTGTACTACTGAGTAGGTACCAATTAGTATACAAGTAAATTACTAATCAAAATGGCAGAATGACGTCACCATCAAAGAACCAAAGTTACCATATAAATGTAACTCCCGATTGCCGATGAAGTAAACGTAAGCCATTCTTATAGTAGAGACCGCCCCTAACCAGATGTACTGATGACCCGTAAAGGTTGGAAAATGGTTGACAATTAACTATAACTAGATGCCAAAAGCGAAGGATCGGGTGGTTTGGCGCAATGTCTTTCTAATGGTAAAGTAACTTATGAATATCAATAATTATTTTTCCTTCGAAGCTTCCACGTCGGAGTTTGGGGTCTTCGAATGAATATCAGGTACTTATTAGCCTGATATTCACATTAACTGTCAGATTCGCAACACTATTCCACTCCATTCCAGCATGAATTCTTTGAATATTTGTTTTAAGCATGACACTTTGAGAGCTCTCTAGGCTTTGCGTCGGCCGCGTGCCATATCAACTTGTGGCTTTAGTTACAGATAGTCTCCTACGTTAGGCGGGTTCGATCCCCGCTCAATACAAATATTTGCATTGGTCTGGTCGTACCTCGGAGAGCACGTTAAGCCGTTGGTCCCGGTTGCCATGCGAACATCTATGGCAGTCGTTACAGGAGCCCTCAAAAGTTCTGGTCAAGCTGCAATACTTCGATATCGCCTTTGGGTTGTGGTGGTCAGATGGCAATCGCTTCATAGAAAATATCGAAGTTTAGCCAAATCCGCAGTTAGACGGGTAAAGCGGACACCAGAGTCCAAGCTGAAGGATTCGGATACATAACATAAACTCACGCCTGTATTCCCCGAAGGGGTAGGCAGAGGTGCTAGCACCCACATTTCGCCAGTTTATGTGTAGGTCCCAATGTAATAGGTGGCGAGCCTATTGCCATTAACCGGGCACTTATAAACCTGCGATAAATACACACATAACTTCGAAAAGCATCGATAAGTCATTGGTGTGTGCCATGGTAAACCTGGGATCGAACCCGAGACCTCGTCTCAGCAGTCCATTACCCATACCACTAGGCTACCGCAGATCCTCCATTACCCATACTTCGGATACGACTGTTATTAACGCTAAGATGAAGAAGAGAGTGTCCTTAAATAAACTATAGAACTTTGCTATCATCAATTGGTTATATATCTTCACGAATAATAGCGAATTGTGGCCTTTTCGTGTTTAGAAAGACTGAAAGCTCCAATAAAGGGAAAGGCAATAAGTAAGTAAAAGCGTCGGTAGCTTAGTGGTTTAGGAGTCGACCTTACGATCGAGAGGTCCCGGGTTCGATCCTGGCCATTACACTACCGACGTGAACCCACTCCTAACACAAGCAATTTAGCTTAGCTGGAGGGGTTAGAGGGAATATTAGTAACTACGGTTCTAATATTCATTTTAAAAAAATTAAAAAAAAAAAGTTAGAAGTTTATATAAAAGTATCCAGAGAATTATGTAAAACGAAAACTTGTTTGTTAATGTTTAACTGTTAAAATAATATTTCAGCTAAGAAATAAATTATTTGATGAGGCATTTCGTTTCTATGTAGTAAATGTAATTTCTAAACACTTTAAAACAATAACTTCGTAACACTTTGGTTATATTACTATAAATCACGACTAAACCCTAAAAAATACCCATACAATAAAAATCTAGAATCAAATCTAAAATTAACCAAAACTTATCCTGGTTCATTACTCACCCCATCGTTTTCCAGTCCTTCCAAGAAAGGTCCTTTCTTCTGGATTCCAGATTCCATATTTGATCCTCTGGAAGAATGGTCTCTGTGGTGGTCGGCGGTTGTAGTTGACCACGCCGTTGGGCTTGTCGGCGCCCATCGTGGAAGCGAAGCGGTGGTGGACTGACGGGCAATGTAACGCGTTCGGTACCGCGGAGTAGGCGTAACGTTTCTACCTATGCGGGCGGTTACTCTGTTAGGCTATGTGTATTCTTCTGATTAGATTGCGAGTGTGAATAAGTATTATATTATTTAATTACTTATACATAACTGTTTACATGGTATTTGAATATGAATTGAATACTTTATTTTACTAATACATATGTACGAGAAACATAACTACATAACTTTTATATTCAGCTTACTAACTGTGTAGAAATTATAACCAGAGAATATCAACCACCTTTTTTTCTGGTGGTGTTGTAATAAGGTTTATTTTCATCTTAGCGTTCCTTAGGCTGCAACTTTCTAGCACAGAGTCTACTTACTCCTTCTCCTCCATTTGATTTCTCTCTTACAGCTTTTATTGTAAGAGAGAAAGAAGTCCTATAACAGAGACCAATCCGTCAATCTACAAGCTGTCGGTGTGTAGTTGCACTCCCAGAATGTAACTACACACCGACAGCTTGCCGATTGCCGCACAGCTCGCTTATAGAACGTCATGAGGGGCCCACTGTTCACAGAATGATAGGAGCTTCATCCCCCGAACGCTTAAGCTGTGGAATGAACGCCATGCTGTGGTTTTCCAAGTGACTACAATTGGTGTTCTTCAAGAAGGGCATAAGAAGGGTCTTACAGAGGCCCGCGCGAGTGTGACGCCCCTACACACAGCCATAAACCACGGTAACCAATTTTCTTCTGGTGGGCCGTATGCTTATCTGCCACCTTAATGGTATTTTTTTTCTTTCTGCTGCTTTTAGCCACTCTTTGGTGCCTTTTTGCGTTAGTGACGCTTATAAGCAGAGGACGGTAAAAATAGTATAAAACTGATAACTGATACTACAAGGAAAACCAAATCATATATTTATTTTTAAAAATCTATTATCCTGATATGAATTACTTGCTTTTATCCGCCATTAAACCATTTGAGATTGATACTCAACCACTATAGTTTTTTTTTATATTTAATTTTTAATAAAACAATTAATAAACTTGGATAAAACCTACATAAGATCTTGAAATATTTCAATAAAAATTTGAAAAAATTACTTTTCGTATAAAAAATCATAAAGTGAAATAAATTTACATAACATATATATCACGGTAGATACACCCGGTGGACAGGCTTATCGTTACAATTTTTCTTACCGCGGTCCACCGTGGGCAAGTAACCAAGTCATTCTTTTATTAAGATATGAATGTTAAAAAAAGAATGACTTGGTTACTTGCCCACGGTGGACCGCGGTAAGAAAAATTCAGCAGACACAAAACAAACATGACGTAAATTGGATTATGACAAATTGGTTCATTGGTACCAATTATATCTTCAAAGAAATTTCTCCCAGCAGACTGGCTTGACAAGATCGTGAAGAACTAGAAAAGATGTGTGATTGAAGCGTTCTGAAAAAGGTGACCGGTACAGAACTACAAACTGGATGCGGAATGCGCAGGATCAGGACGAAATGGCGCATATTGGGAGAGGCCTATATGCACCAGTAGACTGCGGTTAACTAATTGTTTGCTTATTTTTTTCTTGTTTGAAGCATCCACGGAAGATTACACACAAGAACTTGGTACACCTGAAGGTAATCTAATAATAGTCTCTTTTTAACAAGGAGCTGTCGCTTGTACGTTCCGCCTAGTCTTTGGCCCGCCGTCGGTTCGCCGCCCAAATCTGCTCGTAACCGGCGTGCCCCCCATCCCTCGACACCCCTCGCCAAGCCCTGGCCGTGCTAACGTGCTAAGTGATACATTTGTCGAGTGTCAACTTGATCTAACGTATCTAGGGCAATTACTTAGGAGGGGTGGATTCACTTCACTTAGTTGGTAATTAAAGTAGAAGGCAGTTTGTTGGACATGGAGGTATTGAAATGTTTTGCTGTGGATAAATTACAATTGTCTTGATTGTCTCGTGACGGATTGTGCTAGGAGGTTTGGTGGGATGTTCCGAGTTCAATTAAGAAAGAAAGAAAGAAAGAAAGAAAGAAAAATATTTTATTTAAGTTTAGTAGCGCGCCTTTTGGTAAAATCATTTGGAAGCCACCCGAATCTGCCAATTGTCAACCACATAAGTAGATACTGTATGACAGGTAGTCATTTTTTCTTAATGACTTCTGCAGAGAATCGCAGTAATTTTGTCAATGTCTAGTAAAACTGAGAGTCATACCACAGACCTCCACAGTCACTACAAAAAATGCCATGTTTTTATAAAGGATACGTCAATATGACTTCACCACGCCTAAAGCTAAAGGCGGAAAGAGTTGAGAGTGCTCTGCACAGAAGGGAATGTCAAGGATACGACCACGGGTATGCCACTTTATTTCTAGAATGTATTGTTTTGTTTGAGTAAGTAGCATACAATCACGGGTATCCTTGATATTTTCTTGGTCAATACTTTTTAGAGCTTGATTTTTTAGTAGTTAAGTTTTAAAGAATATCCATTTAGCGCCTGCTGAAAATATTATTTTATTGAAATGTGAATCGATTTATGTTTCACGTTTGCCAGGCGTCCTCAAAGTCAAAGATTTTTATTCAACGTTGGACAACACGGTTGTTTCTTATTGACGTCAATTACTTCTTTTATGTTTTGTCAAATTCAAACAAATCATACATAGACACATATAATCACGCCTTCATCCCCGGAGGGTTAGACAGAGGTGAGTTAACACACACATTTTCACCAAGCATTGTATTCGGTCCCACGTAATAGTGGGTGAGCTTATTGCCGTATACCGAGCACTTTGTTGACTCGAGCCTATAGGTATCTGAAGCTGAATCTGGGCTATATATATATGTCTGATGATAAACAAACAAATCATCGTCGCTTAAAAATAACCCTACATCCTCAGCTGTGTAGGAACAAGCTGTGGAATTAACTCCCTGCCATGGTTTCCCCAGCGACTACAATATGGGGTTCTTCAAGAAGAGTATTAGAAAGTTTCTTCAGGATCGGTAGTACAAGTGCATCGCCCCTGGTTTTGCATACATCCATAGGCCACGGTAACCACTTTCCATGGGATGAGCCGCGTGCTTGTCTGTCACCTAAGTGGTATAAAAAAAATAATAGTGCTGTGGAAAGTAGTGGGGGGATTTTCTATATTTCTTGGGGAAGGGTAAAAGAGGATGATGGGCCAATCGTACTGCAGCTCTCACTTCCCTATCGCAAATACCATCGACCAAAGTTTGTAGCAGCATTCGCTCGATGAAAGTCGTGGGATAGGACTGGTATGCCTTCCTCACAAGCTTTTCAACCTCCAAGGCCCACTGTTGCAGCGTCTCGGTAGGCTTCTGCACCCTGTCTTGGAACTGGGCTCAAAGTGACCAAGAGACAAAAACAAAATAAATAAAACCTCATTTATTTGGTATCTATTAATTTTTCACCACTATTTAAAGATTTTTTGTGTGTGCGGGATTTGTACTCATACCAGGCATCACAAATCACACTATATCTACACTTAATAATAAAATAAACAAATTATAGTTCACAAAAACTACAAAATTACATAATTCATTCATGTAACACCTAAACAGACTTACTGCATACTTGCAATTGGTGTATTCCCATCCAGTGATATCCGAACGAGCAACACTTTTTTTCCAACCGTGTATGGTACACCGTTGGAAAAAAAGTTCCAACGTATTATAGTCCGGTCAATTTAGACATTCGAAGGTACATAAATTCCCACCAAGCTGAAAATGAGTAAAATTGTATATAAACATAATTATAAACAATACCTGAAAGTTCCCCATCATTCTTGTGTAAGGAAAAAAAAATTCAAGGTCAAAGGTCAAAAAAATGAGTTTTTCGCGATTTTCAGCAAAACGGTAAGTTTATCATAAAAGTACCTCAGACGAAAATTGTAGATTATAAAATTATCTATAAAAATGTATCAATAGTTTATTCCTACGAGCCACCGTTTCTGAGATATACCGATTCAAAAAGTTATATCACTAGGTAAATGTTAGTGTCACTGAGTACTATCACTAGGGAGAGTTGGAATTAACACGAAGAGTCACAATTCACTGTAGACTCGGGCCAAAGAAAGATGGCGGAAAAAGTTGGCGCCAATTTAAAAAATTAACCCGTTGCAACACTGAATATACACTGAAATAACGGGGTCGATACTAGAATCTGTTTCTTAGTAGGCATACATAAAAACTAGCCTTTTGGTACATGGCCAGAGTCTAGTCAGTGTTGCAACCTGTTCGTTTTTCAAATTTGCCGCCAACTTTTTGCGCCATCTTTCGTTGGCCAGTGTCTAATATGCCACATTCCTACGCTTGTTTGAGTTGTCCAAGACGTTATGTCTAAAAATTCAGCATTTTTATACATAAAAACTCGAATTCACAGCAATTTTGGAAAATAAAATAATACCGCAATGCGTTCTCTCCACCGTTTCCCGCCAACCTGCTACTGAGTGCTGAATATCAGGGTTACTAGTTGGGAAAAAAATCCTATCGGTTTACACTGTTACACGTTTGGGTAGGTATTACTGGATGGGATTACACCTTGTAATTTAGATTCTGCGTTTAGGTACTCTATTGCAAATCATTACACGGGCACTCAGGGTGGGATTAGCATTTAATTTAAAATGTCAATTATTTCAACATGTTTTTTTTTTTCATTCTAACAGTTAATTCAATTTATACATCATAATATATACAAATGATTGTTACCTATCTTTAAGCATTGGAATTTGTATTAAATAATTCATAGCCACTAGATACTTATTATACTCCGTTTAGTTATGTATGTTCCAGGGTTCCTAGGGTAACTAAGTATTAGGTAATCTGTGCTAAAGGTACTTTTAACTAAAGGTAAACAATCTTGATTTTAAATAAACTCTTAATATACTGGGTGATTTTATAGTCGTTTTGGATACAGTTTCGAAAGCAAAATCATCTGGAAGTATTAATTGGGCGAAAGAAAAATAAATTTTAAATCCCCCATATATTTTTCCATTCACTTGAACATTATAAAAAAAAAAAAAATTATCACCAAATTAATACTTCCAGATGATTTTGCTATCGAAATGGTGCCCAAAATCTTTTTACTACTATAAAATCACCCAGTATAAATAAACTACTGCTTAAACTATATGGTTCCATTTCAACTTTTAGCTGCGTTTTACTTTCAAACTGATAAAAATTCAATAAAAATCGCTAAGAGACATATCAAGGTCGTTTTCTTTTAGTAAAATACCTAACCAAACCGAGAACATATATATATTTAATTTTACACTTTGGAATTGCATAATATTTCAAATGCACTTGATACTATAGAATATACAGTCCCCAAGCGCTGTATCGCTCCGATGGTACGCGCGGTCTGGCGGGGGACGAGGTAAGAAAAGAGAAAGAAAGAGGATTAGCTGAGAGCGAGCGAGATACCATCACGAGCGCTGGCGGCAGTATCTCCCTCGATCTCGTCTAATGCTCTTTTGTTTCTCTTTTCTTTTTCCTACAACGTAGGACCGACAGAACATACTTAAACGTGGGTGTAACTACATCTGCCTACCTCTTCGGAATACCGTCGTTAGTATAGTTTGTAATAAATAATTCACTGTAAATACATATTTTTGCAGACCGTACGTAACAACCCATTTTTCTAAAAGGAACCTACGAGTATATCCATTGCTACTTAAGTAAGAGCTTCGGTGGTGTCTTCTGGTGTGCTGTCTTCGATGTACAGCTGCAGGCGCGTGTACCCAGAGGGTTCTTTGAGACTTTTGTTGTAAATGATGTTATGGGCCCACGCTCGGCATCGGATCGTGATGAGGTGGTTCACTGGAAGGAATAGAGAAATCTGTCTTAACTTCTCATCAACTAGATAGAACGAAAACGTCGGTAGCTTAGTGGTTATGGAGTCGGCCTTACGATCGAGAGGTCTCGGGTTCGAATCCTGGCCATTACACTACCGACGTGAACCCACTCCTAGCACAAGCAATTTAGCTTAGTTGGAGGGGTTAGAGGGAATATTAGTAACTTTGGTTCTAATAATCTTTAAAAAAAAACTGAACCGGTGACCTCCAATTTAACAGTCGCACACTTTACTATCACTGCACAGATCGGGAACCGAATCAACGACCTCTGTCGTAACCGTTGAATGCTCAAACGATATTGCCATTTTTTTTATAAAAGGACACATTTTGACTTCACCTCGCCTGATGGTAGCTAAAGGCAATGTCTCGGAAAGAGGGTCACCGGGGTCATCATTATAAAAATGTACCGTGTTAACAATGGTGGCAGTCAGCTTGACGGCCTCATCATATTATGCCTTTTCACACCCCGCTTAAATGTTGCATAATATGTTTTTGTCTTATACATTGTCTTCCATTCTGGTTCATCCTAGCAATAATCCCATCCTAGTCGCATTCGAAACCTTTCAACTTGGAGTCTGGGGAACTGTGCATAATATGGACCAATGCAAGTACACATTTTTACCCATAGAATAGGGCCCAAATCACACCGAAATGGCAGCGGCGCGCAGAGCAGTGGCGAGCAGTTTCATTGTGATGTGATTTTAAACTTTATATTCATTATTGTAATACATAGTATCGCTTGAGAAACTTGGAAAGACTCGCGGCCGCTGGCAGTGTCTTGCCCACCGCGCCCCGCTCTCACTCTTCCCTCGAACTGCATCGGATACGGTCATGTAAAGCTTATTTATTTGGTCCAAAAGCACGAGTGCCTTAATTAAATCCATAACAATCATTTTCACTATCAAGTACACAGAAGATTCCTTGTTAAATGTAGATTGTAAACTGCGCATAGAAATAGCGCGAGGCAAGTCGCGGTGCTAACAGTCGCGGGCGGCTGCGAGCAGTTGCGCCGCTGCCCTGCGCTGCGCGCCGTTGCCATTTCGGTATGATTTGAGCCTAGGAATCGAATCCAAGACCTCCAACTTAAGAGGAATAAAAATGATAATCTGGTTTTCAGGCGTATGTTTAGAGACCAACTCCTTTTTTATTTGTAGACGTATTTGAAAACTGTTTACACTGTTTTATTTGTTGGTTTCTTGTCTACATTTGGTACATTTTTAGTTATTCTCACTTTATAATTACTATATGAAAATCATTCCCAAAGCAAAAAGGTCACTCAAAAGAAAACTGGCAACTACTTCTAAACGGAAAAGAATTTTTACGTAATTTTTTAACTAAAAGAAAGACAAAGATGTGGATTATAAGTGGTACATTTTTCCGTTCAATACATTGACTTTTGAAGTCACAGGCCACGTTTTTGTTACGTTCTCGAGAGTTTGGCTTAGCGGGTGCCTATGCGGGGGCCGGGCGGCAGTGCCGTGATGGCTGTTGGACGGGGAGGTTGTGCTTCACGTTTTCGCAGCTTTGACAGCAACACAATTCGAGACTAATGCATAAGTGGACAGATAAGACACTTCTATGAGACGCCGAAAGTAAATTCGGTAAAAAAGCTTGAGCTTTAAACTCTCAAGAAATACATGAAAATGTTGTGTTGATTATTTTATTCACACACTTTATTTGTTATCAGCTGTTGCCCACGGCTCCAGCCACGTAGATTTTGGATGCCATTCCGGATGGTGATCCTCACTCGTAGTGTAATGATATAGGGCCAGACCGTAAGGGATGGCCCTGGGTCAGCCGGGGTGCGAGGGATATTTGTCGATGACAACCTCACCTCCAGCCTAGCACCAAGACCCACAGTCGGCGTGCGGTTTTAGTCGGTTCGAGTCCGAGGGGATTTCCGCACGAAAAAAAAAAGTGTAATGATATAAAACCTATGACACTGAAAAATAGTGTGGGTTTCTATTGTTGAAATAATTCTTAGAATTAGTTCTGTAGATCCAGAGATTAACCTATATAACGTCACAAACTACGTCTGTATAATAATATATGTATATTAGAATACTATACATACCTATACTGCCGTATTACGGAGAAAAGGCTTAACTAACATTTTTTTCAAAATTGAGTTATATACATATTCGGAATCAGGAGAAAAAGGTGCATCTACCCAATTTTTTGTGTAATTTTATCTCTAGAATCTACGGAAATACATTAAGCCCGAAAGGCACATCTAACAGCTAAATTGTTATTGAATAAATTGAAAAGGCTTATTTGACACCGATTAAGAAGAAACAACATAAATACGTACTTATGACTTGAAAGTGTTATAAAGAGAAGTCACAAGTGACCAGTTGTGCCTTTTCTTTAAGACGCCAGTAAGGTAGGTAAGGAATGTGGGGGTGTCTTTGCGCTCATCATTGCGCCAATATTTTCAATTCAAAGTAAACGCAAGCTTATTTATTGGTAAGCAATGTTGTTTCTTTCATTGTAAAATCTTAAATTAAGTTATCATTATGTAATCAGATGTTTTTGCTTAGATAATCATAACTTTCCAATTCATTCTGATAACTCAAATAGGTAAACATATAACAGTAGTATGAACAGAGGGTAGGCTGAAAATATGAACTTGACAAAAAATATTAACATTTTAAAATATGTCATCCAATTTTTGGAAAATTTAGTAATATTTTCAACCTACCTTCTACGCACGCCTGTTAGGTGCCTACACTGCCTACCCGCGCGCGTTTACGACGTATATTATAAGTAAATAGTACTTAACAGTCACTTTTAAGTCTCTAGTTTTTGTGGCCGATATCTGAAGTTGTGTTTCTAAATCTATTTGAACGCAATGGACGAAAAGTCTTACTATATAATTTTTTAAATTATAACTCAAAGAAATAAACAATTGTTGACAATGGAGTTGTTTAGCATTTTAATTAGTTTATTTTAAATTTTTGTTTGCTTTGAATTATTAAGGTGCCGTACCTAATGGGTAAAAATGGGACTATATTACTAAGATTCGCTATCTGTCTTTCACCAGGTTTTGCTATTATTTCATGAACCGTTATAGCTAGATCATTAAACTGAAACACATCGTGCGTGAGTCCGGCCCCGTAGAATTAGATTTTGTTCTAAAATCAGAGATAATACGGTGGTTTAAAAAGTGTAACGTCAAATTTATCATATTATTTGAAATAAAGAGTTTTCATTACCAATTTTTTGTTATTTGTTCAATGTTCATAATTAAAAAGTAAGTGAATAAGGCAATCATTTTAAAAGTAACAATTTTATGTAAAATTTATACTCTTTTAAACTCGCAATGAACCTTTATGATTACGTTACAAAGACATAATTACATAAATTATGTGTCCTTTCATTTTAATACTGAATTGTTTTTAAAAAGAAAAGACTTATCTGGTTAGTTGTGCCTTTAAAACGATAAAAAGATATTTTATTTGTAATTATTTTGTTAAGATGAAAGGGAAAATTGGGATTATCTGTATAAAAAATAAATAAATAAATATATTCCTATGCATGGTTGGATAGGTATTTCGATTGTGTACCTTAATTAATAACTTGTTTCTCCCAATAATACACAAAGAATTTTTTCTGCTAAAAAAACCTTGAAAATTTTCAAACTCGATTATCTTACATTTTTGATTTTGTTAGTTATGCCTTTTTACAATAAGACGGCAGTATAGCTACATATATAAATATATAATATTATAAAAACATGATCACTACATATAATCACTAGTATAAAATAATTCACATCCCACTGTCTGTCTGTCTCTATGTATGCTTAGATCTTTAAAATTACGCGACGGATTTTGAAGCGGTTTTCTTTAATAGGCAGTATCATTCAAGAAGTAGGTTTATATTATGTACAATAAAATCTATATAATATAAAAATTAATCGCTATTTCCCAATAGGGATTCATTTTTTGCTGGACTGGCTGAGGTTGGACCAATTTCGCTTTTTCTTTTTTGTTGTGTTTGTTATTGTCTGGAGAAGGTTTTTATGAAAGAAAAAGTAAAAAATATGCGCGGAAAATAGAAACATTTAAGAATACTTAATCATTATATAAAATATCTGACCCGAAAGACGTTGTTATGTCCTATTGGTGTCAGGATCTCCGTGGGCGTATGGAGTCTCTGTCGTAATGCTTTCTGTTCTCAAAATAATTAGGACAACTTAATACAGCCAATTGAGGTAAATTCTAATTTTTAAGGCGAAATGAAGTTTGCCGGGTCAGTCAGTGCATAATATAAGAGGTTTAAATGTGATGTCATTTAGAAAAACACATTTTTTGGGCTTACGTTGCATACGATGGCACTGTGAGAATGTGTAATGTGTGTGAATTGTTAAGCCTATAGCATACTTATAGCTTTCATATTCACCTACCTCAATGTATCTATGCAATAAACACCCTAACCAAAGGAAATATATATTCATGTCTTAGATTATTAATAATCTAAGATTCATTTAATTATGAATATAAGTGCTGAGTGGGCATCAAACCCACAATATCTGAATGCTCTACCGCTACGCCATAGAATTTGAACCTTTTGAAATTGAATTTGTCTGTTTGTTCACAATGGACACAAAGGCTACTTAGTACACGGATTTTGGTATGGTATTTTTATTAAAAAGATTTTGGTTTAATGGTACCAGAGATAAAACCAAAGTCGCGATAATAGACATCCATACGGGCAGAGCCGCCGACCTTAGCTAATAATAAACAATCAATCAACATCGATGTCAAAAAAATACCAAATCAGTTAGGTACGTGAAGTTAGGCAGAATATGATGTGTCCACTCTGTACCCTTTTTACCGACATCTTTTCCCATATTTTTATATTATAATCACTTTAGTGACATCAGTGCGGGGTGGTGCGGGGCTGCGATTATTACGTTCGTAGACTCCACCCATTCGCTCTAAGGCATCGTCTCTAGTAAGGACCTTAACAGTCGAACTCCCGCAACTCTACACATGACACTCCAAAATCTATTTGTCCCCTCACCCGGAAGCGTGAGCTTGACGGCGACAAGTGGGCTCCGGTAGCCCTCCTCGTTGGAGAAGGGGTAGAAGCTGGTCGGCAGCCCGCGGCCCCACGGGTACTCTATTTGGGTCTCGTTGTCTTTCTCGTCTACGCACGATACCCACACTTGTTGCTGCTGTTGGTATAAATAAATAAATAAATCGTTTATTAACAAAGAAACAGACATTGCCGGTGGCCCCACACTAAGCCTAAGTCTAAGCCTGTCTTGTGGGTGCCTGTCACAATCCTGGTCTGATAGAGTGTTTATAATTAATAATTATGATTATGTAGTTTTGAAAGGAAAAACATCGGAAAAAATGAAACGCTCAAGTGAGACTTGAACTCACAACCCTTCTCTTACAGGGGGAAGTCTTCCAACTGAGCTATAGGTCGTGAGTTCAAGTCTCACTTGAGCATTTCATTTTTTCCGATGTTTTTCGAACTTTAAAGTTAGCATTAAAAATGCTATAAAAATTCAGTCAAATTTAGAAAGGAAGTTTGGCTCGTATTCTAGAATGACACTCAGTATGAATTTGGATTTATTCGAGGACAGATTGTTATGCAATATGTCAAACTATCAAGCTGTCTATACGATCCCGGATAAACCGCGATTCAGGCCCAGTGTCACTCTAGAATACTACTCCATAAATGCCTTAAATACGGATAGGTATATAGAGAAGGGAATTTTGAATTGATTCAAGTTTGGCTCAGTGGCTCAGTAAGAGAAAGGTCGTGAGTTCAAGCCCCACCTGAATTTTTTTCTGATATAATCGAATTAAAACCTCGATAATATCGAAGGTAGTTTCACCAAACTAGGGCTATTTTTTTAACACGGTAACCATTTTCTATTAGGGTGTGCTGTATGCTTGCCTGCCACCTAAATAGTATAAAAAACTATATTTCGTTAACCATATGGCGATGTAAAACTTACTTCTGAAGGGTCCAGACTCCCTATGTACTCTGTAAGGTCCTCAGGCATGTCTGATGGCAGATCCGTGACGGAATAACACTCCGGCTTCCAGCCAATTATCTGAAATTGTATATACCATTATTATTACATATCCAACTTCCTAACCCTAACACTAAAAAGTCCAACAACTGGGCCTCGATTCTACTAAAGCAAAACCACTGTTGTGCCACAGCCACTGCAATCAATCAATCAATTAGCCCACCGCAGTCCACTGCAGGACATAGGCTTCTTCCAATGTGCACCACTTCATCTTAAAGATATGCACTTAAAGTCCAAAAATAAATGGCTTTTTGCAGAGTGGATGAAAACGTGTTATGAAACTCTTTTAATTTAATTTTAGACTTTATGGAAATAGAAATAAAGTCTTTAATTTAATATAATTTTTTGCAGTAGCTGTGGTACGACAGTGGTTTAGCTTATCTGCAATACTTCGATAGCGTCAATAGGCTGGTCGTAGAAGTCAGATATCAATCGCTTCACGGAAAATATCGAAGTTTAGTCGCGATGCAGTTAACTAAAGTAAAGCCAAAGAGACGAGAGAAAAAAGGTAAACAAAGCGACCTTTACTGAGTTACGTTGCGATAACTAGCGATTATTTTCTCTGTAATCACACGCACGCGACGAAGCCGAGCGACAGCTGTCGTTGCGTGTTTCGTAGTACAGGAAAGCTGTCAGCACAGCGGTTCTAAACTGTCACATCCGCCATCTTAAGGGCAATTTCATTGGAAATAAAATGTTTGGAACCGCTGAAACTTTGTTTACCTTTTTTCTCTAGTTTCGTTGGCTTTCTTTAGGCTAAGCTGACTCTTAGGTCAAAGCTTCGGATGTGACTGAGAATGACGCAAGATGACTTACTCTGTTAACTTTAATAAAGATGCAGGGGCTGTCAGGGAAACCGTAGCTATCATCAGACGTGCAGTTCTTGTTGTTCAACCACCATCGCTCGCTGCTGTAGTCTGGGAATGATACAAAGATATTATTTATATTCAATGAACATCCTACTAATAATATAAACGCGAAAATTTGTGAGTATGGATGGATGTTTGTTACGCTATCACGTAAAAACTACTGAATAGATTTTCATGAAACTTTACAATAATATAGCTTATACATCAGAATAACACATAAGCTATATATCATCACGCTACTACTCAAGGGAACGGAGCAGTGATCATTAATGTCAACAAATTCATATACTTCGGCATATACGCAGAAGTGACAGTGTGGTTATTTCTGTTGCTGTTTAGATAACTATATCATTTGTATTAGAGGTTGCAGCGGGAACGGGATCGGACGCCACACGGATGGGAAATAATTGGCGGTACGAAGTTCAGTGATGAACATTTCAGCAATCTATTACTAGTATTCCAATTATTCCCTACAGTTAGCTACTTCCCATTCAAAACAGTCTGTCAACTGTATATTCTCTCTCTATACGGCCTACGATGTGACGTAGCTCGACCTTTATCATAACTCTCGTATCAATTCAATTAGCCAGTACAATACAGTGAACACTTGTAGGATGGTATTGATTGCCATCAATCGCTCGTGACCACATTGCCACAATTGCACGAGAGCCGCACCCTGCCTCCTAGGGCTACCACACCACGCTATTATCAAGAAATAAAGCCGGGAATACAACACTAGGTTATTATGGCCACGCTATTCTGTAGCACTTCTATCTTCAAAAAATGATAAGTATTGCAAAAAGACCGCTAGCTCACGTGTTTCCTTCTTCCTACAGTTCCGGGTCCTTTAATCGGGGCATGAAACAGCATCTGATGAGGCCATCAAGCTGAGTGCCAACATTGTTAACATGGTACATGTTTGCGATGGTGACCCTCTTTCCGAGTCTTCGCCCTTAGCTTACTATCAGACGAGATGAAGTCAAATTGACGTGTCCTATTATTTTATAAAATGGACCACCAAGATGCGCAAGCAATTTCAGTTGAAATAAAATACAATGTCCGTTATTTACTTGTTACTGCAATTCCATTTATGTGTGTCAATACTATTGTATGTACCTCTGTGGTTATTATTATTTCTGTAAATAAATTATCTAATAATCCAAACAACTTACCAACCTACTTCATACCTTATACAGAAATCAGTAATACAATAGGTGACTATTTATTTCGTTATTGTGAATCGATTAGACTTTGAAACCACGGAACCGGTAAAACAGTAAACAAAAACTACAGAATAATACAGACTCGGGGCACAGAATAGCCCCTGACACCCTGGTGTCTTCGTTTCCCTAGTTTTTCTGTTCGTTTTAACATACATATAAACACGCCTTTATCCCCGGAGAGTTAGGCAGAGGGGAATTAACACCCACATTTCACCAATAATTGTAGTCGGTCCCATGTAATAGGGGGTGAGCCTATTGCCATAATATTCCGGGCACTATTGTTGACTCAAGTCTATATCTGAGGCTGAGTCTGGGCTGTATATATCTGTTTGATGTTAAATATCCCTATCCCTTAGTCGCCTTGTACGACACCGCATGGGAAGAGATGGGATTTTTGGATTTTATAATAGCCTTTCTGGCACCGTTTACTCTTAACTGTACTTTTAAATTTATTTACAAGTAAATCTCTAATTTCTTTAGGAAGCTTGATAAAAAGCGTATACAGTTGCCCTGGAGAAAATGGGTCATTCATCAACTCGCGGGAGACCGCGAAATGACAACTTTTAATTTTTGATTATATTCTTGTCGTCAACTCGAGCGATTGTCAAAATTGACGTATTTGTGTACAGTCAGTTACAAAAACTTACTTATTTTATGGAGTCTACTGTCACAAACTACAAGATTGTTTTTATGTCTGGTATTTACGAGTATATTGTGCCTGTCACGAAGTCTTGGAAATTTTGCAATATTTTTCTTTAACTTGACTGTTTATCTGAAGATGCGATCTACTTTTAACGGTGGGTATGTTCGAAAAATATCCGAAAAAATGAAGTGTTCAAGTGAGACTTCAATTCACGACCTTGCCCTTACAGGGGGAATGCTCTTCTAACTGAGCTATTGAGCCACACCTGGTTAAAATTGGTTGAAAAATCATTCATTGTTTCCAACGGTTCGTAAGAATGTTGGTAGATGGCTCCACCGTCGCCCTTAAAGACGGATATAAAGAGAAGGAAAATTTGAAATGATTCAGGTGTATCGTAAGGGAAAGGTCGTGAGTTCAAGTCTCACTTGAGCATTAAATTTTTTCCAACGTTTTTCAAACTTTAAAGTTGGCATAATAAATGCTATAAAAAAATCACTCAAAGGTGGGTATGTTATTGGGGACGGCAATTAGTGCGTAATATGTACTTTTAGCATCTCTTACAATATCCGTTCCTGTCAATTTGGTGGCCCAAGATGGATACTAACCCTCAAAGAATTCGTCCAGCTGTTCCAAGTATGTTTGATAGTCAGTGTCGTTGCCGGTACTGAAGCGTATCACAACGTCCCCGTCGTCGGGAAGAGGCCGGGAAGTCACGCCTGGGTTCGCTCCTGGAATTATATAAAAAGTATTTTTTAAGAGTGACTACCACTTGATCCTCAGAGTAAAGGTTCTATCAGAGCTCATTCATCAATCAGAAGGTATCCCTCCTTACAGGTGAAGTCAGTTTCGTCCCGAAGACCTTATAGGAAGATGTTATATACACTTATTCAGATGCGAATAGGGAAGTCAGGTACATTTAGAACGGGGGTGACGGGTGGAGCCGCCTGTCACCCCAGCAGAAGCAGGCCACGGCGGCGGCGCGCTGAATAGCGCGCTGAAGAGCGCGCCTCCCCATTCCGGGGGCAAGTTGGGGACACCGTTGTCCCCCCTCCTGAGGAGGGCCAGACCGTAAGGGATGGCCCTGGGTCAGCCGGGGTGCGAGGGATATGTCGATGACAACCTCACCTCCGGCCTAGCACCACGACCCACAGTCGGCGTGCGGTTTTAGTCGGTTCGAGTCCGACATAACCTCCCCTTCCGGCTCCGGAAGGGTGGGTATCCGAGGGGATTTCCGCACGAAAAAAAAAAAAGTTACATTTAGAACAGCTTGGGCCCTCCTACTGGTACAAGATGGGGACACCTTGGTCCCACACCCAAGGAAGTCATCTAGAAACCGGAGATGGCACACGGTCAGTCAGGGACTCAGGGGGCGACGGAAATGCACCTTTTTAAGGCACCTTATAGCCTATCATTTTAACATGCTAATAAACTTTAACTACAGGTGAGATATTGGTTAATAATAATAAATATTCCACAACATTCTACACAACGATATCTAGATCCCTGGTAAGCTTGACTAGCTTGTGTTAAGAAATCTAGAATGCGGATAAACATACTTATAATATTTTTTTTTTGTAAATACATACTTAATATACATATAAATACCCAGACCAATGCAAATAGCCATATTCATGCATACAAATATTTGCACTGAGCGGGGATCGGACCGCGCCTCCTGCGTAGCAGTCGAGTTCACTACCGCCACGCCATAGAAGCTTAAACGCAAGCCTATTTATCGATTAAATAACTTAACCAAGGTCACTTACCAATCAGGGAATGTTCCAGCATGTAGGTAGGGTAGTTCTTCTCCAGGCTGAGGAACAGCCCTCCCATGCATAGCGCGAAGAGAAGCGCCAGCACCGCGTAGAACACTGCGTAGAACGTCAGCATGATGCCTGAAACAAGGTTATGTATATTTCATCATCATCATCATCAGCCCGCGGCAGTCCACTGCTGGACATAGGCCTCTCCCATGACACGCCACTTAGCCCGGTCTTCGGCTGTCCTCCTCCACTCGCCACCAGCCACTCTGCGTATATCGTCGCTCCATCTAGTCGCAGGGCGCCCCACACTACGTTTGCCGGTTCGCGGTCTCCACTCAAGGACTCGTTTACCCCAACGGTTATCGGTCCTACGGCAGATATGGCCAGCCCACTGCCACTTCAGCTTGCTAATTCGTTGAGCTATGTCGATAACTTTAGTTCTCTGCCGAATTACTTCGTTCCGGATTCGATCCCTCAGAGATATACCGAGCATAGCTCTTTCCATAGCACGCTGAGCGACCTTGAATTGGTGGACCAACCGTACCGTAAGTGTCCACGTCTCGGCTCCGTATGTCATTACAGGTAGAACGCACTGGTTATAGACTTTTGTCTTAAGACATTGTGGGATGGGCGATGAGAATACCTGACGAAGCTTTCCAAATGCAGCCCAGCCCAACTGTATTCTTCTTTTAGCCTCACCCTCAAAGTTGTTTCTCCCTAGTTGGAGCATCTGCCCTAGGTATACATACTCCGAAACAATGTATATTTACCATCAATCAATTAGCCTATCATAGTCCACTGCTGGACGTAGGTCTCTCCTAATGTTGGGTCTTCCTACCGCTGCGTCTTCTGTTATACTCGCTGTTACCCCTCGCCTCGCCAGTCCCGGTAACCCATGGGAACCAATTACCTGGATAAAAGTATAGCCTAGCACAGTTCACTGCTGGACATAGGCCTCTCCTAATGTCGGGAGGCCTTTTTTTTTTATCGTGCTATAAATCCCCACGGATACCACCCCCACAGAGCCGGTGGAGGTGGTAATGTCGGACCCGAACCGAGCAAAACTCTCGCCGTCTTGGGTCCTTGGTTGCCGGAGGTGAGATTGCCGAAAGCATATCTCTCGCACCCCGGCAGACCCAGGACCATCTCTTTCGAGATGGCCCCCTTCGGGTTGTGGGGACCTTAGTGTCCCCATCTAGCCACTTCTGCTATGGTTCGTAAAATGTTTTATTTCGCGGTGATATCATCTGCGTATATTGGAATGATTTTTTATAGCATTTATCATGCTAACTTTAAAATTGGAAATACATCGGGAAAATGAAATGCTCAAGTGGGACTTGAACCCACGACATTTCTCTTACAGGGGGAATGCTCTTCCAACTGAGCTGTGAACCAACTGTCCTCATTATAAGTCGAATATCTAAGATCGTGGGTTAAAGTCCCGCCTTGGAAATTCACTTTTTTCTGACCTATATCTATAGGAAAACTCATTAGGTATAATAAAAATTTCATTGAAAAAACTTCCGTTTAAAAACACATTACTGTTAAGATGAGTCTAGACGCTTATTCAAGACACGTTATTATGAAGTACTTAACTAAATTGGCGGATACACCCTTCCGACACCCACGATACAACAAGATGACGTATCTCCACATGATTATATCGTGATACCTACGAGTACCTAATATAAAGTGTTGTAGTTCTCAGTTTATGCTCCTATTAATGTAAAGTGGAAAATCAAGATCTGGCCCTCGATTTGAGCTAAACCATTGTAGTGCCATAGTTAGCGCAAAAAATAACATTAAATTTTAGACTTTATTTCTATACACGTAAAGCCCAAAATGAAATGAAAAATGTTTTATCACACTTTTTCACGAATTCTGCAAATGGTACTTTAATCTTGAACTTGAAAACGATGTCTTTACGTTTTGAAGTCCATTATTTAATGCCGTTCTTTGGAGTCGCTGCGGCATGACTATGGTTTGTCTTTAGTAGGATCTAGGCCCTGGATGGAACTTGAACCTACGAATCTATTTTAAAGGGTATGTATAATACCACGGCAACTCAGTTAGCAAATCCCCTAAAAGGACCAGTTCCGGATAATTATATTCTGGTCTACATAATGAATTTATAGACGCAACGTATAGCTCCTATCATGTTTTTTTTTTTGTCATTATGATGTAACTGAATGGTTACCTCATAACAATTACAATCTAGCCTTGTGGCTAATAAGTAATTTAAATATAACTTAATTTGATAAAAATACATAAGAGTAAAGAATGTGTCCATTGGCACTTTTCTTATAGTCTCTAGTTATAATTATAGAAAGTCACGCTGTTCTTGTGTTCTTTAAGGATAGCACTATCTGCACTATGTTACACTAATTTCACTAAACTAACTCAAAAGGCTTGGTCCTTTTCAGTCTCCTTACTATGTCCGTGGTGTCAAGGAGCTGGATAGCCTCGACATTCACATGTTGTAGAAGTCTTTGTTCATGTGCTTCGGCGTATTTTTTTATAACTTTGGTTACGAAGTCCACTCCTAAGTCCCGGTGGATGTCCTCATTTCTAATATACCAGGGAGCGTTTACTATACTCCGAAGTACTTTGTTCTGAAATCTTTGGATTATATCAAAATTGGTGCGTTTTGTACAACTATCAAGTGAAGCCGATAAAAGGAATACTATAGTAGTACCATCTTGCACGTACCTACTCGTGCATGATCACAAAGAGTGCGAACAAGATAGCACTACTTTAGAATTCCTTTTAGGGGGTTCACTTGCTATTTCTATACGTTCCGTCTACATTATTCTTTTAGTCTGAGGTCGTTCCTTGCTGAGAGCGCACCGGACCACCGTATATGGTTCTGTGGTTGCGTTCGTACCAAATCTGGTCGATAGACAATCGACCGTCAGCTCAATCGACTGCCGATTGAGCTAGTAGTTCAATAAATTACTAACACGTGTAATTCCCAGCTTTCCCAAACAAAAATCAACTCTAACACACTAAAACAACGTACATTTTACTTCAAAACAAATTGTTAGATGTGACGAATGTTGTCTAATTTTATTCGACTCGATATAAATACGCGCGCACATTATTTCGGACAAAATATATATTTTTTTTATATGATATTATAAATCGCCGTTGTCTGGAGAATTTAGACGAGACATGAAAAGAGAGATGATAGTTATATAGACTGCTATATCTGTTGTTATGGCTGAGCGAATATATTTTTGGCAAGACTTTATGAGAGTAAGGACCCTTGGCAGAATTGGCTTCCTGAATTGCCAACTTTGTGGAAAATGTAAACGTTCCGATTTGTCTCTGTTCTGTGAACAACTGGTGAATGCTTTTCTTAAATCTATGTTTACAGAGTTCGATGCCTGTGCTGGACAAGTCATCATTATCCACTGAGCTGAGCTTTTTCACAACTTAGTCAATGGGTGCCTTTAGACGGTCACGCGATCATGCCTTCCTGAGCGTCGAGATTGCGCAGCGGACTACGTATAATCTTGTCGGAATATCTTTTGAAGTTCAAAGTGCACAAAATATTTCGAGCGGTATAGACCACGCGAAACAAAACGAGGGGTAGTTACTTTTTCATACATACAATAAATAAATAAATATTCAACATTCTACACAACGCTATCTAAACCCATGGTAAGCTTAACTAGCTTGTTTTATGGAATCTAGAATGCAGATAAACATAGTTAGTTTTCTTTTTTTTTTTCTAAACACGTACATATTATACATAGAAACACCCAGACCAATGCAACTAGATTAGGTAATAGAATATTTAGTTATTAGTTCGTATGGCAACCGGGACCGACGGCGACGACGACGGATTAACGTACTCTCAGGGGCACGATCAGACCAATGCAAATACCCATATTCATGCATACAAATATTTGCACTAGGCGGGGATCGAACCCGCGTCTCCTGCGTAGCACCACCCCACAGGCTATCTACAATTCACAGAACTAGCAGGTGCTGGTATATGTAATGAATGTAATAAGATATTTTAGGTCGAGTCCGACATCTGTTTCTATTGTAAAATGATATTGCTGCTATGTTCTGTTGTCAAACAGTAAGTTATAATAACAAACGTGATAATATTGTAAATAAACAACTTGTAATCGTCGTATTGATTCGTTATTTTGGACATACCTAACTATTGAAGACTTGAAATGGTACTGATCTGTGCTTATTAGGATTGTTTAAAAGGATTCCATATAGGTATGAGTAGGTGGCATTCGGTAACAAGCGTGTTTTTAGGCCTGTATTATAAAACGACACTCAGTCCTGGGCCTCGATTCTGCTAAAGCCAAGCCACAGTGGTGCCACTGCCACTGCAAGAAACGGCCTTAAATATTAGACTTTAAAGCGATGCGGTAAAAGTGTGTATTTATCGCAGGTTTATAAGTGCCCGGTTAACGGCAATAGGCTCGCCACCTATTACATTGGGACCTAAACATAAACTGGCGAAATGTGGGTGCTAGCACCTCTGCCTACCCCTTCGGGGAATATAGGCGTGAGTTTATATGTTATGTAAATGTTCAAAACTATAAGACTATTTGCAAAGTAATTGAAAAGTGTAAAAAACTGTTTTCATTTAATTTCGAAGTTGAGGTTGTCGGAAAATGACATATTATATTTTTATTTTTATTATAAGGACCCGTCAATTTGACTTCACCTCGCCTGATTGTAAGCTAAAGGCAACGTCTTGGAAAGAGGTTCACCATTATAAAAATGTACCATGTTAACTATGGTGGCACTCAGCTTGACGGCCCAATCAGATGCGTATTCACGCCGCGCTTAAAGGACCCGGGACTGTAGGAAGAAGGAATCACGTGAGCTGGCAGGGAATTCCAGTTCTTAATGCAGCATATCACTCGTTTCTCGGCGGACCCAGGGCCATGCCTTTCGGCCAACTCGGGAGAGGGACTCTCCACCCGTTTCATCCGTAACGGATTTTAAAGCGGTTTTTCTTAATAGATAGATTGATTGAAGAGGAAGGTTTATATGCATAATACACGCTTAGGTAATATAGTAAAGAGTTTTTTTTTTTTACACAGGACACGTCAATTTGACTTCACCTCGCCTGATGTTAAGCTAAAGGCAAAGTCTCGGAAAGAGGGTCACCATCGTAAACATTTACCATGTTAACAGTGGTCGCACTCAGCTTGACGGCCTCATTAGATGCCTTTTCACGCCCCGCTTAAAGGACCCGGGACTGTAGGAAGAAGGAAACACGTGAGCTGGCAGGGAATTCCAGGTCTTAGTGGTGCGGCATAGGAATGAATCACTGAAACGCTTGGTTCTAGCAGGTATACTCTGCACCGTAAATGGATGACATCTTAGCCCTGCACGTGTCGTCCTGTGAAGGAAAGGGGAGGGTGGGACTAATTGGAAGAGCTCGTCAGAACATTCACCATGGTAGAGACGGTAGAAAACTGCCAAAGACGCAACATCTCTACGCATCTGCAAAGGCTCGAGGGTGTTCGTGACCTCAGGATCCCCAATAATGCGGACCGCACGTCGCTGCAACCTGTCGAGAGCATCTAATAAGTACTTTGCGGAGCCGTCCCAGAGATGTGAGCAGTATTCCACGCAGGAACGAATTTGGGTCTTGTATAGAAGACACCGCTTCTCCGGCGTGAAAAAACGTCTCACTCTGTTCAGGACTCCGAGTTTACGCGAGGCTGATTTGATGATACTCTCGATATAGTTTTTGTTATTCAGTTTGCAGCGAACATCCATACCGAGGATAGTGAGGTGATCCTGCAGTGGCAGTGGTGTGCTCTGAAGAGTGGGAAGGGGAAGGAAAGGAGATACCTTTGCTGTAAACGCACATGCCTGGGTCTTCTTGGCATTGAACTCGACCAGGTTCCTAGCGCCCCATTGAGAAATGTGGTCCAGGATCCGGTCCAGCTCAGTGACAAGAAGCTGCCTTTTTTCCGCGATATCAGACTGCTTGGCCGCAGGATGTGCGTAATAACTCCCGTGTAAGGTGCTGTCGTCTGCATAGCAGTGAATGTTTCCGTTACAGAGCATGTCATTGATATGCAGAAGAAAGAGAGTGGGAGATAAAACGGAACCCTGCGGCACGCCAGCATTTACCTGCAAGAACTCCGAAGCTCGTCCATCACAAAGGACGCGAATACGGCGCCCCTGCAGGAAGCTTGCAACCCAGTTACACAGTCTAGGAGGCAGGCCGAAGGCTGGTAGCTTGGAAAGAAGCGATTTGTGCTATACCCTATCGAAAGCAGCGGGAACAGGATCATACACCACGCGGGTGTAACCAAAATGGCGGTATGAAGTTCGCCGGGTCAGCTAGTAGTATTGTATGGTGTACCTATTATCAAAGCTTCAATACTAGTCAGAATACTTGTTCACATAAAGTAACCCAAGGTCGTCCACGCTCCACTGGACCCGTCAGCTCTTGTCCTGAATACTCGTGAATGAATGAAGGACATACCTAGGTAACCATTCATTGAACACGCCGTATTGGGTTTCCTACTCATTACCTCGAAGCACCACAATGTCACAATAGTGGGTTACATTACGACAGTTACTAGAATTGTGTGAAATTGATCATTGGTTTCTTTTCTGGCCATATTGCTTTGATTTAGTACAAGTTGTTTTTGCCCACGGCTCCACCTGAATATTGAATGCGTTCCTATAACCAATAGAAGGAATTTACTCTAAGGATAAATGTGTGGCGATAAGACATGTACCCAGCGCCATCTAGCGACAGCAAGCCGAACTACTACGTCACTACGAATCCTGCATCGCATAAGTGAAGTTCTCGCGCTGGTACAATATACAAGATCCCGATGACAATCGGTGGGCCGCGGCCCGCCAGGCGTGATCACCTGGTCGGAGGATCCTCCCTTTGTGTTGGAGGAACATCACCACCTATTTCCTCCTCAAGTGATTGGATGTTTGAATATGTGCGACATATCACTCAAAAGGTCAAGGCTGAGATCTGGCTGAAATTTGATAGGTGCTGAGATTATTTATAATCTGGAATAAAACATAGCCTATACACTCTTCCTTGGAAACGGTTATCAAAGGTCGCACGAACAGGATCATTTACAGTCCCGGGTCCTTCAAGCGGAGTGGGCAGGGCTAAGATGCCATCCGCATACGGTGCAGAATATACCTACCTGCTAGAACCAAGCGTTTCAGTGAATCGTTCCTATGCCGCATCTTTAAGACCTGGAACTCCCTGCCGGTCATATGAGCGAGGCGTGAAAAGACATCTGATGAGGCCGTCAAGCTGAGTGCCACCACTGTTAACATAGTACATGTTTACGATGGTGACCCTCTCTCTCCGAGACTTCGCCTTTAGCTTACTATCAGGCGAGGTGAAGTCAAATTGACGTGTCCTTTATAAAAAAAGAAAAGCATCTGATGAGGCCGTCAAGCTGAGTGCCACTATTATAACATGCTATACGTATCTGTAGGTAATTCTCTCTTGCTTGAGTCTCTGTCTTCAGCTTGCCTTCAAGCGAGGTAAAGTAAACTTGATATGTCCTATGTAAAACAAAAATCAAGACGGGTATAGCTAACAGTCGATTCAATAATAAACCCTCTAATAGTTCACTGTATCCCAAGTCTATGATTCACAGGACACGATTATTATTTCCGTCCTCTAATAGCTTCCAGAGAGCACCTGTTCCCATTTTCTGCTTCCCCTTCCTCCGTCTCAAGCGTAGTCTAATAATACTTGTGCTTCCTTGGGGAGACCTAGGTACACTCTTTGGAGAACAAGTATTTAAGTGGAATTTAACTAGGGATCTCGAGAACCGTTCGGAGGATCTGACCGTTTTACGATATTGTTTAGGAACCCTCTTCTCGACTCTCGAATCTCGACCTTAAATATTCTAAAACCGGTGGAGAGAGTGTCGGGGCAAGCAATGTAGGTACTTATCAGTATTTGCCACGGGTATTTACAAATTTATCAATTTTAAGAGACCTTAAATTTAGTATCCGTTTTTGCATTCTCAAAAGAAAAATTTCGGTGTAGAGTCTGTTCTGAAACCGTGGTAGTCTCAACAGCACCCTAAAACATTTACTCTGGGCCCGAGAAGCCCGCGCAGAGCGAAGGCGAACCGGACGTCGGAGGTCGCAGAACGACCTCCGTCCTCCATGAGCGCTGGCCTGGGGGTGACCGGTGAAGCCGCCTGTCACCCTAGCAGAGGCAGGCCACGGCGGCGGCGCAAAATGCGCCTCCCCGTAACCGGGGCAAGATGGGGCACAGTGGTCCCCACAACCCGAAGGGGCCATCTCGAAGGAGCATTTGCAATCTCACCTCCGGCAACCAAAGACCCAAGACGGCGTGCGTTTTAGTCGGTTCGAGTCCGACATAACCGCCTTCACCGGCTCCGTGGGGGTGGTATCCGTGGGGATTTTTCGCAAGATAAAAAAAACCCTAAAACATTTAACACCCTTCTAACCTTAACCATTCATCACCCCATATTTTCAAATCCTGTGATTTCAATTCTGCCAGCCCTCGCTGCCCCCGCTGAGCAATCCCGATGGATCTCTGGCCCATGAGCCGCAAGAGAAAGCAAATTTGCTGGTCAATCTCTTCGCGGCCAACTCCCGAGTCGATGATTGTGGTATGCAACCACGGACAATGCCCACTGGTGACCACGCAATGCCTGATATACGTATCAGGCAACGCGATGTCCGTGCAGTACTGCAATCACTCGATGTCCGGAAAGCCAGTGGTCCTGATGGTATTCCAGCGGTCGTACTTAAAAAATGTGCAGCGGAGTTATCTCCTATGCTAACGCGACTGTACCGACTGTCCTACAGTTCGGGTACAGTGCCTTCGGCTTGGAAGGAGGCGAATGTCCAGCCGATCCCCAAGAAGGGGGATCGCTCGGACCCAGCCAACTATCGACCCATAGCCGTCACCTCAGTGCTGTGCAAGGTGTTCGAGCACATAATTAACACACAGCTCATGCGCCACCTAGAGGATCACTCCTTGCTTAGTGACCGGCAATACGGTTTCAGACCGAAACGGTCAACGGGTGATCTTCTGGCGTACATGACCCACCTTTGGGGTGAGGCTATGGAGAAGCACGGTGAGTCACTGGCAATTAGTCTTGACATCGCCAAAGCTTTCGATAGGGTATGGCACAAATCGCTTCTTTCCAAGCTACCAGCCTTCGGCCTGCCTCCTAGACTGTGTGACTGGGTTGCAAGCTTCCTGCAGGGGCGCCGTATTCGCGTCCTTTGTGATGGACGAGCTTCGGAGTTCTTGCAGGTAAATGCTGGCGTGCCGCAGGGTTCCGTCTTATCTCCCACTCTCTTTCTTCTGCATATCAATGACATGCTCTGTAACGGAAACATTCACTGCTATGCAGACGACAGCACCTTACATGGGAGTTATTACGCACATCCTGCGGCCAAGCAGTCTGATATCGCGGAAAAAGGCAGCTTCTTGTCACTGACCTGGACCGGATCCTGGACCACATTTCTCAATGGGGCGCTAGAAACCTGGTCGAGTTCAATGCCAAGAAGACCCAGGCATGTGCGTTTACAGCAAAGGTATCTCCTTTCCTTCCCCTTCCCACTCTTCAGAGCACACCACTGCCACTGCAGGATCACCTCACTATCCTCGGTATGGATGTTCGCTGCAAACTGAATAACAAAAACTATATCGAGAGTATCATCAAATCAGCCTCGCGTAAACTCGGAGTCCTGAACAGAGTGAGACGTTTTTTCACGCCGGAGCAGCGGTGTCTTCTATATAAGACCCAAATTCGTTCCTGCGTGGAATACTGCTCACATCTCTGGGACGGCTCCGCAAAGTACTTATTAGATGCTCTCGACAGGTTGCAGCGACGTGCGGTCCGCATTATTGGGGATCCTGAGGTCACGAACACCCTCGAGCCTTTGCAGATGCGTAGAGATGTTGCGTCTTTGGCAGTTTTCTACCGTCTCTACCATGGTGAATGTTCTGACGAGCTCTTCCAATTAGTCCCACCCTCCCCTTTCCTTCACAGGACGACACGTGCAGGGCTAAGATGTCATCCATTTACGGTGCAGAGTATACCTGCTAGAACCAAGCGTTTCAGTGATTCATTCCTATGCCGCACCACTAAGGCCTGGAATTCCCTGCCAGTTCACGTGTTTCCTTCTTCCTACAGTCCTGGGTCCTTTAAGCGGGGCGTGAAAAGGCATCTAATGAGGCCGTCAAGCTGAGTGCCACCACTGTTAACATGGTAAATGTTTACGATGGTGACCCTCTTTCCGAGACTTTGCCTTTAGCTTAACATCAGGCGAGGTGAAGTCAAATTGACGTGTCCAGTATAAAAAAAAAAAAATGCGTTTTGAAAACATCTTGTTACTGAATCGGGTCCCTGTTCGAAAGTCTAAACCGATACCAGGTTAGAATAACATGTTGGACGTGTTTCATCATCGACAAACAATCAGACGTCCCAGTTTACTGAACAATGACACGGTCTTCACACGGATACTATCACAACAGTACAGAATGCCAGCTGTCCCCTAGTCCTTGAGCTTCCATAGTTCATCGATATAAAAGAACACCGCAAACTCTTTACATTTAAATTCAATGGCTATTCAACTTGTCCCCCTGTTACCAACTTGGCCGTTAATAAAAAGGGTGAGTACTGAGTATTCATATTATCAAAGCTCAAATTGGACAAAATAAAACCCGGTTTTGTAAGAACTCTACTCTACTCCCCTTTATAACAAAACATCGATTAACCTTTGCTTGTTCCTCGAGTACGTCAGAACGGTTGGCTGAAAGAGTCTAGATGAAATTGGCACATAAATACTCGTAGATTCATCATCATTGTCCTCATAGTGATTTCTCAGATGCGTCCAAAAGCAAATCGACGTCTGCTTATCGCTTTTGATTAGTATGTCGGTATTTCTAGGAGCGATTGCCACCAGGGTGAATTTCAACAGGTCCGTTAAAATCTTCATTTCCGTGGATTTTTTTACCTTAAGTGTTATAATAAAAAAAAATCGCGTTAATTAAAGGTTTTGATATTATATGTATTCTCGCTTAATATCTAGCAGATAACTAAAAAGACTAACGAGATATACAAGATTAAAAATTACATGCCACGGCGATGAAACATGTGTGTACGGCAATGAAACAAGCGTCCATGGCAATGAAAGAATTATGCCAAGGGAATGAAAGAATCAATCACAGAAATGAAAATCCATATAAAACATAATACTTTATATAACTACTTACAGACAATAAATACTAGGTTAAGAATCTGCAAAAGGAGTAGGTACAATTAAACAAATATAATAGAATCAAAGAATTGTCCAATCATTTATTTAAATTCTTTCACACAAAAAAGAAATTAACAATACACTAATATGAATAAAACAAATAATATGGTATACTTTTGTTAATTATGCAAAAGTAAATGCAAATTACATACATAGTACACCACAAGTTTTTAATTTACGCATCAATATTTAATGTGAAGCGAAACCAAAACATTTTTATAAAATCTAAAGATGAAATAGTCACAGCCCACATCGGTTATGGGTCTTCTTCATAGTCTTGACAAAATAAACAAACCATTATTAAAATCAAACTATTTATAATTGATTGTACAGTAAAAAACTCATCAAATCTTTCATCGTATTGCAGAAAGTTTTCGAATCCTCTGATGTCAGTATTTGGTGCTACCTATAATGTAATGGCCTAATCATACTATGGCGATGAAAACATAGGTCACGGAAATGAAACATCAGGCCACAGCAATGAAACTAAATCGTTTTACAATGCATGGCAATGAATTTTTTATCATTGCCGTGTTTTTTTTTTCATTGCCATAGCAAATTTTGACCACGGAAACTACGGCAATGAAAGCACGGCAATGAAAAACAAGACAAAAATATAAAATAACAAAAAATGTAATAATTATTCGAAGTATTAATCACTTCACAAAAATAAACAAGAGAAATGGCGTTCTATTCAATGTTTAATCAAGAGGATAACTTATTAAAATAGAAAGTTATACCTATCCATGGCGATGAAAGAAAAAATGTCCAGTAACATAAAAATGGTATACTTACATCTATGGTGCCAAAACGCAGGTACGTGTGTACGTTCTTCCGCGTCGAGCACTTAGGCGGCACCAATATGCAACGTTTAGCGCATATAAGGGAGGACGCAAGTCGTTAGATAAGACAATATTCTAAAATATGTTTAGAACACGGCGATGACAGGCAGTTCTGGGACAAATGTATTTTTTTTAACCATTCGTTGTATTGTTTAAATATTTGAATAAATGTATTTCCTGACAATACTTTAACTATTCACGTATCAACTAAAAATAGGTATTAATAAAAATAACCAATAGATTTTTATCAATGAGGTATCACGACACAGTAGGTGACGTGTGGACAAACACGGCAATGAAAGATTTCGGTGTATTTTGTTTTTTTTTGGAGTACCTATAATCCTATTTAATAGAATATTTAGTGCCCCACATATATCACTATTTCACTTATCTAGCAAACAATGTTAGAGCATTATAACTATGATTTTTAGTACCGATTTCATCGATGCCACGCAATTCTTGGTCCCGGGAAATTCACCCACCAGATCCTATCCTGAGAAGAAGTCATGCGCCAGAGATTCGTCGTTCGTCCGTTGGAGGAATATTAGTAACAAAAATAGATCGTAAACCGGTACTTTTTATCCCGAAAGTAGATGTTAGCATTCTAACCAATTGTAGTTTTCCCCTGAAATTTATCACCTAAAGATTGATTGTAAATATATTTATTGAATGCAAACATTGAACATTGTCACGTGTGTTCATCACATCAATATCAATAGATCCGAGTTGCTGATTACTTTTGTCACATATTTGAATCGTATGTAACAAGATGTTGCAAGACGCTGCAATTTATACAGCTACTAACCGACCCGGCGAACTTCGTACCGCCAATTATTTTCCACCCGCGTGGCGTCCGATTCCGTTCCCGCTGCACCCTCTTATACAAAGATATAGTTATCTAAACAGCAACAGAAATAACCACACTGTCACTTCTGCGTATATGCTAATGCTGGCCGGCTTCACATTAATGATCACTGCTCCGTTCCCTTGGGGAGTAGCATGATGATATATAGCCTATGTGTTATTCTGATGTATAAGCTATATTATTGTAAAGTTTCATGAAAATCCATTTAGTAGTTTTTACGTCAAAGAGTAACAAACATCCATACTCACAAACTTTCGCGTTTATCATATTAGTAGGATTGTATGGGACGAATCATATTCTGTCTGTCCTCCGTGATGGGACAGCCTCTGTGGCGTGACATTTGTCGTGTCTCAGAGTGCACTTTAAGCAGTCGATCCCAGTTGGAATATGAACATCTATGGCAGTCATTACGGGTAGTTAGAGAGCAAAAAAGTCCAACAACTGGTTTAGCTGCAACGCTTTGATATCGCCAATGAGTTCTGGATGACAGATGGCAATCGTTTCACGGAAAATATCGAAGGTTAACCAAATCCATGGTTAGACTGTGAAAGCTTCTGATGCGACGGTGATTAACGCTGGGATGAAATGTGTATGGAGCCTTAAATCTTTAGGGGCAAGTCAACCTCACGTAAAAGCTGCAGTGTCTGATGCACGGAAGAACCTCTGACGTAGGCTTGTCGGTGGAGAGGAAAAGGACACCCAATCTCTTCCCGTGGGCGTCGTAGAAGACGACTAAGGGATAGGGCTGTTCTCCATCCGATCGTATACATACTGCCCATAATGAAGAGGCGTCTTGACAGCAATAGGTTACGCCCTTTTTTTTTTTTTTTTTTCGTGCGGAAATCCCCTCGGATACCCCCCCTGCTGGAGCCGGAAGGGGAGGTTATGTCGGACTCGATCCGACTAAAACCGCACGCCGACTGTGGATCTTGGTGCTAGGCCGGAGTTGAGGTTGTCATAGACATATCCCTCGCACCCCGGCTGACTTAAGCGTGAAAATCAATTTATGCCTTAGTTTTAAGACCACTCAATGTATATCTGATTTCTTGAGTCATTAAACAATTTTTATTTATTTTATTTTGTAGGTAATACCTACAAAATAAAATATATTCACCTCTGCCTACCCCTTCAGGGATTCACAGTCGTGGTAATCTATACATTTTTCGTTTTCACCAAAACAATATCATTTACTACTAAAAATGATTGTAATTTAAACAGTAAAGGTGAAACTTTATCTCTGTTTGCATGGACCAATTTATTGAACTATAGTTATTGGAATGATACGAGGAACGAGTCTATAAACAGTACATATCTATTGGTTGCAATTTGCCTCATTGAAATAAATTATCGAGACATTGGATTCGGACAAAAAAACATTGAGAAAAGTCGATGTCAGAAGTGTGGTCAGTTTTAACTATCAGTTTACTAAGCTGCGTGGTTCCCGGCAGAGTAGAAATGGGCCACACCATCTCTTCCCAAACGGTGTCGTACAAGACGACTAAGTAAGACTAGACTGACTAGACTGCAGATACCAAAGATGACCTTAGAGGTGGCCAAGAAAAATTCATTCTGTATGTGCATAACACTGTATAACCACTTGCCAGAGTACTTATAGGAGCTAGAAGGATTGCGATTTCGTGGGACGTTGTTTAGAATGTTAAGCGTGAAAGGCTATTATACAGTGGCAGAGTACTTAAACGATAAAATTATAATTATTTGTGAAAAGGACTAATGTCTAGGTACTGATGTTGTTGTTTAATCCAATTCATTTATTCCAGTCTAATTTATTTCATTGCACAGGGACATTCGATTGTAATTTACTCATAATGTATAAGTATAATCTAATTTATTAATTCTGTGACGCGACAATAATTTTTCTTTGATAAGGACTGGACAAAGCTCGAATGTTTATGTAATTTTAATTTATTTTACTCCTTGTAAAAATATTTCCGCGCCTAACGGCAGAATGTGCTGCTCCAAAACAATTTTACAACACCTGTAATGTAACCACGCTCTATGGAAATAAAATTTGATTTGATATGATTTGTTATGGGTAGCTACACACATAATTGGCACACTGCAACGCTCGACGCGGCGTCGTTCGTCGACGCGCGTGGACGCGAGAGAGCTAGTATAGTCCGAGAGATATTAGAATTTTTTTGGCAGGTAGGTGTGTGAAGTAATCTAAAATTTTGAGAAAAGTGAAGTAAAGCCATCCGACCATTAGCTCGATAACCCAGACTATACTAAGAACGCTAGAGATGAAAAGAAAATGATTAGAAGTGCAAGCTATTTTCGACTTATTGACATGACATAGTAACAATTTTTTTTTTCTTATATTCGTGATCAGCGTCATCTATTAACGCGAAAAGAGACGTAACTAAGAAAATGCCATTTAGGTTGAAAGACGCTTGCAGTCTCTGCGTGTTCCGATAACGAGCCAAAACAGTGGTGTCGGCTCCAATACCCGATATTGGGCATCGATATTTGACTTCCTCCGATCTCGGATGTCGGATATTGGATATCGGACGTCAGTTGATGTGAAAGCGCTCTAAATTTGCCGTTAAATAGTCATGTTGCATTGCAATAATATTAATTTAAAATTCGTCTCAAATACCTACACAGAAATTTCTAACAGCTCTCGGACTAAAAATCCGTCGAAAAACACGCGCGTGATGGCAGATTTCAGTGTGCCATACCTCGCGTTTTCTGCTTGTACGCGCGTATTCTGCGGCAACGCGCGTGATTGCGTTGTCAGTGTGTGGAACCCTGCGTTTTTCTATACAAAATGAGCGCCGTAGAGGCGACGAGCGCGACGCCGCGTCGACGCAACAACGCTCGACGCCGCGTCGCGCGTCGCAGTGTGCCAAACGCCTAAGCGGGCCGGCAATAATCGGCAAGGCCGGGCGGTAACATCGAATATTGTAGAAGAACGTTCGGGAATCACAAACCGCTCGGCTGCCGCACATTACCACTCGGCTTGGTAGTTACTAAACACAGCGAGCAATCAATCGGCAAAGCCAGACGGTAAAATCGAATATGTAGATGAATGTTTGGGTAGTAGTTGTTGTAGTAATAATTGCCTTGAGTTGGCTTTTTCATTCTGCAATACTGCCTAATGGAATGATGTGTCAACTAGAATGAACAACTTTGATCGGCACTAGCCGATTGAAGTCAAACAAGTGCAGTAATTGCTTCGGGTCGGCTTTGTTGTTCGACAAATACTGCCGGACCGACAATGCCGGCCCGCTAATGTGTGTAGCTACCCTAAGGGCGAGATAGCGGACGAACTGGCCAGAAAAGGAGCTGACGTGAACCAGGTGGGCCCTGAGCCAAGACTACCCATAGTCCACAAAATCACGAAGGGAGTGATAGGTCACAGCATAGTCGCCGTAACAAATCGAAGATGGAAGTCCTCGCCTGTCATGAGACAGTCGAAGATCTTCATAAAAAGCATGGACACGAAGAAATCAAGCCAACTGTTGAAACTCTCCAGGGGAAACATGAGGCTAGTTATAGAAATAATAACAGGACACTGTCGACTGAACAGACACCTGACACTTATAGGAGTGAAAACCGACCCCAAATGCCCAGAGTGCATGGAGGCCGAGGAGACCAGCCTCCACCTGCTTGCCAAGTGCCCCATGTACTCAAGAGCAAGATGGGAAAACATGGGGACGGACACATCAGAAACACCAGACCTTGAGGATCTGAAGGTGGAACAGATCGTAAGATTCTGCAAAGAAACAGGTAGGTTCGACGGAGCGCCGTGATTGCCGGACGCCGGTGACGGTGACGCCGCGCGGTGAAATGGCCCACAAAGAGGGCAGATCACCCGTCCGGTCGACAGCGTCCCCCGCTGGAAGTAAGTAAGTAAGTACCCTAAGGGATAGGGCTGTTTAACATCAGATAAATATAATACAGCCCAGGCTCAGCCTCAGATGCATGGCTCGAGTCAAAATAGTGCCCGGAATACGGCAATAGACTAACCCTTAATACGTGGGACCGAATAGAAGGATTGGTGAAATATTGGCGTTAATTCACCTCTGCCTAAAATGCCGAGGATAGAGGCGTGATTGTATGTATGTATGTTTACTACCAGATAATAAAATCATAACCCCTCGACAGCCTCCGTGGCGTAGCGATAAAAAACGCGGCCGCTACGCAGGAGGCGCGGGTTCCACGGCGGCGGCGCGCTGAGAAGCGCACCTCCCCATTCCGGGGGCGAGTTGGGGACACCGTTGTCCCCCCTCCTGAGGAGGGCCAGACCGATGGCCCTGGGTTAGCCGGGGTGCGAGGGATATGTCAATGACAACCTCACCTCCGGCCTAGCACCAAGACCCACTGTCGGTGTGCAGTTTTAGTCGGTTCGAGTCCGACATAACCTCCCCTTCCGGCTCCGGCAGGGGGGGTATCCGATGGGATATCCGCACGAAAAAAAAAAGGAGGCGCGGGTTTGATCCCCGCTCAATACAAATATTTGTATGCGCAATATGGGTATTTGCATTGGTCTGGTCGTGCCTCGAAGAGCACGTTAAGCCGTCGGTCCCGGTTGCCATACGAACATCTATGACAATCGTTACGGGTAGTTAGAGCCCTCAAAAGTCTAACAACTGGTCTAAGTAGCTGCAATGCCTCGATATCGCCTTTATGTTGTGGAGGTCAGATGACAATTGTTTCATAGAAAATATCGAAGTTTAGCCAAATCCGCAGTTAGACTGATAAAGCGGACCCTAGACTCCAAGCTGAAAGCGCGACATAATCGTTAGGTCAAGACGGAGGGTTTGTATGGGCGGCCTGAACAACTCTATCAGTGTTTGGACTAACAACTCAGACCGGGGATTACTGGTAGTCGCTCCAAATATAGCTGAAAAAAAAAAAGTTTAAAACTAAAACCCGACTACCGAAAAATCACGCTCTAAAAGTAACAAACAAGAAAATTGCCGTGGTCGTATGCCACTTACTCTGACAAAACAATATATTCTAGGGAAAAGTGGCATACGACCACGGCTATTTTCTTGTTTGTTACTTTTAGAGCGTGATTTTTCGGTAGTCGGGTTTTAGTTTTAAACTTTATTTTTTATTTATATTATTATTTTGGGGCAAGGTATACCTAGCTAATAATTTATACATATTTGAAATGTGCTTATTAAGCCCTTTCATTTGATACTAAACACGGCATATTTATCTCAAATTTATTTTTTAACATAGTACCTTATGAGCGCTAGAGGGCGCCACACAAGATTGAGTGACACGTCATATAGCCTATAACCATCGGACGATCAAGCCGCTTGTAACGATACCTCATATGTCCAGTTCTAATCAGTAGTTGAGGTGCTATGAGGGAACAAATGAACATACATACATACATACATACATACATACATACATACATACATACATACATACATACATACATACATACATACATACATACATACATACATACATACATACATACATAGCCTGTCAAAATCATAACCCTCCTTTTGGCTTCGCCGTAGTCGGGTAAAAATTGACCCACGTCATATTTAAGCGGACGCAGGATGAACTAATTAGTAGTCAAATGCTGCTAATCCTAGCTATTACGAGTTTCTAGTGTAGCCTAGTTAAGTATATTATATGTATGAGTACATTTCATGTAGGTACTTAGTTACTACTGTCAGTGGGGACGTCGTTTGCCCGGACGGCTGAACAGCCCTTCTATGTGGGACCATTTCACTCAATTCCCCTGTAACGCCTGCTATACATGTTCGTATGGCAACCGGAACCGACAGCTTAACGTGCTCTCCGAGGCACGACCAGACCAATGCACATACTCATCTATAAGCATACAAATATTTGCACTGAGCGAGGATCGAACCTGGGCCTCCTGTGTAGCGGCCGCGTTCTCTACCGCCACGCCACGGAGGCTGTCTTCATGTAAGTGAAGTCAGTATCAAATCGATTTTGACAAGCAAAGTAGGTACTACAAAAGAAACTAAATTGAAATCGCTTCATTCGTTCGGGCCCTCGATTCAATAAAGCTCAAGAACTATGGTGCCGCATTCACTGCAAAAAAAATACATTTAATTTTATACTTTATTTCTATACACCTAAAACCCAAAATGAAATGAAAACAGTTTCATTACCCTTTTTTGATTACTCTGCAAAAATTCATTTAATTTTGAACTTTAATGGGGACGCTTTAAAGTCTATTAAATAATGCCGTTTTTTGCAGTGTTGGTGGCTCCACTGAGGTTTGTCTTTAGCAAAATCTAGGCCCTGGAGCTATGATACCACAGACAGACAGTCACGTCAAACACTTTAACACCCCCTCTTTGCGTCGGGGGTTAATGCCTTAGTTTGCCCCTTTCTGTTGACTGATTGTTCATTGGTACAACTCCTTAATTCATACAGTAACAAAAATTTATAAAACCATTTGTTTTTTTTTAAAGGTCTCGTCAATTTGACTTCACCTCGCGTGATGTTAAGCTAAAGGCAATTTCTCGGAAAGAGGATCACCATCGTAAACATGTACCATGTTAACAATAGTGGCACTCAGCTTGACGGCCTAATCAGATGCCTTTTGCTTTGCTCTTAATATTATGAGTATTATGATCATTTTGAGACTGTAGTCAAGCTCGTCAAGGTCCCTTGGTTTCTTCCTGTATCGGAACCAACATTATATTCCATTGTACACCTCAAACAGGACGTCTGCAATGAATCATGTTGATACCTACAGGACAGCTCACATCCTCTAGCGCCCATATATAGTTCACTGTCACTTAAAAGTCCCATCTTGTCTGTCAAACGTCTGGTCTTGACCTATAAGATATAGTGGCGGTACTTAATAGTACAAGGTCTAGTATTTACTCCCGAGGAGGGCCAGACCGTAAAGGATGGCCCTGGGTCAGCCGGGGTGCGAGGGATATGTCGATGACAACCTCACCTCCGGCCTAGCACCAGGACCCACAGTCGGCGTGCGGTTTTAGTCGGTTCGAGTCCGACATAACCTCCTCTGCCGGCTCCGGCTGGGGGGTAACAGAGGGGATTTCCGCACGAAAAAAAAAGGTCTAAGTACTTATCGACATGTCCCATTAATTTCTTCGTATCTAAGCCTTCTGATACTAATACTACACTTAATGGCCAGCCGCCCCGGGATGCGACGGATTAACTAAGGTGTCAACTCGCACGTTCGAGTCAATAAAGTCGTATGCTATAATCACATGCAATAATCACCCTATCGAAATGTTTACACGGTCAATTTTCGCATACGATTATGTATTTTTTTTCCTCTTCTGTCGATTCCTAAGGTTCCGCCAATGATACGATTATGTAGCTATATCTTATGAGTTGCGCAAGTGACATTTCACCTTATGCCTGTTATTGGCAATGACATAAGGTATAAGGTGAAATGTCACCTGCGAAACTACTCATTGCTTTAAAATTCTGTTTAGATGACTTGCGAAATGACTCATTGCTTCTTCGACTCGAGTCTTTCTCTGCACCACCCTTGGTTGACTGGTAGAGAATGCCTATGGCATTAAGTCCGCCTTATGTACTTGTGCATCAGCCATTAAGTTTTTTATATCATGACAAGTCGGTCCTTTTCGGGTTGGCTATGCTTTCCGAGCTCCGGCGGCGGTAGGCCGCGCCGCTAAGCAGACTTCAAATTGATTTTATACTCCAAATACGAAACTTTTTTTATACCATTTAGACAAGCACACTGCCCTGATGGAAAGTGGTTACCGTGGACTTGGACGTGTGCATTACCAGGGACTCACACTCGCGCAACCAATCCTGTAGGAACAGACACTATTCTAAAACGATTCCTAACGAACCACATCGATGATCTTTAGAACTGACACGTAAATATTATGGAACGCTAAATATAGACAAGTAGAGACGTACGAACTAATATATCTCTCGAACGTTGACCTCTTGTTGGCAGAGGTGTCCTCAGCAGACGGCATAACAACATTTAAGATACAAAGTGAAATGTACCTAAGTACTGCATTTTTTTAAACCCCGACGCAAAGAGAGGGGCGTTATAAGTTTCACGTGTCTGTCTGTCTGTGGCATCATAGCTCCCAAACGGATGAAGAAATTTCATTTTTTTTTATATTTAAGGTGACTGAGGTGCAAATGTTCTTAGACATGTTAAGAAAATCGGTGAAGCCGTTTAAAAGATATGGGGGTTTAAGTGGGGATGGAGAGTGTTTGTGTGTGAAGAGTGGATTTATTTTATGACTTACATAACTAATTATAGATAACTATAGAGAGAAATAAATAATCTATATCATTTTCTCATGAATAGGCTCGCAGCCTGACCTATAAGGCATAAGGCAGTAGGTAGACGATTGCCTGCTAATTGACGGGCGACACCCGCTGTATGAGGCTCTGGCATAGGTTTTTCTCTCGGGCTTGGGAGGTCATATGACAGCCCTTCATAATACCGTGCAAGCCAAAGTGTTCGAAAGTTTCAACCCTTGGAACGATATGATGTTAATCATCTACTATGCAAGAGTACTTAACATACATACACTGTCGAGGGTCGTCCATCTTTTAACACCTTTTTAAACTTACACATATCTATTGAGCACATTTGTATTTTTCCACAGTATCCGTACTAATATTATAAATGCGAAAGTAACTCTGTCTGTCTGTATGTTACGCTTTCACGCCTAAAGCAACCGATTTTGATGAAATTTGGTAAAAATATACCCCTGATATTAGACCATGAGAAAGGACATAGGCTATGTTTGGTCGCGATAACCGACATCCACGCGTGCGGAGCTGCGGGCAAAAGCTAGTAATCCATACTTTGTGAATTTGAGCTTGTCCACTGCAGTAACACCCCGTGCTATCTTCAAAATGCACCCAAGAAACGTTTAATGCGCGTATAAGCATATTTCAGGTCTCAGATAGGTAGGTACCTATATGAATCGCTAGCCAAGGACTTGCCTCTTGTCACTTGTAAGGACCGACTTGCGTTATCGCACTGTATTTCGAAGAAAATATCCATAACAATAACAAAAGAAACAAGGGACAAGGTGGGTTTAAATTACACACGCCTATTGCGTCCTCGGTCACCTTTCATTAAGATTAGAAATTGCAGAACAATAATAGACATTACCTATTCTCTAAGAACCAGTCTTGCAGAGTGTTTATTTATTTATATAGTCGGTGAATTCAGATCTGCGGTGAGTATCTTGGCGAAGATGATACTTAGATACCTAATCTTGGGTTCAGCTATCGAAATAACCACTCTTACAGAATAGGTACTTTTTTTTCATCGTCGTCGTCGTCGTGACCACGGGTGCAGTAACGCACCCGAAAGGTCGTCGGCAAAAGTAAGTTTTCCAAAATTTATCGTGTGATGACCCGAACTATAATAAACCAGGAGAATAGGTACTTATTACGGCTGTTGGCAATTCACAATTTGAACTAGAGTAATCTAAGGGCGGGAGGAATAATCCTTCCAGTGGATTTATTATTGTCTTACCTCACGTACAAATTTTAGACTTTATTTCTATACACTTAAAGTCAGAAATGAAATGCAAACAGTTTCATTACATTTTTAAAGTATTCACTCCGTAAACATTACAAGCTATAAAAGCTTACCATGGGTCTAGATAGCGTTGTGTAGAATGTTGTGGAATATTTATTATTATTATTTATTTATTTAAGTATTTAATTTTGAACTTTTCGCTGTGTATGGGCTCAGTTGGCAGACCGTAATCTTAAAATGTTTAACAGAAATGTAGGTACTATTCAGACACACACAACTCGATCAAAATACATCGGGAAAAAGAAACGCTTAAGTGGGACTTGAACCCACGACCTTTCCCTTACAGAGGGAATGGTCTTCCAACTGAGCTATTGAGCCACACCTGAATCACTTCAAATTTCCCTTTTCTTTATATCCGTCTTTAAGGGCGACGGTCGTGGGTTCAAGTTCCACTTGAGCGCTTCTTTTTCCCGATGTATTTCGAATTTAAAAAGTTAGCATAATAAATGCAATAAAAATTTCATACAAACAACTCGATCAATTCAACGTAGGATAGGTCGTGAGACGTTGAAGCGCGTTGAAATGACCGTTTCAAACGCAAATTTACACCACTGCGCGCACCCCAGACCAACTAGATGTGGATTATAATGGCAATGCCCTAAGAAGTTAAAACTATTTAACTACTTCAATCTACTTACATAATATACCTACTGATGTATCAATGTTCTAAGAACTAACTTAAACTAAATTAAGCACCTCTTCACAGAGTGAGAATATTAGCACAGGGTGACTACTTATTGATCATTCGAGTGCCTATTTCAAAATTAATTACAAGAGTTATTACAAAAATATTAGATAGGTATAGTTAATAGGTAATATAACAAGGCAGGGTAAAAAAAGTAAGTAGGTATCTTATCAAACCGGCAAGATTTTTTTTCTTTTTTAAAGACACGCGTGGGGTAACCAGATCATATTTATTAGTGATAGAAAAAAATACTTACCCCATCGCTTCGGCGTTCTTCCCAAGAAGCTCTTCTCTTCAGGGTTATAGATCACATTGCAAAGTCTATGGCAGAAGCTCCCCTGCGGAGGGGGGGCCCGAACCCACTCGTCCATGTTGCCATTTATTTTCGTACTCATATTTATTTATTTACACAAACTTTCAAAGGTTTTAAAATATGCGCGTCCGTCATTTGCGACGGTGTTGGGTACACTGCGCGGACGCACGTGTTTGCAGTAGCAGTCAGCGTGATTGATCAGCAATTTTATGAAATGTCTGACGTCATAAGTAATTGGGATCTATTTTATTTCTTTCTGGAACTGTGTTGGGTGTTGTTTTAGTTGGTTTGATAGGTGTATAATTCTTTCCGATTACAGTTAAGTTTATAGTTTCTTTCTGTAGGTAGATAGGTGCGTACAGACAGCAACAGATCGATCTTGACTAGCAAACTACTCAAAATGATCATAATATCTACATGATTTTTTGACTTTATATCTTTGCAGCGGATCTGTTGCTGACAGTACATGCACAGTGGTGTTGATATGTAACTCTAATAAAAAAATTAAAAAAACCGGACAGATACTGAAAAGATCGGAATAAGTTTGATAGCAGGCGCTACCCATTAATTTTCATCCAGTTCATGATTTACAAATGGCTACGGCCTGCTATCAAACTTATTTCAATCGTTTTCAGTATCAGTCGGGTTTTCAATTTTGAATATCTATTTAATACTTTTTTGTTACGCTTATCTAATATATAAAATTCTCGTGTCACAGTTTTTGTTGCCATACTCCTCCGAAACGGCTTGACCGATTTTGATGAAATTTTGTGAGCATATTGAGTAGGTCTGAGAATCGGCCAACATCTATTTTTCATCCCCCTAAATGTTAGGGGTAGTCCACCCCTAAATTTTAATTTTTTATTTTTTAGACAAAATTTTTAATTTCTATTTTTTTATGATACAACATACAAAAATACATACAATCCTCAATTTTCACCCTTCTACGATCAACCTTTCTTTTTTAATAGCCATTTTAGTAATTTGATCATTTTTTCTTTCCGGTAGAAAAATGATCAATCGTCATTTAATTATTATCTATTTTTCATCCCCCTAACGGGTGCAGCGGGAACGGGATCTGACGCCACGAGGGTAGGAAAAAATTGGCGGTACGAAGTTCACCGGGACAGCTAGTGATATATATTTTTGTAATCTACTTTTCATTACCTTCATTTTGATACCTTACCCGATAAGTTCAAGTGAAAATATTTTTAACCCCCGACGCAAAAACGACGGGGTGTTATAAGTTTGACGTGTCTGTGTGTGTGTGTGTGTGTGTGTGTGTGTGTGTGTGTGTGTGTGTGTGTGTCTGTCTGTGGCATCGTAGCTCCCAAACGGATGAACCGATTTGGATGTAGTTTTTTTGTTTGAAAGGTATATTAGTCGGGAGTGTTCTTAGCTGTTTGAAAAAAATCGACCCAAGATGGCCGCCGTCACAACATGTTGGAATACATATTTTTTCATAACTCCCGCAATATGGGTATCAAATGAAAGAGCTTGACTAGTAGATCACTTTAAAAAGTATAAAATAAAAACCTAACTAATTCTGGAACAATTCAAGGTCCCCCGACATGGCAACCGTTAAAGTTAAAAGGCAAACTCTAGCTATTTTCAACTTTTTGGAGGTGTTTTTTGTGACGGGGGTTTTTTAAATTTTAAATTAAAATTTTATTTGACAATATTATGGCGCCAAAAAAAATCACAGCTCTTTTTTAACATTCCAAGAACACTTGGGCGATAAATCCTTTAATTTGAGATATTAATCATTGAAATCCGTGTAGTCGTCCAGCAGATATGAGGTTATAAAGAATATTACAAACATACATACAAGATACGCGCGAAAAACATAACCCTTTTTGACAGTCAGGTAACAATGAAGACTGACCTGTTGCTGACTGACCTACTTATTAAGTAACCATAGGTCCTTATAACATATCTCCGAAAGAGTATACAGAGCTGTATTAACACCCATATTTCACCATCCTTTGTTTCTATTCCACCTAATAAGAGGTAGTCAATTACCGTCAACCTGGGTCTTTCTCGTGGACTATATTTTTACTATCAGGGCGCATTATTCTAAGTGACATCGAGTTTCAAACGCAGTCGTAACGTAAGAAGACCGTGGATTACAATTGGTTAACATAGAAAAGAGAACTGGCGTAAAACTAGGTTTGTCAATCAGAATTAGGGGTCAAATAGAGAACAGTTCCCCTAGACAAGTAAAGTGCCACTTAGTAATTCGTTAGCCGTCCAAATTCTGCGTTTATGACAATCGTCAAAATATGCCAAGTACCGCAATATAAGTGTCAATCATTCTATTCTACAATACGCGGGCCAACGAATAGCCATTTGTTTAGATGAGCTGGCCCTCGATTTCAGTACAGCTAAAGCAACATGGTACATGGTGCCGCAGTCACACAAAAAAAATGACATAACATTTTAGACTTTATTTCTATACAACTAAAGTTCAAAATGAAATGAAACATTACACTCAGATATTTTATTTTGAACTTTAAACGCATCCCTTTATAGTCTCCTAGCTTTTAGAAGTCGGTTATCGCGACCAAACATAGCCTATGTCCTTTCTCAAGGTCTAATCTACTTCTATACCAAATTTCATCACAATTGGTTCAGTAGTTTAGGCATGAAAGCGTAACATACAGACAGACATGCAGAGTAACTTTCGCATTTATAATACTAGCTTTTGCCCGCGGCTCCGCCCGCGTGGATGTCGGTTATCGCGACAAAATATAGCCTATGTCCTTTCTCAAGGTCTAATCTACCCTTATGCCAAATTTCATCAAAATCGGTTCAGTAGTTAAAGCGTGAAAGCGTAACATACAGACAGACAGAGTTACTTTCGCATTTATAATATTACTATGGATTAGTATGGAAGTATGGATTCATTATTGCCGTTTTTTGCAGTAGCGGTGGAACCATTTGGCTTTAGCAGTATCGAGGCCCTGGTCCTATACTTCAATTCGAAATTATTTGCTATCAATGACGCGCGCTCCTCACTGCCGGACATTTTCTCATAAAACTGAAATAAGAGCTTCACTGCGACATTTCGTTACACGTGTGGGGGACTGTAAAGTGTGAAAGATCGTTCATTCTCAGACGAGTTCTTGTAAAGACAGCCGTAAAATATGTATAGTTAGTCACATGCATACCTAATTGTTTTGATTCTAACAACTGTCCAAATAAAAATGGATAAGAATAATTTTTATGCCTAAATTTTTATGCCTAAATTTTTTTTTCTGCTACGCTTTTGGTATTTTTTGTACAGCCCCTGTGGCGTGGCGATAGTAAACGCGACTGCTATGTAGGAGGCGTGGGTTCGATTCGATCCCCGCTCAATGAAAATATTTGTACCGCATTTGTATATGTATAAATATTGGCATTGATAATGAATAATAAATATTCCACAACATTCTACACAACGCTATAGACCCATGGTAAGCTTAACTAGCTTGTGTTATAGAATCTAGATACATTTTTTTTGGAAATACATACATATACATAGAAACAACCAGACCAATGCAAATAACCATATTCATGGATACAAATATTTGCACTGAGCGGGGATCGAACCCGCGCCTCCTGCGTGGCAGTCGCGTTCACTACCGCCATGCCACAGAGGCTGTCATTGCCTGTGTGTCTGGTGGTTCCTCGGAGAGCCGTCGTCGGTCCCGGTTGAAATACGAACATGTATGACAATCGTTACGGAAAGTTGGAGCCTTAAAAGTTCAACAACTGAACTTACTGCAATGCTTTGATATCGACAAAGGGTTGTAGAGGTCAGGTGGCAGTCGCTTTACGGAAAATATTGAGAATCCCAGTTAAACTAGAAGGAAAGCTAGAGGTGAAAGCTACGGATGCGCCTGGTTTTAACCCTAGGATGAAGAATTATATTAGTTAAAGTACAGTAAGCATCAGAAAGATGTTGACGAACAAAGTAAGTACTCAAAATGATATGAATTTCGTTTTTTACCCCCTCCCAGTTGACCGATTGTTCTGATATTTGATACATCTATAGTTCGGACAATAATACCATATAAATCAATAAAATAGTTGATTTGATCTTAAAGGTCATAGCTCATTAGAGCCACCCGGCACCAACTCCGCACCGCCTCGCCTCGTGCGGTTAGTATTCTTTATATGAACTTGTATGGGTATGCGCTCACTACATCAACTCCGTAGCATCGCCACATCGCCTCAGTCGCATGCCCTCCACGTGCGAACGGCGGGTGGACCACTCGATGAAAACATGCTGCTCGCACGCTTGCCTTGCGTTGAATGCGCGCTGCCCGTGAGTGGTTCACGTGAGGACAGTACGTGCCAATTGTTAACAGACTACACGAAAATTCCTGGACTAACCGTTCTCCAGTCGTAGACCACGCGGCGTCCACTGGTTGACGATGCGAGGTCCACTGGCTGACTGCGCGACGTTTATTGGTGATAACACGTTGTCCACCCGTGGACGACCTGTCGACAACGAGTGGACGTCGTGCGACGAGGCGATGCAGGGTGGGTGCCGGGTGGCTCTAATGAGTTATGACCTTAATGCGAGAGTTTTAAGATCATTTTGAGACATCGTCGTCTCGATATTTATGACGCTGACTATACACGACACAGATCCTGTGAAAAAATATACCTGATAAAACACAATGAGCTTTTTACAAATAATAAAAAAGATTTATAGATTGCATTTTATTTATTGTTCACTTATCTACTAAATACATTCTTAGGCACTTTCATATGGACGTGACATTCATTCTGACCTTATATTTTCAAAATATTTCATAAATTCCAATACATCGGGAAAAATTAAATGCTTAAGTGGGACTTGAACCCACGACCTTTCCCTTACAGGGGGAATGCTCTTTCAAATGAATTCCAAATGTATTCGAATTTTTAAAGTTAGCATAATAAATGCTATAAAAAATTCATTTAAATATTTCATAAATGTATTAATATATAGTTGGTTTCACAAAAATGGACGGAATTAATCCTAGTTTCATTTATTATTGCTATATTAAAAATGCGATACACTTCATTTTTTAAATCTAACACACTATGTAACTAAAATATAATGTATATATTCTGTTTTGTTAATAAAAGAAAATATAGAAATTTACTACAGATTAAATATAAAATAATATATTGGTACAAAATATAAACTGTCTTTTACATGTCTTAATAACCTCACCTAGGAAAAGAAAAGTCTGAAACCACACTGGAATCAGCGGTCCCCACGCCGAGAATCACCGAGACCCATATGGGAATCACCGGAACTCACGCGGGAATCACCGCGAAACATGCAAGTTTCACAGGAAAGACTCCATTTATCATCTCCTGTATATTGCATAAGTTCAAATATGTTTTTCATAAATTAAAATTCATTATATTTTGTATAATAAGGTTATTATGTAGGACCACGGAGGGCAGAATATTATTAAGTGTAGGACAAAGGTGGAAATGACTTGGAATAAATGGAAATGGTTGGAATATTAAAAATAGGTATATAAAAAGGCTTCCAGCCCAATACCGGGCGAAGTGAGAAAGAAAAAAGAGGAAAGCGGACCCTATACTCCTAAATGTCCCTAACTGGATCGCGAGTCAAAATATAAAAAAATATAAAAATTGGTACTATTAATAGTATTTTTGGCATAATATAGTAGGTACAGTCAGCATCAGAAAAAATTTAACGAACAAAGTACTCAAAATGATCTTAATTTCGTTTTTTGACCCCCTTCCAGTTGACATATTGTTCTAATATTATTTGGTACACATCTTTAGTTTAGACAACAATACCACATAAATCAATAAAACAGTTTGATTTGCTCTTAATACGAGAGTTTTAAGATCATTTTGAGACTTCGTCGTCGAGATAGAAGATAGAAGATATTTATGACGCAGACTGTACTAAAAATAATGTTGTATTTACGACACAAATATAAAAAGAAAATTGTATTATTAATATCATTTCAGTCTTAATATTAAGCACAGATTCTATTTAGTGGTGGTTAAACTTAAAAAAATTACAGGATAAGGTTTTAGATCTATAAACTACCAAAAGTCGTAGTAGAGATTCTTTAGAATTAATTTGTCTAAGATAATATCCACAAAACAAATGCACAATCACGGAGGACAGAATATGATTAAGTAACGGAGAGGCCCCATTGATATCTCTCCTAATAAAAACGCGCGCCGAATGCGGGTGGGAAGAGAGACGCGCGGGGTGTCAAAAGTCGAATGACGTCATAGGTGTAACGTTCCTTCCGAATGAGTCCATTTGACGTTTGGATGGCACGCGACTCGATTGCCTTGCAACAACTCCGCTATCATTTCCTTCTCCATGGTATAAATACAATAAGCCAAATGAATTGAGAATAAAGTTCATTGACCGCGACCTTGTGACCAGTTCGGACCGGTTACTTAGAGATTGTAAACATTTTTCGCACTAAAGTGAAACCGACTGCAGCGCCACGTGGCGCCAATGTGAACTTTTATTTTTGTAACACAAAATTCACTACTTACAATACGATATTGATTGCAAAATTTATTCTCAATCTAGCATGACCTAAGTCTCACCTTCTCATGGAATGACAAAGGAAAAACTATTTAAAAGGCACATGTTAAATACATACAGACACAAATTTCCTTACATACTAATACAACACAACACAACACCAAAAAATATTGTATAAATTATACATACAAAATATATATCTCTAAAAGTATTTTGTCATCAAAATATGGACGGATAAGTTAAGAATATATTAAGTAGAAAGTTATATTAAGTCGAATAGCTCTAGGCATAAAAACTGGAATAGAACACAGTTCTTTATACCTGCACTGTAGGTACATATTGCGTCAATATAAGTCAATCTGCGCCATGATTTATGTCTTAGCTGCCAGTAATATAAAAAAATGTCCAGGTGTCTATAAGTTGGCTCCATAAATAGCTGCCATGTTTGACGTCGAAGTAAAAAATATATTAAATAAATAATTATGTAGTCTTCAATATAAGATGGAAGGATGGATTTTAGTGGACGGTATTATTGAGCACTAACAAAGTTTACCTTAGAGGAAATTATATATCTTAAAAGTCGATACAATATTGTTGTAAATGATAATTACTTCGCGAAATTCTAATATACCAGTCGTCATCATGTATTGTGTCAAAAATCGACTGGAATTCGTTATTTTAGCACTCTGCACTTATCTTCTATAATATGAACTTTAACTTAACCAAAAACTCACATTCCTTACTGCGCGAAATATGTTCTAAAAGAGGTACAAATCTCTCTTGCCATGTATAACTACATAGATAACATATAATATAAATATAATGGCTTATTTGAATAAGCATATTCGAAGCTATGGCTCGGAATGGCAGTAATATAATTCGTTATACTTAGTTCTTTTTACAAAGATATTAAAAAATATTATAGATATCAAGTATTGCAAAAATACATAATGTACCTGTGATTGCCTGTGATATGTTCCACCTAGCTATGCTATCATCGATTCAAACATTCACACAAACGATAGATTGGAAACTTTACCAATATGATTTGCTTATCTCTAGAAGAGTGTCCTATACAGTCTCACACACAATACCTCTTGGTAAAATCTATACGAGCGCTAAAAAATAGTTTTAAATCCATTGGAAAATAAACTAAAAAAATATGTAAATTAGTCTTATATTGCTTTATGGTTTTTTCTGCAAAAGTAGTTAACTATGCCTATGTCATCATTAAAAAAAAACAAGCTGTCAAAAGATCATAAGTATAGTCAGAGACTCAAAGATTTATAAAGATAAGCTGGGAATCCTCAAGTCTCGAGTTCCTTCTAGAAGGAAGGAAAGAAAGAAAGAAAGATATAAAAAATCGTAGACCACATCAACACTGTATTACAATAGTGGCGCCCTTTTTTTTCAAATTTAGAACATTAGCGTCATCTTGATTACACTTTTTACAAGCACGTTTTAATTACGGCCTGTATTATTTTGAAATGAGATTCAGTTTATCAGTCTATATTTTATCAGTCTATGGCTTTTTTTTTCTAGAGTGCGTGCTAGTGTGTTTTTCAATGGATCCACAGATTATACCTAGAATTCTTACATAGTATAAAGGCAGTTTGGTTTATTCCAGCATTATCTCAAAATGCACGACCCCAAGGCGTTCTTTTCTGTCATACATGATGTTCTTGGCCCATGCGCGACATTCTACATTGATCACAATACCAGCTGGAAAGGAAACACACATTAAGTATATTTATTTTTTGTAAAGCCAACGAGACGAGAGAAAAAAGGTTAACAAAGCGACTATTACTTAGTTACGTTGCGATAATATTCAAACAAAAATGTTTGGGACCGCTGAAACTTTGTTTACCTTTTTTCTCTCCCTTCATTGACTTTACTTAGTCGAATATGGGACTACCCTACTCTGGCTTTATTGTCAGAGGCATCCAAAGACTGCAACTTTGGGTGCGAATTTTGCTTTCATTTAATTTCGATCTAATTTGGACTTTACTGGAGCGAATACCGTCTGCCCTCCAACTGCTCGACCCTCGACAGGTCGAACATACAATTAGCTAAGCTGTAGTTCATAAAATGTACTCACTCTTCGGCTTCTGCAGGTGTATAGCGACCAAAGGGCTGAGATACCCCTCGGCGTTCTCATACGGATAATAGTACCCCGGGAAGCCGGGGTACGGCAGGTAGCTAATGGGGCCTATGTTCTCCTTGTCCGCCGGAGTCTCGCCGTGACACGACACCCACACCATATTGGCCTGGAATATAAACATTACATTTCTTTATAAAATTATCCCTTTTTTTTTTCGTGCGGAAATCCCCTCGGATACCCCCCCTGCCGGAGCCGGAAGGGGAGGTTATGTCGGACTCGAACCGACTAAAACCGCACGCCGACTGTGGGTCTTGGTGTTAGGCCGGAGGTGAGGTTGTCATCGACATATCCCTCGCACCCCGGCTGACCCAGGGCCATCCCTTACAGACTGGCCCTCCTCAGGAGGGGGGACAACGGCGTCCCCAACTCGCCCCCGGAATGGGGAGGCGCGCTATTCAGCGCGCCGCCGCATTAAGGCTTTGATCGGAAAGAAGTACGTGATAAAATGCTAAAACACGATTGAAGTGATTGAAGGGCCAGGCCCTTGATTATTTTTATTATTTATTTTAGGCCGACAGACAGACACGTCAAACTTATACCCACTCTTTGCATCGGGGGTTAAAAATACAGTTATTTAATCACACTCTAATAAGTAATAATAGTTGGTACAGGAGTAGATTATAGTCTGAAATAATAGATAGGCTACTTTTGATCCATGTTGCGGGAACGGGATCAAGTTCCCGTGGGCAACAGCTAGTCAAGGCATCCATACTAATATTATAAAAGCGAAAGTAACTCTGTCTGTCTGTCTGTATGTTATGCTTTCATGCCTAAGCTACTGAACCGATTTTGATGCAATTTGGTATAGGGGTAGATTCGACCTTGAGAAAGGACATAGGCTATGTTTGCTCGCGATAACCGACATCCACGCGGGCGGAGACGCGGGCAAAAGTTAATATAGTAATACTCACGTAGTCTGCATTGTAAGCTGTGATGTTTAAGATGTGATCCCGCAGTTCACCGGGCATGTCATATGGCAGTTCTTCCTCGCTCACATACACTTCGGGACGCCAGCCGTATATTCTAAATATTTAAAAAGACAGCTGATGTTTTATACACATAAATAAATATCCCACAACATTCCACACAACGCTATCTAGACCCATGGTAGGTAAGCCTAGCTTAACTAGCTTGTGCTATTGAATCTCGAATGCGGATAGACATAATTATTCAAATCCTATTTATTTTGTAAATACATATATATTATACATAGCAACACCCAGACTATTTGCACTAAGCGGGGAACGAATCCGCGCCTCCTGCGTAGCGACCGCGTTCACTAATATTCGTTCCTCGAAATAAAACAAAATATTGAAGTTCCTCGCAATTAACTCAAAACATAGCCTGAATGAGGAATGTGGCGCAAAAAAAAACCTAGCCAAAACTGAGTTTCTTATTTCAGTTTTGCGAAAACTAAATCACTTATTGCTTGGATCATTGCAAGATTTAATTATTATAGGTATTATTCAGTACCAACCAACACCTTCCTTTATTTCCCTAACGGACAATAGGTTTGCCAATCATTAAAAAAATAGTTTTACATATTATTTTACTTTTTTTATTTACCTATTGTTTTGTAAGAATTTGAGCAGTTTTTTTACTACTAGGTACCTTGTTTAGTAATAGCATTCCAAACTCTTAGCATAATACAAGAAAAATCTTTAATTTATTAAATTAATAAAAGGAAATTAATTTATTTAAATGTCAAATACATGGTACAAAAATAAATACACGGAGTGCTTCCGTGGTTATGTCGTATCAAATAACCCGCCCCGTATCGTTCCCGGCGCAAAGGTGCCCATGATGCTGGCCGCGTTACCTCGCTGAATCGCAATAGCCATCCTTTGCCCCAGGAACGAGCCAGAGCGGGAGTCAATTTATTAAATTATATGAACATAGAAATATTTAACTACTTATGTAAAAATCATTGCAGCAAAAATCAAGCCGACTTACTTGTTCAACTTGAGGAATATGCAGGGTGAAGACTTGTGGAAAGAGAAGTGGTTCTCCTCGATGCAGGGGTACCAGCTGCGGACGTCCACATCACACACCTTGCCCGGCGGGGGCTGCTGGTTGAACTTGCAGTTGAAGATGTTTTGACCTGCTCCAGCGGTCTGACCTTTCTTTTTGTACACTATGGGCAAGAGAGCAATAGTTTAGAATGATTTTTTTGGAGCATTAAGCATCCTAACTACACTAATCGAATACATCAGGTAAAGAGAATCGCGCGGTCGGGACTCGAACCCGCAATCTTTACCTTAGATGAAGAATGCCTTAACCAACTAGGCCACCTAGCCACGCCCGAATTGGATTTCCCTTCTATATTTTATCCGTCTTTATGATGATGGTGAAGTCATCTACCGATCCAGCGTCCACCACCTTTTATAACCGTTTTATTAAGAGAAATTTGATTTGAATCACTTCGGGCGTGACTCGGTGACCTGGTTGGTTAAGGCATTCCCCCTGTAAGGGAAAGATCGCGGGCTCGAGTCCCGCACGAGCGACTCTCTTTTCCTGATGTATTCAAATAGTTTAGAATTTTCAATGTACTACTCTGTGTAAAAAGTATCGGGAATATGTCAATAAAAAGACCCGCGTAAAAGAGGTCGTTCTAATTTTTTTACAGCGGTATCTCTCATTTAATTTGTTTTAAACTACACTTTTTGTTGGTCATAGTTTTGAGTCCTCGGCAATTTTTACAATGGAAAATATTGTTGAACAAAGAGTGTGCCTTAAATTTTGTGTTTCGAATTATATTTCATGTGGTGAATCACTAAAAATGTTGCGAAATACATATGGCGATGTTGTATATCGAAAGCAAGGGCTTATGAATGGTATAAGGCTTTTAAAGAAGGCCGAGAAATAGTAGTAGACTTGCCTCGTTCTGGTAGACCTTCAACCGCTACGACCAAAGAAAACATCGACAGAATCAAGAAGCTAGTACTCGAAAATCGACGTAGGAGTCTGAGAGAGTTGGCTAGTGAGGTGAACATATCTTTTAAGTCCGTCCACAATATGTATTCTCATTGACATTTTGGGCATGAAACGCGTCGCCGCTCGACTAGTTCCTAAAGAGCTCAATTTTGTTCAAAAAGCGCAGCGAAAGCATGTCGCTAAAGACATGGCTTCCCGAGCTTCTACGGATCCGAGCTTTATGAAATGTATAACTGGCGACGATACATGGGTTTATGAGTATCACATGTAAACAAGCCAACAGTCCTCAGAATGGCGTCTCGAAAACGAGCCGAAACCCAAAAAACCGCGGCAAAGTCGCTCCAAAATCAAGGTGATGCTGACAGTTTTTTTTTACTACCGTGGTGTGGTTCACTCGGAATTCCTTCCAGAGGGAGAAACAGTGAATAAAGAATATTATTTAGGCGTCATGAAGCGCTTGCGTGAGAGTATCCGCCGAAAACGTCCAGATTTGTGGCGACACAACTCATGGATGCTGCACCATGATAATGCTCCATCACACACAGCCATTATAGTGAAAGAGTTTTAGCGAAAAATTCAACAAAAGTTCTCGACCAAGCACCGTATTCACCTGATATGGCTCCGTCTGACTTTTTTTTATTTCCCAAGTTAAAATGACCACTTCGAGGAAAACGTTTTGAGTCGATAGAAGCCATAAAAGAAATTTCGCTGAATGAGCTAAAGGCCGTACCGCAAATAGCCTATTAAAAATGTATGGAAGACTGGGTGAAGCGGTGGACCGTGGAGATGTTGTATTGCAAGCGATGGGGCCTACTTTGAAGGCGATAAAATAAATTTAGATGCATAATTTGTATTTTTTGTTTTATTGACAAATTCCCGATACTTAGTACACAGAATGTATTATTGTTTAGTATAGTTATCGGCATATATTATCTTCACTCTAATCACGTACGCAATACGTGTTTTTTAAAATAGCACGGGCTACTACGATGCGCGACGGAGCTCATAGCTTATATTATAGATTATATCTGACCAATCCGGGTACGGCAGTGGTTCTCTCACGACTTAGGGTCAAGACACTATGCCGATAGCTATAATCAGATGACCTCATTGCTATAAAATCACTTAGAATTAGTTATATTTCAATGATTACTTCATTCCTACTTACCTACCAACCGACAATAACGATAGTCCTAGATAAAGACAATAAAATACATCATTATACAGGTGTACTATGGCGAAAAAAATTACCCGTGGTACAACCAGGTGACCTAAGGTGAACCAGGGAAGAAAATAAATTTCGGTGGTCCAACTCACTTTAACTGGGTGGGCCACGGGCAAAAAAAGTGACCCATAGTACAACCAGGTGAACTATGGAGGTGGACTACGGGCAAGCACCGAAAAAAGTCACATACAATCTTGATGCTCACCTGAAAGAAAATCTATCAGCTGATCCTCCCAATACTTATAGCTGTCATAACCCGTTCCTTTATACCAGATCAGCGTGCTTCTAACATCTGGTGGTAGAGGCCGGAAGCCCAACCCTGGGCTGGTGCCGATGAGACTGTACTCTTGCTGGAGCCGCGGCACGCGAGGGTTGATGAAATGTTGGCGAAATGTCACCATGCAGATGGAAAATAAGGCGATCAGGCAACCGTAGAATATTAAGTAGAACATAAGAAGTTTACCTGTGAAAGAGGAATATAATATTATTTACACATACAGAGGGATAGGCGGAGGCATATTGCCGTCTAATAGGCTCTTTGTCTTGGACTGTATGTTTACTATCGGATGGAGAACGGCCCTATCCCTTAGTCGCGTTTTATGACACTCCCAGAAAGAGCTGGTGTAGTCCTATTCTACTGCACCGGGCACTATTATAGAAAGAATTAAAGGAAAAGATGTGCCTATATTTAGCAAGCAATGATTCTTTCGTAGGTATAGGCTACCTGTTCTTGGGAGGGGAAGACCCAAATGCTAGCTTAACATCGTAAAGCATGGTATGTGTGCCAATGTTCGCACTGTTGAAGTGGAGACGAAAAGGTATGAACGTGGACCCCATGCTATGAGACACACCGATAATCTATTTGAACAGCCTTTATTGATACCTATTTTGATTCTTACAAAAGACTTCTATAATGTGAGCAATTTTCTTGAGTTAAATTCTGTAAGGCCACAGAGTCCTGTCCACGGAGGCGTAGCTTCATAGGCGCGTATTCGTCATTATACGTTTGGTGTACGCTTGCTTGCTGCTTCCATACAAAACAATGTAACTCTGTCAATGAAGCGTCAGCGTCGCGCTTGCGTTCGCTGCATGCAAGCTTCACGATGACGACGCCTGGCGTACCGCATGTTATACTAGGCGTACAACGAGTGAACGCAAGTGTTTCTTTTCTTAAAAATGGCGACAAATGAATAAAAAGTATGAAAACGTACGCGTGCAATAATACGCCTCGTGGATAGTGTTCAGTACGCTGGGCTGCACAAGCAACACATTGTATTTTGAAGCATCTATGAAGCTACGCCTCCGTGGACAGTGGGCCTAAGTAAAAATCTCAATTCATTTTCTTCAATAAAAAATCTACTCCGAAAGTCTTACGATAGCTATATAGCTGTCGTTGAATTTCAAGTAATCCCAAATCACTGTTGGACAATGATAAAAAAAATTAAATGATTAGATAATCTAATTGGTTCAAGGTGTTCGGAATAACACTTGTGTCCTTAAATGGGTCCGTGTCAGCATATTGACGATTCAACCACACTGTATGGCTTCTAAGTAGCTTAGCAACAATTGTCTGTGAAATAATTAAAGGGCCAGACAGATATAAATTGGATTAGGATTTGGTAGGAATTTGTCCGAGCTTTAGCTTAAGAGAGATTTTGTAATATGAATAAAACTTCTAACTAAATGATAATTTATTATTTCACTGTGGGGACACCGGAAGCCAGACGGATGATCCTTCTGCAAAAATGTTAATATAGAATAATTCAATTGCCAGTTCCCCATAGAGAAAGCGAATACTATTTTCATTTGTACACAATTCAAGGGTTTCCCTTTACTGATTTTAATGTTTCATGCAAACTCACTGGGTTTAATACAACTGACTATCACTATCACATGAACAGGGTCAAAAATATATTATACTGGGTGGAAAAGCATACTCAAATGATGTCTTGTAATTTATTAAAATACAGACAGTATTTGAAAAAATTACAATTAAATGAAACTTGTAATACTTAATCTAAAACTTAATAATTACATATTTAATTACTAGTCTTACTGACTCGGTAATCAACATGAATGAGGAAACATGAATCAACATGAATCTAGATATGCAATTATCCACTAAGGAAGGGTTTTTGGAAATTTCAAACAAGTAAAATAAAGATTGTATGAAAGTAGGGATTCCACCCAAGCTCAGAGAGATGTGGTTGATATTTTTGAGGACCCTGAAAAAAAGTCTTGCACCACACAAAGGTTCTCTCATGCATTGCTGCCTCACAAGTAGACTTAGAGAATAACAGGATAGTAAGTAAAAAAAGTAAAGTAGCACTAAGATGAAAGGTAGCTAAAATATTCCTATTAGTAAAAAAGCCAATATCCTAAGATTTCGACTTTGCAGTCTATATTCAGTAATAGGGTGGCAGTACCCCTGCAGACCAGCATGGGTTTACCACTTTTTAAGTACTTTTCATAGTTTTTTATTTTTAAATTTAACTTGTATTGTTTACTGTTCAAAAAATAAATCGCATTTCCATAGTAACTCCTATTTAAGATTTATTATTTCTTCTATTTCATGAAATAAAACAAAAGCAATATTTCATTATACTAAAAATATTTTAACTGGTGCAGTGTAGTAAGAGTTATCCCTCCAACAAACAATAGAATTTTATAAAAGAAGTGTTGGAATTCATCAATGATAATATCAACTTTATCAATACATTTATTTGTATTACATAGTTACTATATTTTTTTTTATTCAAAACATTCAACTTTAGTAAAAAGTTATTCCTAAAGTGGGTATTACATCTTCCTGAATTCAGAAATCTAAATTCAGGAAGCTATTTAGGAAAAAAAATTCAGTCACCGAAGCTCGCGATTACACGTTCACTAATTTAGGATCCTAAATCATTTTTGAAGGACGAGCGGCAAGGGACGGACGTGTCGACTGTCGAGTGAATTGCGACAAAATGCCCTCAATACTATAAAAAAAAAAACAAAATATTGATATTGCCATAACCCTTGCGGTTAGCTTAACGACGAACGAATTTTTTCTTTCATAATCAATTTGAATAATTAGCATACCTACTACATGCTGTAAAATTTCATTCAATCATTTGGGCGGAGTAATCAAAAATCAATGAATAAAATGAATGACAGATCATTCATTGGTTCCGATAGCATAGCTCGTAAGAGCGTCGGTAGATTGCTCCACCATCGCCTTAAAGACGGATACAGATTGGTTTGGGCGTGAGTCTGGTAGCTAGGTGGTCAAAGCATTCTCCCTGTAAAAGAAGGATCGCGGGTTCAAATCCCGCCTGGACCGATCATATAATTTTTCCTTGATCGATTTGAATAATTAGCATACTAGATGATGTAAAATTTCATTTATTTCGTCGGTACATACGCAATATTATATTGGGAGGGAAAGACAAACGTGCGCTCTCGACGGCAGGCGCGCGGCGACTGAGCGTCCTGAATTTAGAAAACGTAATTACACTCATCCGATTTAGCCATTTAGGACGTCGGAAACCATTCTTTTCCTAAATAGCTTCCTAATTAGGAAGCTTTGCTTCCTAAATGCAATTACACTATTCTAAATTCAGAATTTTCTAAATTCAGGTTTCTGAATTTAGGAAGATGTAATACCCCTTTACAACTTTGAATGAAGAACAAAGCCACGCCCACAACAAAAACTACAATACCTAATACCAAAAAACGTATTATTGTTTTTATAGAAACTTTATGGGAAGCAGCAAACATAACAGTTTTTATGAGCCAGTAGATAAAACAAATACATTTTTAATACTAACCCCAACTTTCTGGTGTTCGCCCGAGTACAGTCCCTGTTTCTGGATTTCGAAAAAAGTTCTGCCTCACTGACCGGTGAGAAGGTTTGGTATCCATCTGGAATTCCTCTAATCTAGGATTTCGTATCATTCTGCTTATAAGAAAGGCACTTTCTTTGATAAATACGGAAAAATTATGAAATCAACAATAGCGTAAACACACGCCCAGCCGCTACCGATATTTTGAAATAACTAGAGATGTCCAGCAAAGCAACACACCACTATATAGCAACAGCAACGCATGAACACAGAGTAAGTAATATACTACGTAAGAAGAGACCGCACGCACTTACATACGTTTCTGAGCATGAAAGCAAGCATCAATAATTTAATAATAGATAGACCCCAACTGTTTTAGTAACATTTGAGGAAAACTTCACCTAATAAGTATTATTTATTATTAAAGACGAAAAGACCTTTTTATGTTATGTATGTTTATATATTAATAATGGGTTCGGTCGAGTACAACCTGTGAGTACAACCTATTCCCAAAATGCCTGATTGCACTATAAGCGATTGTCAAACCGTCTGTTTCCCGATATGTCTGAATTTAATATGATATGACTTATAGGCCCGATTCGCCTGAATCATAAAATACCTTCTTCTCAATATGACTTTTTTTTTTTTCGTGCGGAAATCCCCTCGGATACCCCCCCTGCCGGAGCCGGAAGGGGAGGTTATGTCGGACTCGAACCGACTAAAACCGCACGCCGACTGTGGGTCTTGGTGCTAGGCCGGAGGTGAGGTTTTCATAGACATATCCCTCGCACCCCGGCTGACCCAGGGCCATCCCTTGCGGTCTGGCCCTCCTCAGGAGGGGGGACAACGGTGTCCCCAACTCGCCCCCGGAATGGGGAGGCGCACTGTTCAGCGCGCCGCCACCGTGGCCTGCTTCTGCTGGGGTGACAGGCGGCTCCACCCGTCACCCCCAGGCCCGCGCTCATGGGGGACGGAGGTCAGTCAGTGCCCTGTTCCCAATATGCCTGAAATTCGTAATGCCTTATTCATAAAATGACTGAATTTTTTTTTTACATTTATTATTTTCAGGATGTTTTGACAGCCTCTGTGGCGTAGCGGTGGCGAACGCGGGTAGTGACCGCGTTCACTACCGCTACGCCAGGAGGAGGCGTGGATTCGATCATCATCGGCAGTCGTTTCACAGAAATTATCGAAGTTTAGCCAAACCCGCAGTTAGGTTGATAAGGCGGACCCCAGACTGAAAGCTACGGATGGAGAAGATGAAGAAGAATAATAATAATATCCAGCATACTTCACCGTCCTATCAGCACCAGTCTCATCCCATGCTCGTTACATGCATGGAGTAAGTGGACACGGTTTGCCCGGATTAAGGACCGACCATACCGATAGTGCCTCGCACTCATGGGGTAGTTCTACTCGATCGCCATTTGAACAGAGCATGATAGCGACCAAGTCTACCACTCCGTGAGCTGACGCTAGGAAGGCCGGCAGGCCAACGTCCGTCTCGCGCCGTAGTCCGAGACCCCCACATCTTATTGGCAGGGAAGCCTGGAGTGGAGCCACTGCCGTTCGTCAAATGAGACGTTGAGAATCGAATTCGGAGTACCTCTCATTCCTATGCCGCACCACTCAGACCTAGAACTTCCTGCTAGCTCACGTGTTTGCTTCTTACTACAGTCCCACGTCCTTTTTCACGTTTACAATGGTGACCCTCTTTCCGAGACTTTGCCTTTAGCTTAACATCAGGCGAGGTGAAGTCAAATTGACGTGTCATTTATTAAAAAAACGTGTGCTGAAAGGTTCTATAACTGTTCCCGTGCAGCAAGGAGAATAAGCTCAAGGAACTGCAGGAACTGTCTCCAGGAGGCTGAAGGTTCCGGGAGTAAGCTCAGGCCAGGAACGAGAGTTTTGAAGTGTGTGAAGTGGTTGCAAGCTTCTTTGCTGCAGGGGGAAAACTCGCACTTAATCGGCCGGATTCACCTCCAGACCCAGACATCAGAGTCCTCGAGGCCCGGGATCAAACCTCAAGGTCTCGGGGGACCGTCTCAGGTCTCAGATTAAGGGGTGATTCCAGCACAGAGACAATCCCGGAATAGCTAGGCTAAAGACCAACCTGCTGAACTCCACCTTGCGAATTACGTGCTGGTACTTAACTATTTGACGTTTATTTATCCTTCAAAAACGTAGTGTATTATCAAAGTCTATGTTCAAAAGTAACGGTAATGCTTGGACAGACTTTATATCAGAAATGTCTATCAAATTCAGTCATGTTGCTATTCAGTTATTTTGGGATTCAGTCCATTTGGGATTGGATCATCTTGGGATTAAGTTTATTCGAAAATCAGGCAATTTGGTTCTATGACGATTTGGGCTTCAGACGTTTTGTTGAGTTCAAATTAATTTGGTTTTATTTTGGTTCCATCGTCGTTCAAAAATAAGTCAGTGATGAGTTTCAGATATCAATCAAATAGGTAGGTAAACTTAAAAACTAAAAAATTAAAAAAAAAAATTACTAAAAAAAAATGCAGATGTCCACAATAAAATTATTATTATACCAATATTTAAATATTACTCGTGTTCGTTTCGTACATAGATATAGGAAGAACGCTCGCGCGCTTAGTAGATAGGCCATACCTACAGATTAGGCGTGTATACCTACGTTCCATTTTCGTGAATGAACGTATGGCCGACGGTTACTACGTTAGGGCTGTAGCTTCTAGTATCGTAATATTTGTCGATATCTTATATTTAGGAGTATAGAAAAATGCTAGGCGCATGGTATCATCATGACGGTTTATGCGAAGAAAATAACAATAAAAATATTATAAGCATGTTTTATTTAAATATTGTCGATGTGACAGCTTATCGCATTGTGTACGATCGTGGTGTCTAAACCTGATGTCTAGAAAAGTCTGTATTACACATTTAATTAAAAGAAACTTGTGATTAGTGCTATGTGTTGCATCAGAATCAGCAAAAATATTTTTCATATCATAAAATTCACACATAAATTTAAATATATATAAGTAATAACTTACGGGGGTTCTCTTGTTTGTCAGGTGCATTTTAATTAATTTTTCCGTTTTTGTGTTATGTGTATGTTTACCACGCTCGATGAGGCGTACATAAGGCCTCCTCTTGATTTTTTGTAAATGAGGCTCTTCACGTCTTCTTCTCCGAGCAGTAATGATGCAAAACCTCGCATTAAATTTTTTTAATAAAACTCCTTGTGATAAAGCCAGCTTTATATTGCGTGATACTCTCTGTATACGCATCAATATTTGTTTTAACACAAATCTTCGGCGATCTCCACTAAGCTATTTTTTACCCGACTACGGCGAAGCCAAAAGGAGGGTTATGATTTTGACAGGCTATGTATGTATGTATGTATGTATGTATGTTCATTTGTTCCCTCATAGCTCCTCAACTATTTATTAGAACTGGACAAATGAGGTATCGTTACAAGCGGCTTGATCGTCCGATGGTTATAGGCTATATGACATGTCACTCAATCCTGTGTGGGGCCCTCTAGCGCTCATAAGGTATTATGTTAAAAAATAAATTTGAGATAAATATGCCGTGTTTGATATCAAATGAAAGTGCTTAATGAGCACATTTCAAATATGTATAAATTATTAGCTTTACCTTGCCCCAAAATAATATAAATAAAAAATAAAGTTTAAAACTAAAACCCGACTACCGAAAAATCACGCTCTAAAAAGTGACAAACAAGAAAATATCAAGGATAGCCGTGGTCGTATGCCACTTACTCTAACAATACAATATAATCCAAGGATAAGTGGCATACGACCACGGCTATCCTTGATATTTTCTTGTTTGTCACTTTTTAGAGCGTGATTTTTCGGTAGTCGGGTTTTAGTTTTATGGCGGGCTGTGGCCGAGCGACTGCGAAGTAAGAAAATGATAATAACCGTAGGCCGACAAATTTGTAGGTATGCAGAGGTTAATCTCCCTAACTTAAGGAACTTAACTGAGTTAGATTGTTGATTTTCCAGACAGTGAGTTATCTGTACCAGCTATTAGTTAATTTGTACTATTATGTGAAATAAGAGTATTTTCGTCGACAAATCATTTGTTGGAGTACATCACTATCATGCTACTTGTAGTTTCGTGTAGAGTAAAGTAATGAATGAGTGTAACAAATCATTCATGGATTGTGCCAAAACTCGGCACGCTGTCAAATCTATACACTCATTTTCCCGAATGAGAAATAACTTAAATGTTTTGTCTCTTTTTTACAGGCAAAACTGTATGTTAGAAAAAAAGAGACAAAGTGATGTTTCATGGTCTGTCTCATGTTTGCCTCATATATGTATAACTAAAATTTGTATATGTTGAATAGGGCCACCCTGTGGTTTCGTATGCGCATGGAAAGACATTCGTAAATCACATAGACATAAATATACAGACGTGAAGCTACTACGAAATTCATTCATAAAATCATATTAGGAAAACGTCAATTCTCCATCTTGCTTTCTAAAGTAGTGGGGATGTAGTAGCACCTGATTGGTCAAATAAAATTGCTAGTGATGCGGTGATAGAATTTTAATTATCGATATTTTCCAAAATATTTAAAGAACGAAGACCACTTTCCATACATAGTGAATGACTTTTGAAATGCCGTTAACTTTTTATTATTCTATCGCATAATGGTACTGGTATTACTGATGAATAGATACTAAAACATTTTTTACAAAAAAAAAACAAAAATATTAAATAAAAATTCGATTTTTTTTGTCCAAATCGATTTTGTTTTTGTGCCAATGTGTTATGTACCTGGAGTACCACTAAATATATATATATATATATATATATATATATATATATATATATATATATATCGTTACTCAAAGACTGTAAAGAATCTTTGTAGATTCTACGTCCTTCTGAGCGAATTATTTGAAACTCCGGCTATCACAAGGAAAGTCTGACAGAAAGCCCTAAGCACACTGCAACCTGAGAATACAAATAATCGGCATCCACTTAAGCTAACCACTTATTTTTTCTTTCAAATGTATAAATTTTTAGTCTGTGCCCTTTTTATATCGATAAGTAGTTATCGACAGTTTACTGGATTCCCTACTAGGCCCTCTTGATATACTCTAAGGTAAATCCTTAGAGTATCAAGAGCTGCCATACCTACGAAAAATAACTGCCTACCTAAACTTGGATTTTATGAATGAATGGAAAGCAGTATGGCGGCCTAGTAGGGAATCCAATAAACTGTCGATAACTACTTATCGATATAAAAAGGGCACAGACTAAAAATTTATACATTTGAAAGAAAAAATAAGTAGTTAGCTTAAGTGGATGCCGATTATTTGTATTCTCAGGTTGCAGTGTGCTTAGGGCTTTCTGTCAGACTTTCCTTGTGATAGCCGGAGTTTCGAATAATTCGCCTAGAAGGACGTAAAATCTACAAAGATTCTTTACAGTCTTTGAGTAACGATATATATATATATATATATATTTAGTAGTACTCCAGGTACATAACACATTGGCATAAAAATAAAATCGATTTGGACAAAAAATTTTTTTTTGGTATTTTTATTTAATATTTTTGTTTTTTTTTTATTTTGCATTATTTGCTCTCCATCGTGTTAGTAAAGCTAAATGAAAAGGTAAGTTCATAAAAAGAACATCACTACAAAGAAAAAACAATTAGAGCGCCAAGCGCGTGCTCTTTTGTAGTGGTGTTTTTTATAAAATTACCGTTTTATTTAGCTTTACTAACAAGATGGAGAGTAAGTAATGCAAAATAAAAAATAAAAAGAATCCAAAAAAAAATCGAAGCATTTTTTTTTGCCCATATCGATTTTATTTTTATGCCAATTTGTTATGTACCTGGAGTACTACTAGGGGTTTTCGGCTTCGTGAGCGTTCCCCTTACACCCAGTATATATATATACATTTGTACTACCTTTGTTATAAAAGATATTTACTTCAAAATAGAAGTGCTCGACTTGCCCAGTAGGTACCCGAATGAAAAGTTATGTAATCCGCCATTTCAGTCCTATGTTCTTACTGTACCGTACAAAGGTCGCGCGAGGGTTTCGGAATTAAATCAAAATCAAGGAGATTTGTATGAAAATCATACTTTTAATTTTAAAATGGAAGTAATTTCTTGTTCAACTAGTTATATCATATTGATTTTGTAGTTCTATAGATGTAAAAAATGTTTTAGTATCTATTCATCAGTAATATCAGTACCATTATGCGATAGAATAATAAAAAGTCAACGGCATTTCAAAAGTCATTCACTATGTATGGAAAGTGGTCTTCGTTCTTTAAATATTTGGGAAAATATCGATAATTAAAATTCTATCACCGCATCACTAGCAATTTTATTTGACCAATCAGGTGCTACTACATCCCCACTACGTTGGAAAGCAAGATGGAGAATTGGCGTTTCCCTCATATGATTTTATGAATGAATTTCGTAGTAGCTTCACGTCTTTATATTTACTATGTCTATGGGTAAATCATTATCACTCGTCAAGTCACTAATGTGTGAATGTCATGTCTGTCATGCACGTCGCTCTCGCTCTCCTGTCATGAAAGTCAAACTTTTGTGTGATTCGTAGAAATCTCATGTTTTGCTAAATAAAAAAAAAACGAATTATAGTAATATTAAACGTACAAATAGATTAATATACAATAACAATATGGGTTCTTCAGTTCATAAGATAATTGTTATTGTGGGATTCATATCACTATTCCACTCTGCCTTCTCTGCAGCCCAGCGTGAGTTTTCAACAGCTTCTCTCAGACATGCCAACAGACATAAAATTGTTTTGGTATAACAAATTTGGTTAATATTCTATATTCTATATTGCAGATCGTTCGTACCTTCGTATCACATCTCAAGAATTCACCACATTACCTTTGGATGTAAGTAAACATAAAAATCATTATTATGTCAGTAATTCCATGTAGAGTAGGATATACTCAAATAGAGTAAGATTATTGTTTTTTTTTTATACCATTTAGGTGGCAGACAAGCACACGGCCCACCCGATGGAAAGGGATTCACTTCATCCTAGTTTTATAATTTTTTTTCTGTTATATTATCCACGATGAATATAACTTCATGGTTACAAGATAAACCCTTAGTAGACAATTCTACTGTAAGCTGTAATAGTGTAATACATCCCTTCAATTCTATATAACAGCCTCTGTGGAGTGGTGGTAGTGCATGCGACTGCCATGTAAGAGGCGCGGATTCGATCCCTGCTCGGTGCAAATATTTGTATGCATGAATATGGCTATTTGCATTGGTCTGAGTGTTTCTATGTATAATATGTATGTATTTATATAAAAAAAGTATTTAAGTGTGCTTATCCACATTCTAGATTTCATAACACAAGCTAGTTAAGCTTACCATGGGTCTAGATAGCGTTGTATATATATATAAAATACATTTCCGATAATGATTTTCTATTTCAGATTGTTGTTCAAGCGATAGTAAGTCTATTTGCTGTAATGTGGGGTGTACTGAATGTGGCTGGTAACCTGCGAGAGATCCATGCTGCTGCTGAACTAAATACTGTGAAATGGGACACCCAAAAGAACCTTCCGTCATTCTACATCTTCAACCATAGAGGGAAAGCTCTATCACGCAATTATGTGCCTAGTAGTGCGGGGAAATCAGATTTAGAAAATGTAGAATAGTTTATAATGGTTAATTTATGTTCAATTACTGGTGTATTGAAGGAGTTTAGTGATTATAATGTATGTCACACAAAATTATAATTTATTTATTGATTTAAATATCAGACAAACCAAAATAATAAAGGATGGTGTTATGAGAAAAGATATTTTTGTTATTTGTTATACTTGTCTGTTGTGGTATGGGATATTCGGCACTTGTGATGTTCCATTAACCTTAACCGTTTCCTTATAAAATCTTACAAGCTGTTCCGCCTTGAGATTCTTCAGGTCTTTATCCAGTATGTCTGACTTCATAGTTGCCATTTTATTGTTGAGAATATGAGTCACTTTTGGTCATGATGAATTAGGCTTAACACCAAAGCCTAAAATATCAATTAGCAGATGTCCTGGCTCACTAGACTAAGGTTGGCTTTGCTTTACTAAAAAGAGGTTGGCCTAGTCCTGAAAGTCTTTAGTTATCCTAAAATAGTGAAATGGTATAGTATGCATTGGTTAATTTATTTACCATTATATGATTGCTTATCTTTCAACATATCTAATGACAAGGACTTGGACCGGTTCCCTGTCAGCATTAGCCTATGTAGTAGCTACAGACTCCCCTTAATACTCTACAAATTTAATATCTTCCGTGTAGTGAATGCAAAGACGTTGATGACACATGGAAATTGTATAATCTATGGTAATATTTATCTAGCTCCACCCGCATGGTATTTTTAACCTGTTCTGGGCAACCCTTGAGAATCTATTCCAGGTATAAAAAGTAGCCTATGACAAATTTGCCACAGCCATTCATCTGTTTGTTGTCCATCCAACTATATACTCACATCTGTAAATCTCCATAGGGGTAGGCAGAGGTGTACTAGCACCCACATTTGCCAATTATGATTTTCAGTCCCATGACATAATATGGGACAAGCCTATTGCTGTCTAGCGGACCCTTTGTCTTGGGCTCTATGTTTACTGTCGGGTAGAGCACAGCCCTATCCCTTAGTAGTCTTTTATGACACCCACAGGATGAGCTGGGGTGGTCCTATTCTACTCCACTGGGTAACAACACAGGAATGAACCAATTTTGTTGCTTTCCCAAATTTGAATTTGATAAATCTACAAAGGAAACCAAAATGTTTTTTAAGTTGTTTATTAACATTGGTACAAAATCATGTACAATACATTATTTTATTGATACATCAGTATCTCAATAATTTTACATACTGAAGGAAGCTATGAAGATATTGGGTCTGTATCCTATCCTACTAATATTAAACTAGCTGATAATAAAAATAAAATACAACACATTGTTGACAGAAATAATATAATTATATTCATAAATCAACTGAAGCCTCCTTCAGTAAATATCAGTTTAATACACTTACTTTAATCTTAACCTAGTCCTTATATACTATGTCTGGAGTCAACCGTATGTAACGAAGAGGCAACACATTATCCAACGTCTCATTTATTATTAATCACAAATACAGTTCACTATCTCCCACCTCTATATCCTCCTCCTCCTCCTCCTCTATTAAAACCGCCGCCGCCACCGCCCCGACCGCCAAAACCTCGGCCACCGCCGCCCCGGCCGCCAAAACCTCCTCGACCACCGCCTCCTCGGTTAAAACCACCTCCTCCACCGCCGCGGCCAAATCCTCCACCTCTACCGCCGCGTCCGCCACCTCCTCTCCCACCACGGCCGCCAACACCTCTCCTTCCCGCTCCAGGTGGCTGCGGCAAAAACCTTTTCAACGGCAATAACTTCGCTGGGTCAATATAAAATTGTTGGCCGTCCTTAAAACTGTTAGCTTTGTAATTCTCTCCCATTTTCACAGACACGAAGTAGTCCCGTAGATTGCCAAAAATTTCGTCAATCTTGCCAACCTGTTCTTTATTCTCCAGGAATATGGGAGCGTTAAAGTATGGAACATCTTCGATATCAACTTTACAAATTAAATCTTCTTCTACGGTCCAGCCGTAATGTCCTAGAGGGATGACTGCCTCTGGCGGACCTTGCTCTTCGTGCCGATAGCCTCCTCCACCTCGTCCGCGACCTCCGCCGCCGCGCCCGCCGAAACCTCCTCGGCCGCCGCCACCGCCTCGTCCGCCAAATCCTCGACCTCCGCCGCCACCACCACCGCCTCTTCCACCGAATCCTCGGCCTCCGCCACCTCCTCTACCGCGAAACGACATATTTCACCAAGTTATTGCAGATAAATAAAACCACTAAAATAACCTAAAAATGTGCGTGTTGTCCGGTATTAACACATGGACGACATAATGTGACATTATGTTTGACATTGACAATTACGTTTTGTTGATTTGTGAGCCGTAGTAACAAACTCGATGCAAAATCGACTAAAATGGAATGGCAACGATCAGAAATAGTAATATAAATAAAATAAAGCTCTAAAGTTAGAAGCTATTCAAAAATATCTCTAACAAAAGCCCACGCCCAATGCATAACTCCACCTACTGATTGATTAACTTGACCGATGAGGATGACACATGTGGTTTTGGCATTGGGCGCAGCTTTTCTCCCGGGGTTGAGGGCTCAGAGGCTTTAACCTCTGAGACCTCCGGCTTCTTCCTTAGTTAGGCTTCTAAAGACAACCACAGGACAGGAAGAACAGAAATAGCACATTGTTATGCAATAGTAATAAAAATAAAAAAGAAATCGAAATATTGAATAATAAAATCTTAGTCGATTTAAAGTCCGATGCTGGGGCACTGGGTACGATTGCAGTGATGTAGGCAGTGTCCTAGTAGTTTGGTGGTCTCAACTTTACCTATTTTATTTTTATTACTAGCTGGCCCGGCGAACTTCGTACCCCAAAATTTATTCCGCCCGCGTGGCTTCAGATCCTGTTCCGCTTCGAGTTTTTCTCACCTTTCAAACCTTCCCTAGACCTCCACGAACATTTCAAGACCAAGATGAGATAAATCCGTTCGGCCGTTCTCGAGTTTTAGCGAGACTAACGAACAGCAATTGATTCTTATATATATAGATTACTAACACTATGTAATATTAAGACTATTGTTACTAACACGTTATGGACCCTGGTCTGAAATAAATGATTTTATTATTATTAAATTCGAAATATATCGGGAAAAAGAAGAACTCAAGTGAGACTTCAACCCACGACCTTTCCTTTACGGATATAAAGAGAAGGGAAATTTGAAGTTATTGCCACGTATGTTGTTAAAAATTTTTGACTCAAACTTATCAAGTAGGGTAGACCGGTATGATATGCATGTCATATCATAACTAAAAAGCTAAAAAGTATAAAATAAAAGAAATGAATATTATATAAAAAGAAACCCGACTGCCACTGAAAAGATCGAAATAAGTTTGATAGTAGGTGGTATTTATATTTTTCTTTCGGCATATATATACCGCCTGCTATCAAACTTATTTAAATCTTTTCAGTCGCAGTCGGGTTTTTTATTTATTAATCATTTGTTTTATTCCCGATGTATTTTGAAATTAAAAGTTAGCATAATAAATGCTATAAACATGTCATTCTTGTAATCGATTTTGTTATTTCGTCTTTATTCATTTCAATAAAACTTATAAATTATATTTAAAAATATATAAAATAGTACCCCAGTCGATTTTATTATTATTAATAAGTTTTTTGTGTCTATTCTTAGTGTCTAATCGTCTAATCTTGCTGTACGACATTGCTATTAGCTCTAGCATATAAAATGTAATCTTTTTGACCTAAAGCTCTTTGCTACCAGGTCACAAAATCACACAAAAAAAGTAATCTGTGGTTTAGTGGTTGTTTGTGGTTGTTGTCAATGGCATAGGTATGGCATTTGTTGATTGAAATGTTGACAAATTTGACATTGTCGATTTCAAAAATTGGTCTAGGAATTCAGATTTACCGTTTTTCAATAGTTTAATCAAGTTTATTTATAATCGAGAATAGGTTATCAGGATGTTGTCCTAGTTCATTCTATGTTCTTTTAGTGTTTTGTACTGTAGAGACAGATTTAACACATCTCTAAAATAAAGGTAATAAGTCATTAGGGTGTTATATGTACAATGGCGACTCTTGAAGATGAAATAAGAGTTTTGAAAGAGCAAAATAATGAATTGGCGCAAAAGGTGCAGTATTGGAAGATAACCGCAGGTGAAAGGGAGAACGAGAAATTAAATCTTATGAAGGAAAACAATGAATTACGTCTAAAACTGAGCGTGAGTATCAATTTCGTTTCAACTTTGTAAGAGAGCAACACTATTGTCTCTATATCGTGTTATTAATTTGCCGTTTCGTGATTGTCGTGAACTTTTCACTACCGAAATGATAATAATCTTCGCTTGTAAGTGGTTTTACAACAGCACTAGAAAGAAAGAAAGAAAATACATTTTATTTTTAGTGCAACACAAACATGCTCAAAAATAAACAGTGTCCTTGTATTGGGCACATTTATGTTGCACCAAGAAATGGACCAGTACAGCAAAATGCTGGGCACAATGTACCCAGCGCTGGTTTTCAGCTGGCCCCTACCCTAGAGGACATCTGATCTGTATAAAAAACACTTATCTATTCTTTTGCACTCTGCTCAGGGAAGATATGAAGCTTTGGTTTGGTTCTATATCTAGTCAACATATTTTTTTATGTTATGTATATCATATTTCACAGGACTAATTCTAATAGAATACCTATAGCTTTAACAAAATATGATAGTCTGAAAACAAGTACAGAATGCCCATAAAGATATTGGAGAAGATCACCTCTAATGCTCAAAAAATTAGTGCAAAACATTCTGGAGTCTATCAGTTATCATCATCATCATCCACATAGAGACGTTAGTCCTGATTGCATCCGAGGCCACGGTGCCCTCGGAGCTCAGGGTCCGCCTTCCGGCTCTTCCTCCTCCACTTCGCACGATCTTGGGCGTCCAAGGTAGTGAGACCGTTTTCACGCATGTCACCCTCCACGACGCCAAGCCAGCACTTCTTGGGCCTACCCCTTCTACCTGGACCGGGTGGGGGCGCCATTGCTAGGCATTTGTTACCCACGTAGCTGGGCGGTTTCCGCAAGACGTGGCCGCACCAGCGGAGGCGGCTCTCTTGCATTTTATCTGCGATGTCACGGACATGAAGGCTGCCGCGGATGCGCGAGTTCCTCACGCGATCTTTACGCGTGACTCCACACATCCACCGCAGCATTTTCATCTCCGTGACACGCAGCATCTGCTTGTGTAAGAGGACAGGTCTAATGATTGTTTTATAGACCTGCCCCTTCAGCCTGACTGGCATTTTAGTGTCGCAAGTGACGCCAGTCATTTCCCGCCACTTAGCCCACGCGGCGGCAATACGTGTCTTGACGTCGTGGTCGATGTCACCAGTAACGTGAAGTACAGATCCCAGGTACTTAACCTGATCCGTGCGCTCGACCAAGTTCTCGCCTATGCGAACGGGTGTGGGATCTGTTGAGTTTAACGCCAAGTACTCTGTCTTCGCCACATTTAGCTTCAGACCGCCGTTCTCAAGCGCCTCCTTCCACACTTTCACACGTCGCACCAATCTGTTCCTGTCTGCGTCCATCAGCGCAATGTCATCAGCATACATAAGCAACCATGGAGGCTGCTCATGTGAGTCTCTGATACTGTCCGACAAAACGTCTAACACCAAGCTGAACAGGTAGGGACTAAGTACGGATCCTTGGTGTACCCCGACGGTGATGGGGAAGGTTTTCGTGTCGCCAACAGCGGTCCGAACCACGGAACCGGAATCTTGGTACATGTCTCCGATGGTGTCGATGTAAGCCTCTGGGACTCCTTTGGACCGCAGTGCCCACCAGATCATCGCGCGAGGCACACAGTCGAAGGCCTTCTGCATGTCTAGGAATAGACAGTACAGGGGCGTGTTCCTCGCCCTGTATCTCTCCGCGACTATCCTTAGGGCGAACGACGGATCCATAGTCCCGTGTCCGGGGCGGAATCCATACTGGCACTCCGAGAGGGTACTCTCCTGTCGGATCCGGGAATCGATTATCCGCTCGTTAAGCTTCATGGTGTGGGACATTATCTTTATACCTCGGTAACTACCACACTCTTGCACCGATCCCTTGCCCTTGAAGACTGGCGTAATAACACTCAGCCTCCACTGGTTTGGGATTTTACCGGTGAGGAGGATACGGTTATAAAGATTAGCGAGGATGCCCACACCACGGGCACCCATTGCCTTCCAAGCCTCGATGGGGACTTCGTCGGGTCCGATAGCTTTCCGGTTCTTCATGCGACGAATGGCAGTCTGAACTTCAGCAGGCGTTATCGGTGGCACTAGTCCTTGATTTGGAGGGAGATCTGGTGGCTGCACCTCTTTATGCTGCTTATTCAGCAGATCGTGGAAGTATGAGCGCCATCTCTCCTTCACCGCGACTTCCTCGTACAACAGGTTTCCTCCAGGGTCTTTGATGCAGCGGCACTTGGTTATAGCCTGCACCGCTTTGGCCCTGGAGCGCGCCAACTTGTAGATGAGCTTTTGCCCCTCAGACGATTCCAACTTGTTGTATAGCGGTTGCAAGTGGTCTCGTCTGGCCCTGGCTACGGCTCTCCTAGTGGCGCGTTTAGCCTGTTTGTACTCGTCGTGGTCTTCGGGAGATTTGGACGCTTGCCACTTTTTAAAGAGTGCTTTCTTCACCCTGATCTCCTTCTGGACTGTGTCGTTCCACCACCAGGTGTCCTTGTCACACTTGCGTCCACCCTTAGACGTGCCGAGCACTGCCTTCCCCGCCTCAAGGATAGCTGCCTGAATCTTGTCCCAGCAATCTTGCACTGGTTCGTCTACAGCATTAGTGCACTTATCACCGATAGCTGAGACGAAACTCTGGGACTTGGCTTCATCAAGCAGCCACCACTTGATTCTGCGTTGGCCGCGCTCAACTCGTTTGCCTTTGGGTTTTACGCGGAGGTCCATGACAAGGAGACGGTGTTGCGCAGTGAGACTCTCCCCGGGTATAACCTTGCAGTTGGCTACCCTACTGATGCTGTGCCTCCTAGTGAGCAGGAAATCGATCTGGGTAGCGCGCCCCCCACTCTTGTAGGTGATAAGATGTTCGGGCTTCTTTTTGAAGTACGTGTTCACGATGGCAAGATCAGCAGCCGCACACGTTCTGAGGATATGCTCACCCTCTGGGTTACGGCTACCGTATCCATAACCACCGTGGACACGCCCAAACTCCTCACATCCACCACCCACATGACCGTTCAGGTCACCACCCAGAACAATGTATTGTGCAATTTTTGGACAGGAATGACTATGTGTCACCGAGTGACGTCAGTTTTAGGTATGTACCCGTAGACTCTTCTGACATTGAAAAAGTAATAAATTCATTGTCTTGTGAAAAAGCACCGGGATTAGATGGAATTAGGGTCATGGATATAAAGTACTTAAAAAAACAGTTGAGCCCTATAATAGCCTCGTTTATGAATATGTGTTTGTGGCAGGGTATTTATCCCGATCCATTGAAGAGTGCAATTGTACGTCCGATCTACAAGTCAGGTAGCCATTTGGAATATGTAAATTACAGACCAATAGCCATACTCTCGGTTATTGATAAAATAATAGAAAAAAATATTGTAACTCAAGTAAGTAAGTTCTTGGAATGTCATAATATACTGTCAGAGTCACAGCACGGATTCCGTAAGGGTCGAAGTACTACCACTGCTCTTGCGGGGTTTACAGACTATGTAAATGAGTGTTTAGATGCCGGTAAACAAGTTATAGCACTATATATTGACTACAAAAAGGCGTTTGATACACTGGACCACACCATTCTATTACAGGCCATGCATGAGTGCGGTATACGCGGCCCTACGAATAAATGGTTCGAAAATTATTTAACCAATAGGAAAATGCGCGCCGTCATATGCGGAGTGGCCGGCGATGAGATGGACGTGGACCTAGGGGTGCCGACTGGCTCGGTGTTTGGGCCCGTCGGCTATATGATGCACGTCAACAGCGTGTCCAATGTTGTGAACAAATGTCGAATGTATATGTATGCGGACGACATGTGTCTAGTATACGGTGCTAAAGATATAAGTGAGACTAAAAGATACATACAAGAAGACTTCGAGAGTATTACCAAGTGGGCACATGATAATGGCATAATCTTAAACTATGCAAAAACAAAATGTATGCATATACACTCGCCAAATAACCGACGGGCCAAAACAGTGGGTCAGGAAATCCTTGCTGTGATAGGACATACATACGAGTGTTTACATAGCAACAAAAACAATTGTGCGTGCAATAAAATAGAATATGTTGTAACATTTAAATACCTAGGATTAAATATTGATGTAAATTTTAATTGGAAAACACACTGTATTGATGTTTGCAATAGATTGCGATCAATAATAGGGAAGTTCTATCAACTAAAGAGAGTATTAAATAGACACACTTTGCTCAGTGTATACTATGCACTAGCTGATTCACTAATTAGTTACGGGTTGATTGTATATGGTAGAACTTTTAAGACATATTTAAACAATATAAAAGACTTACAAATAAGGCTAGTCAAATTTTTGGCAAGTAAAAAGGACAAGGACAATTGTAATAAGGAATATGAAAGGCTTTTATTTATGTGTAGGATTTTACCTTTAGAAAGCAAGGTTGAATATTTGCTAGGGTTGGAGTATTACTATGGTAATGAACATAAAGAAATTATAAACAGTAAATATGGCACTAGAAGTGCTAGAAAAAATAGATTAGTTCAACCACGGGTCAACAACTACTACGGTGAAAGACTATCAAAATACATAGTACCCAAGACATTTAATAAATATGAGCTGTTACGACAGAGCCCTGAAATGAGCAAAGGAGTGTTGAGGACCAAATTGAGGAACTTGCTCCTCGACGGCCGCCCTACCGCAAGTACTGCGGTGGTCACGGCCGGCAAGGAACAACGGTAGTTATTTTATAACATAATTAGGGAATAAGCAATTGTGTCAACTGTCTGTGTCATGTCATAATCCTTACATATTGAAATTCACAGAACCTTAATGTAAACATATTGGCATGCTAACTTAATATTAAGTGTGTAGGTAGGTAAAGTAACCTTGTTGTAAAACAGAGCGCATCTCGCCATCAAACGCAATAGTTTGGCGAGAAGGTAAATATAAGAAACTATGTAATTATTATTGAGGAAATAAATGATTAAAAAAAAAAAAAAAAAAAAAACAATCTCCTGCGACAGCGGAATGTCACGGAGCACTCCCCCGAGTTGGTTCCAGAACGAGATCTTTTCGGCTTCGCCACACCCAGACTGTGGAGCGTAGGCACTTATCAGGTGGGTTACAATCCCATCGACAAGCACCCTCACAACCATAAGTCGGGCGCTATGGCGTTTCACCTCCAAGACGTCATCCTGAAGCTCCCGGGAGAGCACCACGCCCACCCCGGCCTGCCCATTAGGAGCACCTGTGTACATCAGCTGGTAGCCGTCTCCAATGAGCTTGGAGCTACTGCCCTCCCACCGAGTCTCCTGCAGGAACGCCACGGCCACCCTCCGCCTGGAGAGTACGGCGGCCAACTCCCTCGCGCGACCAGTTAACGTGCCGATGTTCCACGTTGCGAAGCGGAGTTTACGGGGATCGCGATTTTGGCCTATCTTCTTTAGCCGTGCCCGGCTCAGGCACGGTAGCCCTCGTCCACTTGTCACAAGAGGCGGGCGACACTCCTGCGCGCCGTTTTGCGGCGGCGCCCTATCCCTCGCGCGATCCCTTACGTTGCCTATCATTTCTTGATTTGGCTAAGTAAGGGAGCGACTGCCGTCTGACCCCCCAACCCTGAAGGGAAAGCCGGCGCCAGAGCCTCGTCCGTTTTTCAGCAGGTGCACCGGCTTGCAGGTGAGGTTGGCTTGGGTCCCGAAGATATTGGTGGGACCCCACAGCACCCAGTCTATCAGTTATAAGGGACTTAATTTCTTTTTCAGAGGCTCAGAAATAATGGTGGATATGAAACACGTAAACTAGATGCATCCCTACAGCAAGCAAGTGAAAAGGCCATCTCTCACCTTGTCCAAGCTTCTGCAGAGATTGCTAGAAGCATGGAGATAGCTAAAGCGTATGTAAGAGAGAGGCAGGAAATGAACGCACAATCTCCCCGGTGGAGTTCATTGGGCGGTACACCACCTGCAGAGCGGACTGAGAAGGTGCATAGGGTGCCTCCGATGATGATGGGAGGGCAGTCTATACAGCCTGTAGTGTCTTTAAGCAGGACTTTATTGAACACCAGTAACCCGAGTGAGTAGATCAAATATATACTAAATACTGAATTTTTATAACTGTATTTCATCGGTCCAGCCGCGCAGTGTCCCCTGCTGGCTGTAAGTAAGGAAGTATGGTAACTATATAAAATCGAATACAGTAGGAAAAAGGGAATCGTTCTGGTGGAACTAAAACCTGCAATCATTCCCTTACTGGGAGAATGCTCTAACCGCTGAGCCACTGGGCCTCCTCTGAAATCCAATTGTCTAATTGTTATTTGTGTTTGGTGTGTTGGCTTCTCCTTGAGCATCTGCCGTTTAATCTGCCAAACATCCAGCAGTGGAGGAAAGACAGCCTCTGTTATTTGTTATAAAATATTCATCATTAGAAAACAGAAAACAATTTTTTTTTCAATTCAAGAACAGTAAGTTTTTTGTGATGATATAGCTATATTTTGTTCTTACAGGAACAGGGCCGAGGAGTCCAAATCACAATCGTAACACAACTGAGAGGGCTCTGCCAATGTATATGTTACAAGGTAAATAAGGTCTAAAAAGTCTAATTTGGTTTGTCTTAAATGAATTTTTATTCTTTAATTAGTTATTCTTAGTTATTCTTTAATTATTAATAATAATAATTTATTTTTTCCTTTATTCGTTTAGATAACATATCAAATACATTTTTAAATATATCCTTAAAATACTAATACAACAAACAACAAAGAAATAAGGTCTTACTGAAATATGACTTCTTTCCAGATGTTTACATACCACTAACTAGGATAGACATATCCGATATGCCCAACAATAATATGGACAATGATGCAGAAGAGGCTAGCAATACTGACGACAGTGCTGAAGAAGGAATGGAAGGTAAGATTGACAACCTTAATGACAAATTTATCCTACATATAACTTACATTTGTACAATATTGGGTCATTTATCAACTCACTAGTGTTCAATTAGCCAGTGTGCACAAGGCACTTTTCTATTTAATTTTCTTTGTTGTATGAATTGATATATTTTTATGTTAACAGGTGGTGAAGAAGGTGTAGATGAGTCAACACATATGTCTGAAGATGATGAATTTCCAAAGTGAGTATATTGCGGAGGTGAAGAGAGCTACCACAGTCTGGTTGTAATATATTTATTACTACTCAATGTTTTAATGAAGCAATGTCTTACATACTAAATAACAGGCTTATATACTATGATTTATCCACCATTGGTGGAGTGGGAGCGATGCTTGTGGTTACATCCTATCTTCTTCTTGATTTGCATGTTTTGTGTTATGGCAGAGGACGTGATTTCTTAGCTTACATCATTATTATTATTTGTGCATTCTAATTTCCTTATACAAATCATGTTCCTGTCTGCCATAAGTACATTCATTATTGAAATTGGAAGTATACCATAAAGACCAGGTCTTCAATGACCTGGGAATGCATTCTGTCTTCTAACATTCTTGGGTGCTTTAGGCAATGATAATATTTTGAGGCCGTCAAATTGAAGACCACCATTATCTCTGACTATGGATTTAAGTTCCGCCACCTCTGTAGAACCCCCATACTGTCCCAAAAAACGCGTACTTACATAAAAACTACATTTTGTGAGGTATTCAAGATATATGCTAATAACTATTCACACTTGGTCACAGAAATATTATTAGGATAGAAAAGCCATGTGCGCGGGAAACGCGTAGCAACTTTTTGAAAATTCCTGTCCTATGGGACAGGAACTTTCGTCCGCTTACTCAATACTTTTAAGACTAGCTTGTAATAACATCGTTAAAAATACCGTCAATATGCCATTGTGTGCTATTTCCAACTTTAAAATAAAATGGAGAAGTAAAATTTAAAAATAGAAGCATTTCTTATCTCTCTTTCTTTTTTTTTCGTGCGGATATCCCCACGGATACCTCCCCTGCCGAAAAACTGAAGGGGAGGTTATGTCGGACTCGAACCGACTAAAACTGCACGCCGACTGAGGGTCGTGGTGCTAGGCCGGAGGTGAGGTTGTCATCGACATATCCCTCGCAACCCGGCTGACCCAGGGCCCTCCCTTACGGTCTGGCCCTCCTTGGAGGGGGGGCACCGGTGCCCCCGACTCCTTATGGCAGTTCTATCCTAATATATATCTGTGCACTCGGTATTCGCTGTTTGATATCTCGTTTATACTTATTAACTTTCTTGTTTAGCGTCCGCGGTTAAACTAATACCATAGCTAAATTACTCTTTCTAATTTCATTTTAATTATTTGCAGTCGCGAACTTCACGCTTTGAGCGAAGAGGACAGTGACCTTGAGGACTCAGAAGCACCAAGGTAACTATAGAACTAAAGTAAAGCCAACGAGACGAGAGAAAAAAGGTAAACAAAGCGACCATTACTGAGTTACTTTGCGATAACTAACGATTATTATCTCTGTCCTTGTCGCACACGTCACACGTACGCGACAATGGCCGAGCGACAGCTGCCGTTACTTGTTTCGTAGTACAGGAAAGCTGTCAGCACAGCGGTTCTAAACTGTCAGATCCGCCATCTTATGAGCAATTTCATTCCTGTCTTTTTTTTTTTTTTACAACGGACACGTCAATTTGACTTCACCTCGCCTGATGTTAAGCTAAAGGCAAAGTCTCGGAAAGAGGGTCACCATCGTAAACATTTACCATGTTAACAGTGGTGGCACTCAGCTTGACGGCCTCATTAGATGCCTTTTCACGCCCCGCTTAAAGGACCCGGGACTGTAGGAAGAAGGAAACACGTGAGCTGGCAGGGAATTCCAGGTCTTAGTGGTGCGGCATAGGAATGAATCACTGAAACGCTTGGTTCTAGCAGGTATACTCTGCACCGTAAATGGATGACATCTTAGCCCTGCACGTGTCGTCCTTTGAAGGAAAGGGGAGGGTGGGACTAATTGGAAGAGCTCGTCAGAACATTCACCATGGTAGAGACGGTGCGCTTGAAGTGATATGTAATAATTTTCAAATAAAAATGTTTGGAACCGCTGAAACTTTGTTTACCTTTTTTCTCTCGCTTCGTTGGCTTTACTTTACTGGTCATCATGGTATCTTTTTTAGATTTAGTTTATGCTATCCTCTGCCTCAGTACGACACCAGAGCGATAGCCAGCTACGTATCCAAGCAGTTAATATTGTAATGTAGTCCCCTGCCTCACTAGGACGCCATGGCGACGTCACCGGCCACATACCCAAGCAGTTAGTATTGAAATGATTGCCAAGCTGTCGCCAAGTGATTTAGGTACCATACGGCTCCTGCCTCACCATGAGACTCTATTATTGAGTATTGAAATGTCTCACTTTTTTTTTAAAGAATATTAGAACCGAAGTTACTAATATTCCCTCTAACCCCTCCAACCCCTCCAACTAAGCAAATTACTTCGGCTAGGAGTGGGTGCACGTCGATAGTGTAGTGGAACACCCTCGAGCCTTTGCAGATGCATAGAGATGTTGCGTCTTTGGCAGTTTTCTACCGTCTCTCCATGGTGAATGTTCTGACGAGCTCTTCCAATTAGTCCTACCCTCCCCTTTCCTTCACAGGACGACACGTGCAGGGCTAAGATGCCATCCATTTACGATTCAGAGTATACCTGCTAGAACCAAGCGTTTCAGTGACTCATTCCTATGCCGCACCACTAAGACCTGGAACTCCCTGCCAGCTCACGTGTTTCCTTCTTCCTACAGTCCCGGGTGCTTTAAGCGGGGCGTGAAAAGGCATCTAATGAGGCCGTCAAGCTGAGTGCCACCACTGTTAACATGGTAAATGTTTACGATGGTGACCCTCTTTCCGAGACTTTGCCTTTAGCTTAACATCAGGCGAGGTGAAGTCAAATTGACGTGTCCTGTATAAAAAAAAAAGTGGCCAGGATTCGAATAGGACCTCTCGATCGTAAGGCCGACTCCTTAACCACTAAGCTACCGATGCTTCTGCACTTGGCGCACTTGGCCCCCGTCGTACATTACAATATTAACTGTTTGGATACGTAACCGGTGACGTTGCTTTGGTGTCGTAATGAGACAGAGGACTTCATCTACCGACGTTAACCCACTCCTGAGACAAGCAATTTAGCTTAGATAGAGAGAATATTAGTAATTTGGGTTACTAATACTAATCTGGAAAAATGAAATGCTCAAGTGGGACTTGAACCCACGACCTTTTCCTTACAGGGGGAATGCTCTTAAAGACGGATATAAAGAAAACGGAAATTTGAAGTGATTCAGGTGTGGCTTAATAGCTCAGTTGGAAGAGCATTCCCCCTGTAAGGGAAAGTTTGTGGGTTCCTCCAAGTCCCACTTGAGCATTTCATTTTTTCCGATGTATTCGAATTTTTAAGTTAGCATAATAAATACTGTAAAATATTCAAAAATTACTAATACTATTAAAAATATTGGTATTAGGTAAAGGTAAATAATAAAATTTAATTTTAATTTCAGGCTTTCTCTACAGAACGACAACCCTCTAGAAGGCCCTAGCTGGTTGTTGGACACTCCACCGGATTCTAGGGTATGTACTAATGTGTTAATAATATATAAACATACAATCATCCGATCACCAAGTCATATACATCACTTAGAACCACATGACTCCATAATCAGGAAAAATCGGTCGGTTTTATCCATACTTCCATACTGATATTAAAAATGCGAGAGTAACTCTGTCTGTCTGTCTGTATGTTACGCATTCACGCCTAAACCACTGAACCGATTTTGATGAAATTTGGTATAGGGGTAGATTAGTCCTTGATAAAGGACATAGGCTATGTTTGGTTGCGAAAACCGACATCCACGCGAGCGGAGCCGCGGATAAAAGCTAGTTTTTTATAATTTTGAGGTAAAAAATAAAATATATTTATTTATAAATAAAATTATTTTCACCCGGTGACCCATTTGCTAAACTTTAATTATTTTTATTTTTGACGTTTTGTAAGTTCTGTTTTAATGGTCTCTACAGAATAAATGCTATTAGACTACACTATGCTCATGAACAGATTTATTTTAGGATAACCAAGTTCACTGAGTTTTGTGCTGGTATCTTCTCAGTAGAACCAACCTACAGAACCAGCGAAAGAATAATTTTCAAATGATTTATTTTATTTATTGTTCCTGTGATTCCTGAAAATGTTAAATTCTGACGTCCATATGAGCTCTAAGTGCCTAAACTGAAAAAAAAAAATGATTTTATAACATGTTCGTAATACGAAATGTTAATTTTCAGTCAAGCAACCCCAAAAGTGGGAGTGGTAGCGGGGTGAACTTAGAGCCTGACTCCACCACGGAGCCGGACCACACTCCGCACAGTTCGACACAGACGACAAACCAGAACGCACAGGTATTTACATGAAGTAGTTTAGTAAGTGCACCTCCAGACTAGCGTGTGCCCAGCTTAGGCGATTGGTGCTTAGTCAACACTGTCGTTACGTCTTCGCGTCTCTGTACGCACATAGGGGAAAGTCGAGTATATTAATAATTGTACTTTTTTTTTTCGTGCGGTAAACCTCTCGGGTATCACCCCCGCCGGAGTCGGACGGGGAGGTTATGTCGGACTCGAATCGACTAAAACCGCACGCCGATTGTGGGTCGTGGTGCTAGGCCGGGGGTGAGGTTGTCTAGGCCGAATTGTACCTCCTTTTAAATCGTACCACCTCTAGATTTCATTAAATTATACTTTTCTACACTAGCAACACGTTAACTGTCAACCTCAGAACAAAAGAAAAATATAGACGGAATGTATAGAACTAGCAAGTGAATCCGTAAAAAGGAATACTAAAGTAGTGCTATCTTGTTCGCATTTATTGTGAGCACGCATGAGTGCGAGCGAGATGACATTCTACTTTAGTCAGCCTGTTAGCCTAGCAGAAGCAGGCCGCGCAAAGTGCGCCTCCCCGTAACCGGGGCTAGATGGGGACCCTGTGGTCCCCACAACCCGAAGGGATCATCACGAAAGAGATGGTCCTGGGTCTGCCGGGTGCGAAAGATATGCTTTTGGCAATCTCACCTCCGGCAACCAAGGACACAAGACGGCGTGCATTTTAGTCGGCTCGAGTCCGACATAACCACCTACACCGGCTCCGTGGGGGTGGTATCCGTGGGGATTTATCGCACGGTAAAAAAAAAACCAGTCAGCCTGTGACCACGGCCGAAACGTCGAAACGTCAGGCAAATCAAAGGTATGTACCTATACTATGATAGCGTTAATTCCCGTTATAATTATTGTATACTTTAGTATTCCTTTTTGCCGCTTCACTTTCTAGTTCTATACGTTCCGTTTATGTTATTCTTTTAGCTGAGATGTCAACTTAAAATGGTGGTTAAAGGCGACACTAAAGCACAGTTTGGTGTTGCCAGTATAGAAATTATTCACTATAACACATTTTTTTCTTTCTCTCAGAGGCAGTCCGAACTGTCCAATTCATCATTCTTTTCCTAACTTAGTTGGTGCCGGCTTTCCAGTCTATCTGTGATGTCTAACTTCGATATTTTCTGTGGAGCGACTGTAATTTGACCTCCACAACCAATCGGCGAATTAGTAGTAGTAGAGTAGAGAGAGAGAGAGAGAGACAATAGAGTAGATTTAGAATAGTCATATTTTTTTAGAGGTCCAATTACTAGTAACCGTTGATGTTCTCTTCAAGACATGGAATTATCCTGACCAATGCAACGTATTCATGCATACAAATATTTGCAATGAACGGGAATCGAACTCGCGCCTTTTGCGTAACGGTCGCGTTCACTACCGCCACGCAATATAGACCTAGTGTACAATATCTTCATCCTAGCGTTCATCCCATTCGCATCCGGAGCTTTTTCAACTTGGAGACTTAGTTTCATTTTATCAGTCTAATTGCTTATTGGGCTGAAGTTCGATATTTTCTGTGAAGAGACTACTATATGACCTCCACAACCCAAAGGCGATATCGAAGCATTGCAGTTAGACCAGTTGTTGGACTTTTTAGGGCTCCAACCACCCGTAACGACTGCCATAGATGTTGGTTCGTTCGTTCGTATGTTCGCACCATGGAGAAGGAAATGATAGCGGAGTTGTTGCAAGGCAATCGAGTCGCGTGCCATCCAAACGTCAAATGGACTCATTCGGTAGGAACGTTATACCTACGAAGTCCTTCGACTTTTGACACCCCGCGCGTCTCTCTTCACACCCGCATTCGGCGCGCGTTTTTATTAGGAGAAATATCAATGGGACATCTCCGTTATTTAATCATATTCTGTCCTCCGTGGTTCGTACATTCGTACGTTCGTTCGTTCGAGTATGAGTGTGTAATATAATCCCCCCTCCCGTGCACCAGAAGGACAGTGCAGTGTGCGTGTCGGTGCGGCGTTCGTGCGAGTTCTCGCCCACTGTGCGGCGCCGCAAGCGGGTATCGTCCCCCCCGCCGGGGACTCCCCGCCAACATCACTACTCGCCGAGACCGCTCTCCACGAAGAAGAACAGGTACTTACTTATATCATACGACTTACATCCTCCATTAGTGATTCTTTTTGGGGGGAAGGTATAACTTTTATAATAAATTGCCTGAATCAGTCCTTGGTATGCCTGACAATAAATTTAAAACCTTTGTGAAGACCACCTTATGTAAAAAAGCATACTATAGGACAGATGATTACCTTAAAGACAAAAATGTCTGGCTTGAGCATGGTGCAGGTCCCTCCTTAATTGTTGTAATTACGGCATAATGTTTAAATAGGAACGTGAACTTCTTTATTCTTTTTTTTTGTTAACTTAGGTTAATTTTAATTATCTTGACACGAGACATATGTACATTCGTCCATATTTAATCTTAAGAACTTACTTTTTTTGTAAATTGACGTCTGTAAAATGCTACAGTGGAGTTTGTTGCGCCGTTTCTTCTCCACTGGTGCCTAGCAAGCGGTGGTAAACTTAGTTTTAAGCAGAATTTGACGTCAAGAAGCTGTAGTAGTGCTACACAATTTTGAATAAATACTTTGAATTTAGCGCAGACCTGGAGGTGATAGGTGTAGCCGCCTGTCGATTGGCGCAACTTTTGACACGATATTCATGTTGCTCAACAAGTTTGGCAACGTTGCGCAACACCCACGATGTTGCCAACTGCTGTTTGATGATTGATCGTACATGGACATATTAAGGTGGATTTATACCAAACGAGCAAGTACTCATTCTATCCGTTCTCCGTCAAATTCTTTTACATAACTTTTATTTGTTGTTCTTTCTTTGAAAGCAAGGTTTAAGTTTCACTAAAATATTAAGAAAGAATGATCTGGTTCTAGCTCTATGTTCGTTTAGTCTAAATCCACCTTAACACACATCCCACATTGCTGCGCAGCATGGCGCGCAACAATGTCGCCTAGTTGATACTAGACTTCAGGGTCTCCAAACATAAATGTGCTGTCTGGATCAAATTCCATGGTATCTATTTTCGCTGGCCGGTGATTTCGGCGGCGGCGCAAAGTGCGCCTCCCCGTACCCGGGGCTAGATGGGGACACTAAGGTCCCCACAACCCGAAGGGGGCAATCTCAAAAGAGATGGTCCTGGGTCTGCCGGGGTGCGTGAGATATGCTTTCGGAAATCTCACCTCCGGCAACCAAAGACCCAAGACGGCGTGCGTTTTAGTCGGTTCGAGTCCGACATAACCACCTCCACCGGCTCCGGGGGGGTGGTATCCGTGGGGATTTTTCGTACGATAAAAAAAATGGTATCTATTTTAGGATGAGTCCATTCAGTCGTTTTATCCTTTGCCCTTAGCAACAGCGGGCGCGTCCTTAAAGTGATGGTGGCCAAGATGCGTCTGGACGCGGGGACGGACGTGGACGCGGACGGGGAGGGCGAGGGGGACGGGGACGGGGAGGGCTCGTCGTCGCCCCCCAAGCGGCTGTGCTCGCCGCGGGACGCGCGGCTGACCTTCGATGCACCCAGCCCTAACGGCGCCACAGACTCCGCAGTCATAGTTTCGTGAGTATACTAATATAGCACTTTTTTTGTACAAAATCCTCCAGGCCCTGTCCAGCCATCGAGTAAGTCTCAAAACTTTCTCCTTTCAGTAGAGACAATATTACATTTATGTTGTTGAACATAATATAATCTATAATCATGACGGTGACCGCTATGTTGGAGGCTATGGGGCCCTCTTTTTATCTTGCGAAAAATCCCCACGGATACCACACCCACGGAGCCGGTGGAGACGGTTATATCGGACTCGAACCGACCAAAACGCACGCCGTCTTGGGACCTTGGTTGCGGGAGGTGAGATTGCCGAAAGCATATCTTCGCACCCGGCAGACCCAGGACCATTTCTTTCGAGATGGCTCCCTTCGGGTTGTGGGGACCTCGGTGTCCCCATCTAGCCCCGGTTACGGAGAGGTGCATTTGCGCCACCGCCGCGGCCTGCTTCTGCTAGGGTGACAGGCGGCTCCATCGGTCACCCCCAGGCCAGCAGGCTATGGAGCCCTAAAAAGTCTTAAACCAATCAGTGCGCAAGGCTCCCGCGTCATTCACTCGTACACCTGCGTGCTAAATTAAATTTGAAATCTAGATTTAGAATCTAGCCGAAAGCATGAGAGTGTAATAATAGTCTGTTCATTTATTATAATATTTATAATTTTACAGCGAAACAAGAACTCTACTACAGACAACAGACATCAAAATCGAACCTGGTCCATCCCCTCGACGCGATAGCTACGAGGCACTGCGCTGCAGAGTAAACAGCCAAGACAGTAGAACCAGCCACCACAGTCGACTCAGCCAAGACAATCTCGACCAACATCGACTAACAGAAAACTGCCCGAGGGAGAGAGAAGATACTCATATACGGGAGCGGTTGAAGAGTGAGAGGGACAGCGTACAGTGTAGTAGGCTAGGAAGTCATGATAGTAGAGATAGTGATAGTGGGAGTGGCGGTGGGGGGGATTCTATTAGTAACGGAAGGATTAGACGGCCAAGGAAGATGGTCACTTATAAAGAGAAACCATTGAATAGGTGAGAACTTTTTATTTTTATTAGATTACTAGCTTTTGCCGGCGGCTCCGCCCGCGTGGATGTCGGTTATCGCGACCAAACAGCCTATGTCATTTCTTAAGGTCTAATCTACCCTTGTACCAAATTTCATCAAAATCGGTTCAGTGGTTTGGGCGTGAAAGCGTAACATACAGACAGACAGACAGAGTTACTTTCGCATTTATAATATTAGTATGGATTTTTATTTATTTTGCCCGCATTGTTCACCCATATGTAGTAAAACGATATACTAACTTAATTATTATTGTTACAGGAAACTAAGAAGATGATCTTCATAATACTCTGCAATCAGTAGCTTTAATTGAAGGAAGGAAAGAAAGGAAGGACCTAACTAGGCATCGAACTCCCACCTCGATATAAAGTGAAGAAAAACTTGTATTTATGTTAGGAAATCTTTTGCTTTAATTGCTAGAAAGGAGGTTTACTGCGAGAAGAGCCGCGCTCTCTTATTAGTTAAGATTTTGTAGAACAAATAGACACATCTATAGACTGTAAATATAGACCTGCTTATGAATAGAATGGAAAATCAAGAAGAAATGCCCCACAACAGTTACTTGTCACGTATGGCTTTTTTTTTCGTGCGGAAATCCGCTCGGATTCCCCCCCACCGGAGCCGGAAGGGGAGGTCATATCGGACTCGAACCGACTAAAACCGCACGCCGACTGAGGGTCGTTGTTCTAGGCCGGAGCTAAGGTTGTCTTCGACATATCCCTTGCACCCAGACCCAGGGCCTTGGGAGGGGGGACAACGGTGTCCCCGATATCACGTATAGCACCGACTGTCATGATATTTCACGTCTTCTGACTCCTGCATCTTCTATTATATTAGCTTTTACACCCGGCCTCGCCCGTCCCCGTAACCTATGGGAACCAGTTGCCTGGACAAGAGTATCTATTAGCTTAACACAGACCACTGCTGGGCAAAGGCCTCTCCTAATGTAAAAGCGTCGGTAGCTTAGTGGTTAAGGAGTCGGCCTTACGATCGAGAGGTCCCGGGTTCGATCCTGGCCATTACACTACCAACGTGAACCCACTCCTAGCACAAGCAATTTAGCTTAGTTGGAGGGGTTAGAGAGAATATTAGTAACTACGGTTCTAATATTGTTTTAAAAAAAAAATTGGAAACCTTGGCCTACTGTTTCCCCGCTGGCCAGACAGATGGGTATAGGGTTTTATTTCGAATATGCCTTCTCTCGCAGTGATATCGTCTGTATGTTTCCGTTAGTCGCCTCTTACGACACCCTTCGGATGAGACGGGGTGGTGATACTTGTGTTCTTTCTCCGTCACCACACAGAAGCTTGTTATTCCAGGCTATAATCTATCCCTGTACCAAATTTCATCCAGATCGGTTCAGCCGTTATTGAATAAGAAACATTCGAACATCTTCACAAATTTTCATATTTACGATATTAGTAGGATTATGAGCTAATATTATGTTATTTATGAACCATTTTTAAAATGGTGCGTCTTAATTGTATATTAATTATTGTATTATTAATAGTAAGAATTTTGTATTACTGTGGCGTTGTATTTACCATCAAAATTTTAGTATAACCATTTGCATAGCTCTGCCTTGAACCTATGTACCTGCCCTGAAGTATAGAACTACATAAGAGGGCAAAGTTTAGTAATAAAAATCTGTTTAAAATACAGTCTCGAATCTATTTAGACTTAAGAGAATTAAGCGTCATTTAGACGTGGCGAGTTTATCGCCTCAAATATACGATTATCGAAAAGAGATAAAAAAGTTGCATCGTCTATCTAAATATTCGCAGAAGCGGAGTATCGCCTCGACATAAGGCATAGGGTGAAATGTCACTTGCGAATCTCGTCTGATAATCACTCAGTGGTACGACGAGGAATGACAATTCCTTATCGTGCCACTGGTGGAACAAGTTGGTGGCACGACGAGGATAAAGTCATATAATCGTATGCGAGAATTGAGCGTGTAAACACTAAATTATGAACAGATTTTTGTTACGCGAATCGGCCCTTTGATTGAAACTTTAGGCAATTTAAAGGTATATAAATACAGTTGCGTTATCGTTGTACATATTTAGAGATTTTAAACACGTTGAAATAGCCAATAGTAATAATATAAATATGTATCAATCGAGTATAATATTGACCGCGGGCATTTGTGTGAATATAGTTCTTTAACTGACTTGAAAAAGGAGTGTATGTTTGTTATATCCGATGTACAGTCGAATATCTTGACGAATTCTCAAAATGATCTTAAAACTCTCGTATTAAGAGCAAATCAAACTGTTTTATTGATTTATATGGTACTAGCTTTTTCCCGCGGCTCCGCCCGCGTAGATGTCGGTTATTGCGACCAAACATAGCCTATGTCCTTTCTCATGGTCTAACCTATCCCTATACCAAATTAACCACTGAACCGATTTTGATGGAAATCGGTTCAGTGGTTTAGGCGTGAAAGCGTAACATACAGACAGACAGACAGGCAGGCAGACAGATAAACAGACAGAGTTACTTTCGCATTTATAATATTAGTATGGATATGGAATATTGTCCGATCTAAGGGTGTGTACCAAATATCAGAACAATCGGTCAACTGGAAGGCAGTAAAAAAACTAAATTAAGATCATTTTGAACACTTAGTTTCTGACTGTACAGACGACAAAATATATTATTAGGCATAATCAACCTTAATATTAGTTCCCGGCACATATCTTGGACCCTTTATGTCGCGAGGTACGCGGATTGAATTGATATAATCTATGACTGGAGGTGGGTTAGAGCTTCTTCGCCGGCGTTGCACCCCGCACTATCCTCTAGATAATCATAAAAACGCATACTGCGCTTATATAGTATATTTTGTGACGTCACTGAGGTCAAGATATATACAGGTGAACCACATTTATAAGTCGCATCGGCAAAGTTCGCCTGCTCAGAAGAGTAAGCTATCGCCGATTAATTACGATTGCCAACGCTATTAAAACACCAACTTTATTGCGTTGCGTTAAGATTGAAAATGCAATAAATCCAGAATAGTGCTTTCTCGCTCATTGCTCTGTTTTGAACATGGCGCGCAGGTGGCAACCAATAATAAAGGGCCATGTTTGGCGGAGCGTTGTGATTGGTTAAGATTTTTTGGCGCGTTACAAATATGAGACTTCTGCGCAGGTACATCGGCGTAACTTATAAACGTGGTGTGGTACTACTGTACCGGGTATAACTGTGAGGGTTCCTTTTAGCCGACGATTTGTTTTAGTTTTACGCCAGTTCTACCTTCTATGTTAACCAATTGTAATACACCGTTCCGTTACGACTGCATTTAAAACTTATTGTCAAGTAGAATAATACGCTTGGACCCCGATTTTTGTTGATTATCAACCACTACGTAATACCAGTGACACGGCAAAAAATTCCTTCAAATTAAAAAAAAAATCCACAACATTCTACACAACGCTATCTTTTTTTTTATACCACTTAGGTGACAGACAAGCACACGGCCCACCTGATGGAAAGTGGTAAACGCGGCCTATGGACGTATGCAACACCAGGGGCGTTACACTCGCGCTGCCTACCCTGAAGAAACCTTCTAATGCCCCTCTTGAAGAACCCCATATTGTAGTCGCTTGGGAAAATCTAGACCCATGGTAAGCTTACTAGCTTGTGTTATGGAATCTAGAATGCGGATAAACATACTTATAATACTTATTTATTTGTAAATTGTAGATACATACATTTAATCACGGCTTTATTCGGAGGGTGAGGCAGAGGTTAATTAACACCCGCTATTCGCCAGCTATTGTATTCGGTCCCACGTAATAGGGAGTCCGCCTATTGCCGTATTCCGGGCACTATTGTTCACTCGAGCCATGCATCTGAGGCTGAGCCTAGGCTGTATGATATGATATCTGTCTGATGTATTTATTTAGAAAATTAAAAATTGTTCGTTACATTTTCAAGATGCCTTTTAATTTTCGACTTTAAAGACATAGCAGTAAAGTCTAAAATTAAATGGCATTTTTGCAGTGTAGGTGGTTATGAGTGGTTAACAATTTACAGAATCAGGGTACTCGTAGAAAACTAATGTATTTAAAAATCCCAATTATGTTAGTATTGTATAACTGAGTGTTACCACACTTAGGTATAGTTTTATGACTGATAATTTATATACCTGATTTTAATGTAGCAACATTTCAATAAATTATGCAATACGTTAATTTTGGCCGTTTTATTTTTTCTATAGTTCCTTATTTGTGAGATTAATTCGATTAATCGTGATTTAACTGAGAAAACACTTTCATAGGCAATATGTCAAACTTTCAATCTGTCCTCAGATAAATCGCGATTCAGGCTGAATGTCATTCTAGAATACGGGCCTTAGGGCAGATACTGAGCACTCGTAGCCAGATGCAGTAAAATTTAGGATTCGATTCCTGTTCGGTTCAAATATTTGTATGCACGAATGGAGCAAATATGTATAAAAAAAAACCAGGCAAGTGCGAGTCGGAGTCGTGCAGTGAGGCTTCCGTGTAAAACAATCGAGGGATGAACTTATGTAACGAGTTAATTTCTATTGAGGTACGGAACACCAAAAAACTGTGGGTCAAGTTACCTAGGTGCGGTTGCCATGGTGACCGCTTCGCGTGTTTTGGAGGGCACGTTTAACCGCCGTTCCTAATAACATACTGTTAAAGATAGATCGCATCTACGGATAAAGGGCTCGGCTGTTGAAATTCAAAACATAGTAACTTATATCACACCAATTTCGGAAAATAAAATTATACCGCGATGAGCTATCTCGCAAAAAACTCAGTTACCATGTTTTCGTAAAGTAAACTTCGTTTAAAATGTTATGAATTCAAACAGCCGATAGGTACCTACGTCAAATTTGACGGCTGCGATTTAACTGTAAGTATGTTATTGGGAAGGGCCGTTGGAGGCCCTCTCGGCTGTCAATAGGCATCAGGTCAAGACAGACTAGGCACATCCATACTAATATTGTAAATGCGAAAGTAACACAGTCTGTCTGTATCTTACGCTTTCACGCCTAAACCACAGAACCGATTTTGATTAAATTTGGTATAGGGGTAGATTTGACCATAAGAAAGGACCGTTTAGGCTATGTTTGGTCGCGATAACCGACATCCACGAAGGCGGAGCCGCGGGCAAAAGCTAGTAATAATAGTACTACACAGAGGCCTATATTAGGACAAACCACGTCATATTAAGCAGACTCCGTTGACGACAACGGGATACCAGGTTTCTTGCTGGCAATCAATTATCCATAGGACTACGCAGTCCACTGCTGGACATAGGCCTCTTCCAATGTTGGGAGGCTCTGGCCTACTGTTTCCTACGCTGGCCAGAGGGGTTGGGTTTAATTTCGAGATTCCCTTCTCCCGCAGTGATACTGTGATATCAATTCCGTTAGCTGCGTCTTACGACACACTTCGGATGTAGTGGGGTGGTCGTCACCTCACGCATCGCTAGTAAGCCTTACGGGGCCTGGTAGGCATCATACACACATACATAAAATCACGCCTGTTTCCCATAGAGGTAGACAGCCCTGATAGCCAAAGGCTGCCCACAAGGTGGTGTAATCTCCCCCCTCCTGTGGAATCTAGTGATAGACGACCTAATCACAAGGCTGAACAAAAACCGAGACTACACAATAGGCTATGCTGATGACCTAACAATCCTTATCTCAGGTAAGGTAGCGGGTACGATCTGTAACCTAACTCAACAAGCCCTGCGCATTGTAGAAAAATGGTGCAGGGAATTCGAACTATCAGTGAACCCGAACAAAACCGAATTAGTTATGTTCACAAACAAAAGGGTACTAGACGAATACCGATTACCAAAACTCTTCGAAACGGAACTCCAACTGTCAAAAGAGGTTAAATACCTAGGCGTCATTCTCGACAGCAAGTTGACATGGAATAGCCACCTAGAAAACAAATTAGTAAAGGCCGGGATTACCTTCTGGCAATGCAGAAGAATGATTGGCAAAAAATGGGGGCTAACGCCGAAAATCATCCTGTGGCTTTACGAAACAGTGATCCGTCCCATGATAGCCTATGGCGCTATTGTCTGGTGGCTGAGGACTGAAAACAGCACAATATCGGCTAAACTACAAAAGACCCAAAGATTAGCCTGCATGGCAACCACTGGCTGCATGAAAACCACCCCCACCGCGGCAATGGAAGCCATGCTTGGACTACCACCCTTGGATCTGTTCATCCGCCAGGAAGCAACAGCTGCGGCTATACGCCTGAGGGCACTCAACCTATGGAGCGAGAGAAATACACGACACACTTCATTGCTCACTGAGCTCACAAAGGAGATACCTATGATAGGAGCAGTCAATGACCGTGTACCTAAACAACACCTTTTCGACAAAAAATACAAGATCCAGCTTCACGACGACCACCGCTGTGAGGCCTTATGCCCAACGGAATTGCGTATCTTCACAGATGGATCCAAAACAGGTACTGGCACCGGGGCCGGCATCTTCTCGGAGGACCTCAATATATCAATTTCGACACCGCTGGGGACCCATAACACAGTATTCCAAGCGGAATGTATGGGGATTATTCTGGCAGCCTCAGCGGTAATGGCCCGGAAAGTGATAGGTCACTCAATACGCATACTGTCAGACAGCATGGCCGTGCTACAAGCATTAAACTGCCATACTATTAATTCAGGATTAATACTGGAGTGCCATCTTAAATTAAATCAAATAGGTCACACCAACAACATAACTCTACAATGGATCAAAGGCCACAGCGGCTCGCGAGGTAATGATGCCGCGGACTAGCTTGCTAGGAGAGGATCAGACATGGTTGCAATGGGACCTGAACCCATAATACCGATCCCCTTTGCATACCTACGAACCATAGTGAACCAACGAACGAGAGACCAACACAACAGAGAATGGATAAACCTGGAAGTATGCAGACAGGCCAGGGAGGCAATCCCTGTGCTTGATAATAGACTGACCAGGCGTCTTCGACAACTGAACAAACGGCAACTACGCACGACTACGGCTGCCATCACGGGGCATGGTTCCTTCAATAAACACCTTTATATTTTAGGTATCACCGACAGCCCTCTCTGCAGAGCCTGCATGAACGAGGACGAAACTGCGGCACACGTGCTCCTACACTGTCCTGAAACCGCCACATACAGGGCTAAGTACTTCAGAAACACAGGTACGCTCCGGGAGATCACCAGCAGTGTGAATAACCTGCTGGGGTTCTTCAACGAGTTGGGGTGGATCGAATAAAATCCCACCCTCACGCAAAAACCGCGCCTTGTCGTGGAGTTGCGGATAACAGCCCGTGATACCATACCATACCCATAGAGGTAGGCAGAGAACACGGATCTCCATTTGCTATGATCCTGACAGACTACTCTCGCTTCATTTACTCTCATTACATTCTTCATGCATGTTTCTCGGTTTAGGGTACCCCTGACCTGCCCCTTTTCTAAAACTTCCCCGATTTGGTCTAGGTATGTGCGCCTAGGTCTTGCTCTTCCGACGGTACCATCCATACTCGCCTCATACGCCTGTTTCGTTAGTCTTCTTTCATTCATTCTCTCAACATGACCGAACCATCTTAACATTCCTCTCTCAATTCTCGTCACTACATCTTCTATCACTCCACATCGTTCTCTTATCACGTTATTTCTCAATCTATCTCTCAAGGTCAATCCACACATACATCGCAACGCACGCATTTCTACTGCACTCACTGCGGGTATCAACAAAAATAAAACCAAAATATAAAGTGAATAAGTTTAATCTATACTCCTAACTTACATAGCACAAATAAGTTACTGTAAGGTACAATTATAAATGTCACATACAATATTTCTTCGAAATTATTTTATAATTATCGTTATTGGTAGAAATAGTTAAGTATTAAGCACAGAGTATAAAACCAAGAGGGAGTGTTCTTAATTAATGACGTCAACAGAGCACACGCTGAGAGGAGGCGACCTGAGTTACCGCAATTGGTTTACTCTGACGTCATCACAGCAGGCGTGGTATTTAGGCAGTGGGGTTTGTCTCGTGCATAGCCCTATTAACACGAGTTTCCAAATATTAAGATTTGTCCTCGATCAATGACGTCGACAGCAAATGCAGAGAGGATGTGTATAACGCCAGAGAATCACATTAGTTTAGTTAGACATTAGTTCTTTACTAGAGTTCTAATAGTACTTCCTCTCGTTTTATATTCCGTCGCTATAAGTATCCTTTTCATATGTTGCCCTTATACAAAATAAATTAGCTTGCATTTTCCGTAATTATTTTCATATGATCTGAAAGATAAATATTGAATAAGAATTTCTATAACTACTAATCTTACTACTTATAATTTATGGATGGTAATTTTGTATTGATGTAAATTCTTATTTTATTTTTTATTTTTTAATTAAAATTTAGTAATTATGGTATTTATGGTCTATTTTCTTAACTTATTAGCACAACATATTTTATTTAAAAAAAAAACTTAGTTTACATATGCATCGTGTGAATTTAAGTCGAAAACATGTATAAACCCAATTACTGTCACTGCAAAAAAGCCATTAAATTGAAGGTTCTCTTGATGTTGACTTAAGTTCAAAATTCATTTCATTCATTCTACAAGTCCATTTTTCATTCACTCTACAAGATGCCATTTAATTTTAGACTTAAAAAGCATAGCAGTAAGGTCTATAATTTAATGGCATTTTGCAGAATCGGAGTAGGGCGGTACTTTTTTTTTTTAAATTTAAAATTTAATAATTTTGGTATTTATTCTTTCAGGTAAAACCTTTAGGATAGGGTAAATGCATGCTTTAGTTTTAAATAAGTAGGTGAAATAAAACGCGTGTATATTGAGTCATAATTTGTTAGGCATATAATTTTTTTTATGTATTATTTAATTACAGTAAAGTTATAACAGTGATAGTAAATCTTATAATATAATTCTATTTCACTACACATCGAGCTAAAAGTCTATCTTCTTAAGGCTTTTTCAATAACTTTATCACGATAAATAAATTCCCCACAACATTCTACACAACGCTATCTAGACCCATGGTAAGCTTTTATAGCTTGTGTTATGGAATCTAGAATGGGATAAACATACTTATATGCCTACTTTTTATTGTAAATACATACTTGTTATACATAGAAACACCCAGACCAATGCAAATAGTCATATTCATACATATAAATATTTACACTGAGCGGGGATCGAACCCGCGCCTCCTGCGTAGCAGTCGCGTTCACTACCGCCACGCCACAGAGGCTGTAGATATATCTATATATCAGCTATTTTTTTTATCTAATTCCCAACTTGCCACACCGATTGCCGATCACCTTTACACCGGGCAATACAATATTATTTTAGAACAATAAAGGAAAATTCTAAAATTTTGAATACCGTAGCGTTTTGATACAAAATATTGTAAACGTGAATGTGTTTTTAAGGATGAATGTTTGTGTGCTTGTGTGTGTGTGTAGATGTGTTACATAAATTAAATAGGCGCATTATAGTATGATCCATGGAGAAGGAAATGATAGCGGAGTTGTTGCAAGGCAATCGAGTCGCGTGCCATCCAAACGTCAAATGGACTCATTCGGTAGGAACGTTATACCTATGACGTTCTTCGACTTTTGACACCCCGCGCGTCTCTTCCTACCCGCATTCGGCGCGCGTTTATATTAGGAGAAATATCAATGGGGCATCTCCGTTACTTAATCATATTCTGTCCTCCGTGGTATGATCCCAAACTCTGCAGCAGGCAACAGTGCTAAACAGCGCTACTGTTACCCATATAAGCTTTATTATGTTTATATGAGACTAGCCGACCCGTCCCGGCTTCGCCCGGGAAAATTGCGTATTCCATATTTGATAGTTACCTAAATGACGAAGTTTTCATACAAACGTTTATCACCTATTTTAATCTCTTAGTAGTTACATTTTGAAAAACGCTAATACACGTGTTCATTTATTTCTTATAAGACACAGGTTTATGAAATTTAGTGCATCTAGCTCTAAAAATGACGGACTTTCATACAAAATTCCATCCCTTTTTTACCCCTTTAGCAACAGAATTTCCAAAAATCCTTTCTTAGTGGATGCTTACATCATAAAATGCATCTACTGTCAAAATTTCCAGTTTGTAGGTCCAGCGGTTTAGGCTCTGCATTGACGATTCGGTCAGTCAGTCAGTCGGGACAAGTAATTTTGTATATATAGATTACATTTGCGCACTTCTGCACGCAAATGAATGAATAAACAACAGTACATCACCACGAACAGCGCAACACTGTTACGCGCTGCAGAGTTCGGTATACGTTCGGTACCTTTAAATTACCTTATATTGCCGAATATATAAATTACTATAACTTACTTTTTATTCACATTATGTCCTTCCAAAAAAAAATCACAAGTTTCCAATCCAATTCTACATCAAGTAATCGTTTCCAATCTAACGACTAATACGCACCGTTCTCAATTCATCAGTCCGTCATCAATAACTCTTATATTACAGTTCAATACGTTGCTAGAGCGAGACTGTTATGCCGCGGACTGCGCCATACTGCCGTCCTTGTCTGGCGGCGCGGGCGCAGGCTCCACCGGCTGGAGGGTGATCACTGTCGTTGGCTCTTGGGGCTCAGCTGACTCCTTCAAATACAAAAGTAGATTTAGTAACAATGAAGTGTTTTTTTTATACAGGACACGTCAATTTGACTTCACCTCGCCTGATGTTAAGCTAAAGGCAATGTCTCGAAAAGAGGGTCACCATCGTAAACATGTACCATGTTAACAATGGTGGCACTCAGCTTGACGGCCTTATCAGATGCCTTTCACGCCCCGCTTAAAGGACCCGGGACTGTAGGAAGAAGAAAACACGTGAGCTGGCAGGGAGTTCCAGGTCTTAGTGGTGCGGCATAGGAATGAGTCACTGAAACGCTTGGTTCTAGCAGGTATACTCTGCACCGTATATGGATGGCATCTTAGCCCTGCACGTGTCGTCCTGTGTAGGAAGACGAGGACTTATCAATAAACGAGCCTCGTTCGTGGGTTTCCTTCTTGGTGTTATCGATTAACGCCCATTAACTGGCATCAAAAACAGTTATCGATTATTGCCCATCTGTTAAGGAAGAGTGGAGTAGATTGTACCGCTTTTTAAATCATACCACCTCTACATTTTTTTATTAAATTATACTTTTTTTTCTACACTGGCAACATCAAACTATGCTTTAGTGTTGCCTCCTAGAATGCACAAATAATAATGATGTAAGCTAAGAAATCACTCCCTCTGCCATATCACAAAATACGCAAGTCAGCGAGAAGATAAGACGTGACCACGTCCACAAGCAACGCTCCCACTCCACCAATGGTGGATAAATCAGTTTATAAGCCTGTTAGGTATTTAGTTTGTAAGACATTGCTTTATTAAATCATTGAGTCGTTAGAAATATAAGTACAACCCGACTGTGGTAGCTCGTTACTCCCGCAATACCTCCAATTTCTTTTTCTTTTTAATGGCTTCTGCAGCGAATCGCCGGAATTTGCTAATGTCAAGTAAAATGTAGAATATATTATAAAATCATGAATGGCGAAAGGCCGATGTCAAGTTTTTCGATAAATGCTGCCAGAGCCACGTTAGTCACGCCAGTAAGTTTCTTTCCGTGTGTCCGCCCCCCACGAGATTCAGGTGCTCGATCAGCTCGATAGGTGGCGCGCCTCCAACTTAACCACTATTTTAAATTGACATTTAACGTCTTACCAGTGTAGAAAAAAGTGCAATTTAAAGTTTGGTCGCGTTTGGTCCAATTGTTAAATAACGATTTGGATAGGTTAGGTTAGAAGGCTAATGCGGTTGCGGAGCGGAGAACGAACCACCCAGAAACAGGATAGAAAGTCCGCGATTTTTTCCCGTTTTTGACTATTGGACCAAACGCGACTAAACGTAATTTAATGAGAAATCTACAGGTACGATTTAAAAGGCGGTACAATATACTCGACTCTCCCCCAAGTGCCCTCATAAGCAGTCAAGTGCGAGTGTACCTGTATAGTGAGCGTGGCGCCCCCCTGGCCGCACTGCGCGGCGGGCTGGCCGCAGTCGGCGGCGTCGTGCGCGTGCGCAGCCTTCTTCGCTTTCCGCTTCTCCACGTGTCCGGCGCAGTGTTCGCACTCGTCGTCGCTGTCTTCAGAATCAGACTCACCAAATTTGTGGGGTTTTTCGTACACACAACAACCTGTGTACAAAGAAAATATATTTTTAAATTATATTTTTAATGTCAGATGTCATTAAAATGAGAATTGTAACACAACTCCCTCTTCCTAAAATGTTCTACATTAGGCCAAGCATCCACCTACCCGCACCGCGCGCAACGCATTATTATGCTTTGTATAGAAGTTGAACAAGTGCGTCCACCTACAAGCACTGTAAGGATCGCACTTTCTATACAAAGCATAATAATGCGATGCGTGCGGTGCGCGTAGGCGGACGCTAGGCTTTAGTGTCATGTATTCTTCTAATAAAATAGAATGATCGAAATTCGGTCTCCGTCTAGCATATAATCAAATTAATTACAAACATGGTATTCTTTTATTATAATTTTCAAGAAAGAATACATTTTTATTACAAGAATTAGCCGTCTTTTCATTGAAATCGTGATCGTTTTTTACATTTAGGAGATTAAGTAATGATGTACATTATATCCAATAGATGGCGTTATCAGGTATTGCTGAATCACGCTATCGTCGCAAAATAATTTTGTTGTTGACGTTTTTTAGCAGATAAGCTATGTGGTGTTTATTGTGCAAGTAAAAGAGGCTTACATTTCGACTTCTTCTTATTCATATGCTCATTGTCGACGGTGTCCTCTGTCCACACGACCTTCTTGCGCGTCTGGGTTTGTGTCTGCGGAGCACGGAGCGTTATCACCGCCACGATAGGCTCCTGGAATAAGATGGGACGTCTTAAAAACGATGGCTTTTAACACTTACATGGCAAATGGCTTTACGATGGCAGACCACGTGATTAGAGAGAAATCCGTTCAATATTCCGAGGCGCCTATTCAAGTTTTTGAGTATTCCGGGGGGTCTTTGAAGAGCCAGGGTGCGCGTGGGGTATGCCAGAGGCTACATCACCTCCGGAGACGGTCGAGCGGTTTTAGTCGGTTCAAGTCCGACATAACAACCCCCGTTGGCTCTGGTGGGGGAAGGCGTGGGTCAGCACGTTAAAAAAAGATGTTCGAGCATCAGTTGATAACCGTTGAGCCGATTATGCTGAAAACTTATATGAACATTCTTCTACGTCACTACCTTCGCTAAATATCATCACGCTATTATTGAGGTGATAGGAGCATTAGAGCAAAATCAACCAAAATTCATAACTTAATTATAACTTATCACCTAGTATATATTTACCAATTTAATTCTCCATCATTTTTTATAGCACTTAGGTGAAAGACACGGCCCAACTGATGGAAAGTGGTACCTATGGACGTATGCAACACCAGGGACGTCACACACGCGCTGATGACCCTGTTGAAACCTTCTAATGCCCTTCTTGAAGAAAACCATATTGTAGTCGCTTGGGAAAGTGTGAGGATTTTGGTCGTAGGAAGGCGAATTTTGGCTTTGATGAACCAATTGATTCCGAGTGGAAAAATATTCAAAATGACAATCAAGTAAAGGAAAGAATGATCGAGTGAGTGAGTGATTGAATCAATGAAGGTAGTCAGTCAGGTAGTGTTACCACATTAAATAGACTTGAATTTTTGTAATATTTCAACAGAAAGCTTTGCTAAATGATGATGAGAATGAGAAAATTAGGTAGTTGGTATAGAAATGAATTAACACAATAAACTAGCAAATATTTATTCCTATAGTTTTTATCAAGGCGATAATGATATTGAATATACAATAAAAACAACATAATACACACAAAGATAATAACAAATACATTGTAGATATAGATTCGAGTGCTGCCATAATATTATATAACAAACATTATGCAACCGTTAACATAGATATATGTAATGTCTTAATGCCAACAAAATGTACAGATACGAGACGATAAAGTGAATTGTGTATATCTTGGACCTAGCGCGAGGCAAACAAGGCCCTCTTTTTTTTTTATCGTGCGAAAAATCCCCACGGATACCAGCCCACGGAGTCGGTGGAGGTGGTTATGTCGGACTCGAACCGACTAAAACGCACGCCGTCTTGGGTCTTTGGTTGCCGGAGGTGAGATTGCCTTTTTTTTCGTGCGGAAATCCCCTCGGATATCTCCTCTGCCGGAGATGGGAGGGAGGTTATGTCGGACTCGAACCGACCAAAACCGCACGCCGACTGTGGGTCGCGGTGCAAGGCCGGAGGTGAGGTTGTCATCGACATATCCCTCGCACCCCGGCTGACCCAGGGCCATCCCTTACAGTCTGGCCCTCCTCGTCGGAAGGGGGGGGGGGGGGGGATTTGGGGGGCAACGGTGTCCCCGACTCGCCCCCGGAATGGGGAGGCGCGCTTTTGATTTGACCGAAATAACCTACTAACATTCCCTCTAACCCCTCCAGCTAAGTTAAATCGCTTGTGTTAAGAGTGGGTTCACGTCGGTTCGGTAGTGTAATGACCACAGGATTCGACCCCGGGACCTCTCGATCATAAGGCTGACTCCTTAACCACTAAGCTACCGACGCTTATTACAGTACAGTTTTGTACATTCTTATTTAACTATGAATTTATAAGTAATAGGCTCGCGCTCGCCCCATATTACGTGGGACCACAATTCATACTTGGAAAAAAATGTTGTTAATACACCTGTCTATCCCTTCGCGATATTACAGGCGTGAATATAAAGAATAAAAGGAATGTAGATAGTATAATATAAAAAAAAGAAAATCGTGCGACATAAGAGCTTCTTTGTATGGCCGCATTATCATTTCAATCAAGATACGCTGATAATATCAGATACATTTTACTGTCGTAAAGAATAAATAATTCAGTTATCGTACAATCTTGTCTTCAAACAGCTTGTTGATCTTCTTATCGTGATACCCCAAAAAGTTTGACAATATATTCTTCGTATGTTCACCTAAGATGGGGGGCGCAGTCCTAGCCTCATTGCCTCCTAGTCCGTACACAGTTGGAGGGCCAACCACTTTGATAGTCCCCGCAACAGGGTGAGGCAACTCTTTCACTAAATTGATGGCTTTGATATGCTCATCTTCAAAGACATCCTTCATTTTATTAATAGGCCCATTAGGAAAGGAAACTCCTTTAAAAAGTGCCTGCCACTCTTTACTTGTTTTCGTAATAATAATATCACTTATAATTTTAATTATATCCTCCCTATTTTCAACTCTTCTAGCGTTATCCTTAAATCTCTCATCCTTAATCAAATCTTCTCTTCCAACAATCTTGCAAAAGTCAGCAAACTGAGCGTTTGAACCGGTACCAATCACCATATGTCCGTCTGAAGTTTTAAACGCTTGATATGGTACAAGATTAGCATGTGCCGTTCCCCACCGTTTGCCTTCGATACCACAGTTCAAATATATCGTAGCTATGTTGATCATACTGGAAACTTGGGTAGATAGTAGATTGCAGTCTATCCGTTGTCCCTTGCCCGTTTTCTGTCTGTAGTACAACGCTGTCATGATAGCTCCGAAGGCGTGGAGTCCTGTGGTGACATCAGTAATAGCTACACCAGTTTTGACTGGGTCACGGTCGCGTTCACCGGTCGAGTTGATCAGCCCGCCCATGGCTGCTGCGACGACATCGTAGCTGGAAATATTAGATACTTTTAATGTTTTTAGTAGGTTTATTGTATTGTTCGCTAATTTTATATATGAATATTCTGCAGCAGTACAAGTTCTACGTCTCAAGGTGAATGTAAACCAAACGAACATAGAGCCAGAGCTAGCATTCTTCACTATCACAACATAGTATAAAGCAAAGTCGCTATTTCGCATGTACAAAACTATGCTACAGATTTTGATGCGGTTTTTTGTAATAGATACAGTAATTCAAGAAGAAGGTTTATATGTATAATACATGTTAAAATAGTAGAGGGTGCAGCGAGAAAGAGATCGGATCGGACGTAACGCGTGCCGAAAAAAATTGGCGGTACTAAGTTCACTGGGTCAGCTATAATAGTTATTAATATTTTAGTTTAATAAAAGCCTTGTTTTCAAATGAACGAATGTTCTGTCACTGTTTATACTAAAAGAATTTGACGGAGAACGGACAGCATGAGGATTTGCTTGTTTAATGTAAATGCTCCTTCAGAGAAACCGGGTTTGGGTTTGTCAACATGACTGTTATGTGTGAGTTGGGGTGGGTATAGTATTATCCATACTGATTTAGCTTAGATTAGCCCTTGAGAACGGACATAGACTATGTTTGGTCGCGATAACCGAAATCCACGCTGGCGGAGCCGTGGGCAAAGCTAGTTGTGAACATTTCAATAATTGTCAGGTTCTTACCCAGGTTTCTTCTTATAGGGTCCAGTAGGCCCAAAGCCTGTGATGGAACAGTATATCAGTTGCGGGTTGACGCCCTTCAGATTGTCATAGCCCACCTCATACTGCTCAAGTTTGCCCGGAACAAAGTTCTCAACAAACACATCACATTTCTTTGCCAAGTCGTATAGTACTTTTTTACCTGAAAATTTATGAAATCACTATCACTATATAGTATAAAACAAGTCGCTTTTCACATCTGTCCGTCCCTATGTATGCGTATATCTTCAAAACTACACTACAGATTTTGATGCTGTTTCTTTTAATAGATAGAGTAATTCAAGAAGGTTCATGCTTAATATAGTAGAGTGTGCAGCGGGAATGGGATCGGAAGCCAAGCGGGCGGAAAAATTTGGTGGTACGTTTGGTGGTACGAAGTTCGCAAGGTCAGCTAGTGTATTATAAAAATAACAGAGTGCTTACTTAGCATATCCATACTAATATTATAAATGCGAAAGTAACTCTGTCTGTCTGTATGTTACATTTTCATTTTGAGCGTATTTTAGTAAGTTTAAGAATACAGAATTAGAATCTATATCTTTCTCGGTATTTTACCACATTAATACCTATATACTATGTGTATATTCATCTCAGAATGAGTAGGCATTAGAATGGGTAGTTATTACCACTGGGTCCATGAACAATAAATACTTGTATGCAAAAGTCTCATGTTGTGAAACAAAAATTCAAAATTTAATTAGAATTTTTGTCCGTATACAGTTCTAAAATCCATTATTATTTGAATACCTAAAATATTACATTTAGCGACTCCTTAAGTCCTTATTGAGTGTAATAGTTTTGTGATTTTTAAAACAACAAGGACAATTTAGCTGAATTGAACCTTATATCAATTAGATAGAGTATTTTTTTAGTTTTCTGCAGAAGATAGACAATTGTTTGAATAAATATTAGTCTGGTCAGGTAAACATTTTGATTAACATTACTGAGTCACTAGAGTGATATATATATAGATATTGTTTGTATAACAATTTGATATGGAGATACTGTTGTTTAATGTCTTACAGCTTCAAAAGTTGTAGGTATTTTTACCCGACTGCCGAAAAAAGGAGGGTAACATTTTTCAAAACTATGTATGTATGTCCATTTATTTGGCACGCCCTACAGCCTGAACAGCTTGACGGATTTTGCTTGCCATGACGGCCTGCTATCAAAATAATTTCCACCTTTTCAGTGGCAGTCAAGTTTTTTATTTTTTAAACATTCGTTTTATTACTAAACTGACAGATAGGTATACACATTTTTTTTATTTATTCCAGAAGTTCATTATCAGCATCTTCATAATTAGTCCTGATCCTATCGGCGGTCTTCTCTTCCAAGTGAGAGTATTAAAATAAGTGGATGCCACATAATATCAAAGACTACTACGACTTACTAGAATATATTATAGGTGATTATGAGGTATGACATTGCTTAAATATCATTTAATACAAAGAAATAACTTACCTTCAGGCGTTTTAAAGTCAATACAAATACTCTTCTTGTTCCTATTAACAGCGAGGTAATAAATAGAATCTTTATTAGCGTTATTAGTGTTTACAAAAGGCGGGCCCCATTTCCTTGCTTCATCTCCATCGAAACTCTCTACTTTAATCACATTGGCGCCTAAATCTCCTAATGTCATGGTACATAGCGGCCCAGCTATCACTCTAGTCAGGTCCAACACGTTAACATCACTCAATAAACCCGTATTAGTCGAATATTCATGTTTATGTACCGTAAAACGCCTTCTTAAGACGTAAAAACCGATCTTTCGACAATGTTCCATAGCGTCCGTTCCGTAGTGTGCACGTTTGTGAGCAATTTCGTGGCAGTTATCAGAACCGGAGTTTAAAATGATCAAATAGAAAAGATAACAATTATCATAACATTGTTTTATTACCTCTTGTATCTGCGGAGAGACGGTTGCGACCGCTGTACTGGTGCTAGCCATTTCTTCAACTATTTGAGTGCGCTGACGATCTCCCATCAAACAAGTCTTGATTTTGAATATAAATACATATTATACAGATTAGAAGAAATTTAGCAATTGCTCATAGGCCGCGATATAATTTATCACCTTTTCTTCATGTATTTCCGTTCTAAAATATATAAGGCAACTGTCAAATTTTGACACTGATTGACAGTCACCGTTACGTTTTTTATTCTCTCTAGATGACTCTTTCCAAAAATAGTTACATTTTATATATTTTAAACAATTTAATTTTATGTTTGAACAAAAATTAGTGTCATGGTTTTACTCAAGTAAGCAAAGTAAAATAATTGGAGATAATGAGTTTTAGGAGAACTCATCTATACAACGCCATCTATTGATTGTAAAACAAACAAAAACATCAAAAATACGCCAGCCGCTGTGAAGATGGCACTGTGCTCAATTATTAATTTTCTGTCAACGATGCATGTGATGGAAAACATATGGAAATCTCTCCTGAGTAAACGAAGTTCATAGTGATGGTTACCTTTTATCCACCAACTGGTAACGAGTGTGACTACATCATAATTTGTACACGTACTCATCTCCCTCATCGCGATCGCAATTAACGGATTGCTTTAAGGAAAATTGCAGATAAGAACAAGAGGTAGATTTAAAAAAAAATACTAGGACCGGGCCGGGTAAACAGATTTCGCCAATTTTCTTCCTAAATAGGTTGTCTACAATGACTTTCCCTTATCACTCAGGAATCTTATCTCACGGTTCTTGGCAGAGATGAGTTGAGTAGATAGGTAAGTAGGTACCTAAGTACCAACGTATTGTATGTAGGTATATTAGGTATAGTCCGCATTAGCGCATAGACTACTTTCAATCAAAGTGTATATGTCTTGTGGAGCAAAGGAATGGTATATTAGTATTTCAAGAGCTAGTAAGAATAATTAATGTAACATCTCTGCAACAAAGTTTCCGTATCTAAATTCTATGTAAACTGAATTATTTTCGTTTGCAGTCATAAAATGTCGTTGGTGGCTCGTAAAATGTTTCACTACGGTGGCAGATGATGGCGCGTACATAAAATCTTCAATCGTTTGCTTTATTCGCTACATACCTATCACCTAGTGCCAGTGAGACTTACCTACCTATATTAGTAACGCTTAAATGTATAATTCAAAACAAGCAATGGAAATGTCGGCGACTACTTAATCCTGACATTTCGGTTATTTATAGCAGGGTTAAAATTAAAAAGGAATAAGAAGATAAGTATTTAACATAAAAAATCCTGTCTTCTGTATTTAGAGCAATTTCCCTGGGGTTAAAATATTCCACCCTGTAGGTATAGGTATAGAAGTAAATATTATAATTATCTGTGGTTTATTTAACTTTTTAACTATAGCTATAATATCTTTTCCTTATCTTTTCTGTGATATTGCGGTTTATGAGATACATTCATCTGCAAAGAGATAATAGGGAATCCTAAAAAAAGCAATCGACAAATTCAGTTTAATTAGACAAAAAATAGACAATTCAATTCTAAAAAATTATTAGCAGGCTAACGGCATGTGTATCGGTCATTGCATTCAATATTTTTCATACATTACCTAACAAATACTGTGAAAATAAAGTGTTTTTGAACCCGGCAGCATTCTTTGGAATAATTCCAGCCACGGGCGGCCGACAAAAATGATCGCCGTGTCTAAAATAAAATGAAATGATTGCGTACAAAGAGCGGCGGTCTTGTAGCACAACTATTTACAATTCTAGGCTATTCAGTCAACAGATGCTGTCGATAATGACGATTGACAGACGCAAATAGTGCTAACGTCCTATTTGTACTTCTAATTCCTGCGAGAGATTTTTTTTTATAAAGGACACGTCAGTTTTACTTCACCTGATGTTAAGCTAAAGGCAAAGTCTCAGAATGAGGGTTACTAATATGTACCATGTTAACAGTGGTGGCACTCAGCTTGACGGTCTCATCAAATGTCTTTTCACGCCCCGCTTAAAGGTCCCGGGACTGTAGGAAGAAGGGAACACGTGAGCTGGCAGGGAGTTTCAGGTCTTAGTGGTGCGGCATAGGAATCATTCCCTAAAATTCTTGGTTCTAGCAGGTATATTCTGCACCGTATACGGTTGGCATCTTAGCCCTGCACGTGTGATCCTGTGAAGGAATGGAGAGGGTGGGACTATATTATGTGGCAATCAGTAGTTAAACACATTGCAAGGTACCCAGGTCTATCTCAGTGACAGCAGCGGAAGGGAGAATTCCCCCCCCGCTCAAAGTTCCGATGGTCGGCCGGGGAAGACGCGGGGTGGCAAGAGGGCTACCCTTCAAACGCCCTTTTCACGGGCCACGGCCCCGAGAGATACTGTATCGCCCCCTCCTCCTCCACCTCGGCAGCGCCCATGTCTCGTATTGACCCTACGTCCAGGGTGGCGTGGTCCGGATCCTCCACACGATGCACCTTGGGCTACTGAGACGGTAGGATCTTTTTCACGCAGGGGAGACGTTGCTACCTATGGCAAATTTCAGTCGAGGCCGGAGCGGTCCGAGGGCTGCTCTGAGTGCTCGGTACTGTATCTAACTAACGGGCCCTCAATTCTACTAATGCTAAACCACTGCGGCGCCGCAGTCACTTCCAAAAATGACATTAAATTTTGGACCTTATTTGAAAACAGTTTCATTTACATTTTCAATTACTCTGCAAAAAGTCATTTAATTTTGAACTTTAGCTGCATCGCTTTAAAGTCTATTATTTAATGTCGTTTTTGCATTGGCTGTGGCACCACTGTGCTTTAGGAGAATCGAGACCCAGATTTGTTGTAACGAAACCTCGTACCACTCAGTGATCAAGCACATCTTCGGTGGAAACACACCGTTTCCCGGCCTCGTTCCGCAACATCTTCGCACCGCTCAGTAACCTCGCACATCTTTGATGGAAACGTAGCCTAAAGCGATACGACAAGTGCAGATGCATGCAGTAGATACGGCGGCGATATATACATTACTTGCTAACCGTCGATACGGATAAAGGGGGCCATTGAGAAACCGCAATGAATTACGCTCTGCTGTACATCTGCAGTTTTCGTATCGGTCACCTTCGGAATTACACCTTTAACCTTTTGTTTAACCTCATTAGTGACATGTCGTAAGTAAATGCTTGTAATGTTATTGTTACTTTTTAATTCCAAAAACGAAACACATTCCGTGCCAAATTCTCAGTTGGGATAAAAACAGGTGTCACTGATCAACGTCAAGGGTGAGTTGTGTGTTAATGTAAACAAGATGTAACTCCTTGTTTACAACTTTTGCAATCCTTTAGCACTTATACAGGGTGGAAGATTTTCATGCCCCCGGACGGGAAGTACTCGAAATAAAAGGAAACATTCCTTTATTTTTAAAAAGAAACAACTGCATTCAAAGATTTTCTAAAACTGGATTTTCGAAGACTAGAAGACCTTTTGAATATTAGATTTTATGACGTCACTAAATCTTTTTTCTATAACTTATCGTATTGACGTTTAGTAAAAAGTACCAACTAATCGAATACATAGGGAAAAAGAATCTTATCGGGCGGGACTCGAACCCGCAGTCTTTCCCTTACAAATCCCGATCAAAAATCAATGTTTAAAAATGATTGTAACATCATTCATTGATTCCGATAGTTCGTAAGAAAATCGGTAGATGACGCCACGTCGCCTTAAAGACGTATAAGATGGGAAATTTGAATCATATCGGGCGTGTCTCGGTAGCCGAATTGGTCAGGCATTCCCCCTGTAAGGGAAAGACTGCGGGTTCGAGTCCCGCCCGAGAAGATTCTTTTTCCCTATGTATTCGATTTGTGTAGTTAGCATACTTAATGCTGTAAAAAATCCTTCAAGTACCAACTAATTTGACTAGTGACTTATATAGATATGTAAACTGGCTTAGACCGTGTAACTCCTCCCCTCGTTGGTCCAACATCTCGAGATACGCACTGCATGCACTGCACACTGAAATAGAACAGAGTCAGTGCCGGTCGTGTCATCAATGCCCGCCGCAAAATTTCCCACGAACATGTTTCACGCATGAAATATGATTTTTTCTTGCCAAAGCCACAGGTATTTTATAAAAAAAGAACACCTATATTTTTCTTCTACACTTATTTGTCACACCGAATACATTGTGATAGTTGTGTATGTATTAAAAATTGAGTATTAGGTATAGAATCGGATAGATGATTAACCGCTGTTCTCAATAACATACTGAAAGTTAAAGATGGATCGCATCTACGGATAAAGTGCTCGGCTGTTTAAATTCAAAACATAGTAACTCCTATTTCACACCAATTTCGGAAAATAAAATTCTACCGCGTTGCGCATCCCGCAAAAAAATCAGTTACCATGTTTTGAATTTAAACAGCCGACACGTCAAATTGGACTGTTGCGATCTATCTTTAACTGTAGGTATGTTATTGGGAACGGCCGTAAGACAATCTATGATTCCCAGTGGAGTAGAATACATGGGTCACCCACTACTTCTGTGGGTGTTGAATAAGGTTGATAACCATAATTTCGTACGATGTTCGGCATTTAGTTTACGAGAACTACTTTGTAAGATCTTTGACATGGTTTGGTGGCAAAAAGTGGTCTATACGTGAAAGCGGCGATAAGATACAGACAGACAGAGTTACTTTCGTATTTATAATCTAATATATAAAATTCTCGTGTCACAGTTTTCGTTGCCATACTCCTCCGAAACGGCTTGACCGATTTTGATGAAATTTTGTGAGCATATTGAGTAGGTCTGAGAATCGGCCAACATCTATTTTTCATCCCCCTAAATGGTGCAGCGGGAACGGGATCTGACTTCGATCGCGGGGCGGGTAAAATTGGCGGTACGAAGTTCGCCGGGACAGCTAGTATTAGTATGGATTATTGTCCGAACTAAAGGTGTGTACCAAATATCAGAACCATTAGTCAACTGGAAGGGGTCAAAGAACGAAATTTAGATAATTTTGAGCACTCTGTTCGTCAAAATCTTTCTGATGCTGACTGTACTCATCGAATATAATGGTAAGACTTTTTCTTCATCCCAGTTGCATTCCAAACTGGCACTTTGAAGCTGCAGCAGGGTTCGTTATTCTACTTGCCTTCTTCTTAAATCGGTAACGGGAGCAATACTGTGGATTCTCAACCTAGAAAGTAAAACCTGTGTCAGAATCTCGTACTTGAATCAGCTGGTGTACCTAGCTTGCAGTTGGACTCTGAAAATCTAGTTGGCCCGGTGAGGTCCCCGAATAGACTTTTTTTTTGTCGTGTGAATTTCCCCGCGGATACCCCCCTGCCGGAGCCGGAAGGGGAGGTAACGAACCGACTAAAACCGCACGCCGACTGAGGGTCGTGGAGGCCGGAGGTGAGGTTGTCATCGACATATCCCTCGCACCCCGGCTGACCCAGGGCCATCCCTTACGGTTTGGCCCTACTCGGGGTACAAGATACCTACAAACCTGAATAGTATCTCATTATGAATGTATTGACCTAAAGTCCGGTCACGACCGGTGTTGTTCAGTGACACAAAGTTCGGTATGCGCTGTCCTGGTTTAATGTACTGAAACAATCTGTCACACGCCTACCTTGCCGGAGTGAGGTACGACGTGGACGCACGTACACGTACGTACAGTCAGTGTCAAAAGTGAGGCAGAAGATGGAACCACTTAGGTACAAGCAGCGTCTGAAATGGATGATCATTTGCAGATTTAAAATCAAAGCTTTTGAGGAATGTAATTTGTAAATCATGAAACATGTTTACGATGGTGACCCTCTTCCCGAGACTTTGCCTTTAGCTTAACGTCAGGCGAGGTGAAGTCAAATAGACGTGTCCTTTATAAAAAAATGGTGTGCTCGCTACACTGTGGTGTGGCAGTAGTAGTAGGGGGGCTTAGGTTCGATTCCCGCTCAGTACAAAAAATAGTCTGGGAATTTCGTGCCTCGATCGGTCCCGGTTGTCATACGAACATCTCTACGGGTAGTTGGAACCCCAAAAGTCCGAAGTCTAACTATAGTTCTATAGAACTCCGATATCACCAATTGTATATGGATGGAGGTCACATGGCAGTCTTATCACGGAAAATATTGCTTACCATCAGGCGATCTGTCTGCTCGTTTGCCTCCCTAATCCATTAAAAAAAAAAAAGTTCAGTCGCATCACACCGACTGGAAAATAATGGTACTATAGGGGGAACCTAACCGCTCGGATGACGTGGAGTTTCTCTTCCTGTTGCTCCGACAGATCGAACGACGTGGAGTTTCTCTTCCTATTGCTCCAACCTTAACCATTAAACTGACGAAGATTCCATCATATCACCATTTACTATTCACGCTGACTGTACTACTACGTAAGCGGATTTCTAATTCGGGAGTTGATGGGAACGTGAAGTTTAGATTTTCCGCTGTTTGAGTGGCGGACATATTGTTGACATTGCTAGCTTTGTGACGAAGATGAAGAATGTGTTTACGAATCGAGAGTTTCACTCGAGATTTGAACACATCCTGTGCTACAGAAGAGACTATTATTGTCAAGGGATCTAAACATATACGAGTAAAATTACTTGTCCCGACTGACTGACTAGATTCATCAACGCAGAGCCTAAACCGCTGGACCTACAAACTTGAAATTGTGACAGTAGATCCATTTTATCATGTAAGCATCCACTAAGAAAGGATTTTTGGATATTCTGCTACTAAAGGGGTTAAATAAGGGAAGAAAGTTGGTTATGAAAGCCCGTCATTTAGAGAGCTAGATGCATTAAATTTCATAAACTTGTGTCTTTTAAGAAATAAATGAACACGTGTATCATCGCTTTTCAAAATTTAACTATTATGAGGGTAAAATAGGTGATAAACGTTTGTATGGAAAGTTCGTCATTTTCAAAGTTAGAAGCATGATTCGTACACCTAAGTCTTTTTAGAAATGTTTTGTCGCGGTAACCAACATCCACGCTGGTGAAGCCGCGGTCAAAAGCTAGTTTACTACATAATAATATCTTTTAATACACCATTTCTATACTGTTTTGCGTTTGGCACTCGTAATAACGAGAATAATTATGGAATTGTTATACGTGAATGAATCATACATACCTACCATTTGATAAGTGTATCACTGCGCTACAATTCGCCAAATGAATACTTTACATTGCTATCGATACAGTGCGCTAAATCCATCAAAACTATTATAAAATCAACATATTATAAAATATCGACAGGGTAGCGAAGATCAGGGTATAGACAGGGTAGGTGTTTGTTCCCTGCCATAGTAAGCACTATAGTAAATAATATTATATAACATTCTAACAGCTACGGAATAGAAGGTCAATAAATACGTAGCTTTCGTAGCAATTAGCTACGCGTAGGTCAGGCTCGTAGCAGTGAATTTCGTAGCATCAGGATCGTAGGACCTTTGACTTATCTACGGTTTTAGGATGGCTCCCTAGAGTATATCACATCATCATCATCCTCCGTTAGACGCGGTCACATCCGTGGTCTTCACCAAGGAGTAAGGGGACCGCAGAAATATGATGCGCCTCGTTAGAAGCTCTCCAACTTACATTAATAATATCAAGCGTTTAAAAAGTGATTGACTGTGTAGACTTGAGTTTGGTGTGAGGGCTTTTTACAATCGACAAAATTGTTTTTTTTTTTAAGGAAACGTCAATGGAAAGGCAAGGTCTCGGAAAGAAGGTCACCATCGTAAACATATACCATGTTAACAATGGTGGCACTCAGCTTGACGGCCTCATCAGATGCCTTTTCACGCCCCGCTTAAAGGACCCAGGACTGTAGGAAGAAGGAAACACGTGAGCTGGCAGGGAGTTCCAGGTCTTAATTTTATTGTGCTAAAAGTGATACTATGATAATTTGCTATTCGATTTATTATTTACTTCTCTTGTTAGATACTTACCCAATGTGGTTCCTAAATTCAGCAAAAATAAGTTACTTTCTCGTGCGTATATACTTAGTTATGGCTACACAAGATTACAACTGAACATAGCATCCAGTTTTAAAGCCCAAAACCAAACAACACCGGACAATACAAGATGATTTACCGACACCTGTCGATATAAAAAAATCATCACTCCATCAAAAAAACAAACGAAAATTCGACACAGCCGTCATAAAACTGATGTCTGGAAAAAACTCGAGTGCATAGTACGAGATCGGTTTGAAGTATCACACGCACGTACGTAACTCCAGCTGTGTAGAAATAGCCCGGTTTATCATACTCTCCATAAATGCGATTCGAGTACAGGCACGGACTCAACGATGCTGGAGAATTCCAGATATTTTTTACAGGGTTTGTCCAAATTGTTTGGCATCTATCGATGAAAGAAGCGGTAAATGTATATCAACCAATTATTTCAGCGCGTAAGACGCAGCGAATAAAATATTTTGTTATAAATTGCATCTAATCTTTACAGATTTTAACATTTATTACATATGCTAGCCGTCTTCGCACCGCCAATTTTTTTCCGCCCGCGTGGCGTCAGATCTCGTTCCCGCTGCACCCTCTACTATATTAAGCATGTATTATACATATAAACCTACCTCTTGAATCACTCTATCTATTAAAAAGCTGCTTCAAAATCTGTTGCGTAGCTTAAAAGATTTAACCATACATATTGACGGACAGCGAGCGACATCGAGTTTGCTTTATACAACCTATGTAAAATAAAATATGCGAAAATCTGTGAATATCTATAAATGAGAACGCTTCACAAATAAAAGCATAAAGCAATGTCTGACTATTTTGTAAACATCGGTACAGCATTTTGATACCAAATAGGTACTAATTAAGCTCAAAAGCGTACGCAAAATGTAAATAAAAACAATATTAACGAAGACAAAATCTCTACAAGACAGACAATTAATCACATGGCTCGGCGAAAAATAAAAAATAGAATGTTCGTCACATTTTAAACAATTAGACACGTATATAGCAAGCTGTGCCCCTCATTTTCTCTCAATCTCGGCTGTAACGCGTAAGAGACAACACATAACACAATGGCTTCTCACGAAGGAGCAAGTTTGGTGGCGACATACTGCATCCTCCTGCTACTGCTCATCTCACTATGGCTGATGTATTCAGCATTCTAACAACAGTAAGTAAAGTGATTGAGAATCTTTCCAGACGTCCAATTAGGACGCTTCTATAAAGTTTGTGACTGAGTGTATTAGTGATGTGACCGTGTAACAAAAATAACACTGGAATCCATAGAAGAGACGTATTCAAATTATTTTTATACAATATATGTGAGACATCAAAAGTGTCAAATGAAATCCACTGCGGCTGTCGTTGTTAATACCTTTTATTTTTCGCCAATAATAGTGTAATTGCTTAACTAATATAAGAAAGGAACCATTAAAGCAGCATGAAATATTTGTTTGTTTTTCTGACTGACCTGTGTGAATATGATTTTCATTGCAATTATTTTTGGAAGATGCGTCAGAATGTGTTTTCCACGGATATTTCCCGAATCTTGGATGACTTTGGGTGTTTATGTTGCGTAATGATATGTTCGTATTTTCATATGCATTTCAATATGTTTAATCAATTAAAGTATAGTAAAGTGGAACGATATTATGCTTTGGATAAGTTTAATGAGGTAGGTATGTATTCTACTAGGTTTACGTACTTCTTTCGTATTTTATTCTTCCCCAGTCCCGGGTATCCAAACCTTCCAGGTCCACACCTCTACTTCTCTTTACCATCTTTTACTTTGAACACTTTTTACGGGAGGGCTCTGACAGCCGATCATAGAAAAACCATACTAGAGACACGTCTGTTATTCAGCAAATGCACAAGCTTGCAGGCGTGGTTTGCTTGGCCTCGAAATTCTTGGTAATCCCTGAGAAAGGCATTGACTGCCTTCTTCTTCTTCATCTTAGCGTTAATTCCAGTGGCATCCGAAGCTTTTCAACTTGGGAGTAGGGTTCAATTTAAGAGTCTAAATGCGATTTGGCTGAACTTCGATATTTTTTGTGGAGCGCCTGCCCCTGACCTCCACAACCCAAAGGCGATATCAAAGCATTGCAGCTAGACCAGTTATTGGACTTTTTAGGGCTCCAACTACCCGTAACGACTGCAATAGATGTTCGTATGGCAACCGGAACCGATGGCTTAACGTGCTCTCCGAGGCACGACTGGATCAATTCTTGCACAAATATTTGCATTGAGCGAGGATCAAACCCGCGCCTCCTGCGTAGCAGCCACGTTCAATACTGCTGCACCACAGAGGCTGTCGCATTGACTGCTTGCTGCTGCTTTCGCCCTACGTCAGATACTCCGTCCTTTAGTACACAATCATGGTGGCGAAAAAGGGGTGGAGATTGCTTTGCACCCCTCAGCCCTGATGGATTGTCTGTGGGACGAAAGAGCACTAGTCATCGATCACACCCTTTCTCCCACATCAATCACGAATACGGTCTGCAAAGATAAATTGATGGAGCCACATGTTATTACTCCATATCATGGCCTCAAGCGACACATCGTTCAGACAAGTTCTTTAAAGGTCATCGAGCTACTAATTATGGTTTAAGGAAAATGAGATTTCCAAATATGTTTTAAAAGAGTACTGACGTCCAATAATATTAGTAGGTAGGTATTCCCGTTACTTATCTAGTCTAGCTAAGTTAAATCACTTGTGGATGGGGTTCACATCGGTAGTGAAATGGTTAGGATTCACAACCGGTATCTCTTGATCGTAGGGCCAACTCCTTGAAACTTATCTTCTTAGATTTCGTGAAGACTTAGCATTCTTTACCAACCCACTTATTTCTTTCTTTCTATGACGCCGGATCGTTCAATTGGGTGTGAACATTGATGGGGTCGTCAAGTTGCAGGCTTCTTAACTCTAAAGGATTTTTTTACTTCACGTTCCTTTTTTGAAGTCGGTTTGAAAATATGTCCACATTTGTGTGAATAAGACAATAGTTCAAAAGAGTAAAACTTAAAAAAAAAGAGTTATGGACAGTTGGCACCTAAATTTTAATGTTTCATAAACACCTTTAGCTTGAGTTCGTGAACTGCATCACTGCTTGCGCATCCTCACGACCATCACTGACGTCGGATCCCACAACCCATTGGCGTTATCGAATTTCTATAACTAGTTAAGACTAGTTATCGAACTTTTTCAGGGCTCCAACTACTCGTAACGACTGCCATAGTTTTATTTGCCACGCCACAAATGTTCGTGCAACCGGGACCGCCGGCTCTCCGAGACATGGACGTGTTTCAATGTTTTACGAATGGTTAATCTACTCGGTTTTCACTTAGCACGAGCCTCTTTCTGCCTGCATTTCAATTCCTACATTTCTCACATATCTTTTTCATAACCAATGACTACAACTGCAAATCAAATGTATAAAAACCAACGTTAGTTCGTATTTTTTTACGAGTTATCTTACCCTTTCATCTGACTGCGATAAAACTTCGTCAATTTATTGCTAACATTTGCACAAAGGTAAATCTTTGAATCTGGTAAGCAATGCTGCAATCAGTTAAGACATTTTCGAAGGATTCAAGACGATTCGGTAGGTCGAAATTTAAAATTAAAAGCTGGAGAACATCCTTCGGGTGTCGAGTGAGGCCCTGTGCTCTGACGCAAATTTGGTGTTGTACTGTTTCAAAGATCCTCCAGCGATCAGTCCAGCCTTATCCGTTATATTGCAACCATGCCGATCAATGCGGAGACTGTGAACCTTGCTGCCACGTACATGATCCTGGTCATCTTACTGTTCTTCTTGTGGTTACTGTATTCAGCCGTCTTCTAGAAAATGCTGTAAGTCTTAGTGATTGACTTCATTGTGTTATAAATGATCTTGTTGTACTGAGGCTATTTCTATTTTATCAAACGTAGTTATGAGTATTACCGCTTTCGAATTGTTGTTTATTTTGAAACATATTGTATAGTTTTTATATTATGTTTGAACTTCAAGTGCTAGGATGTTTATAATTAGAGGCGAAAGTTTATCAACGTTTGGTTAAAATTAATCGAAGCGTTTCTTTATTTCGTATTTTGGAGGTTGATCAGGCTTCATAAAATGTTTAATTACGAACAAAGATAACAACTTCAATCCATGAGCAATGATTTACAGATACGGTCATCATAACTGCATTTACGAACATAAAAAAATTCTTATTTGTAATATGGTCTCTATGATTTGTAGATTCTCAAATATATTACTTAATTACTTGGATCAAACTTGATTATCATCAACTTTTAATTCGCCTTTTACAGTCAACCTCTTCTTAGGTAGTTTAAGTCTGCATTTATTAATTCCAGTTCTCAAGTTAATTGCCTGGAATCTGTAGACACCTGTCACCCACTATCATTCTATTACTGTACATTCATATTTATAATTCAGCGTGTGAAATAGGCGTGGCGTACGTAGGCGACGGCGCGATCGCTCCACAGTTCCAGTATCCGTCAGTTCCTTAGAACCTCTTGTCCAGTGAAGGTGTCCTGTGACCTGGAGTCATCATGCCTCATCACGAGACCACCAATCTCATCGCCACCTATCTCATTCTGGTGCTACTCCTCGCCAGCCTCTGGTTGCTGTACTCCGGATTGTTCTGAGGTGCTATATTTTTCATGTTCGTTTTCATCTTCCCCATTTATAAGAACGGTCAGTGAAGTTTAGCTCTTGAAATATGTGCTATAGGTGTTTCCAGGATTAAAATTTTCATCATCAATTTGTTACAAGAGTGTAATTACTTCCATAAAACGAATTAAAACCACTACAATACGTAAAGATAAAGGTTGGAATTCAAATATAGAAAGAATTACAAACAATTACTATAATAAAATAAATAAAAAAGCATCTGTATTTAGAGTATTTACATCACTAAATGTAAAAATAACAATGAAGATAAAGCACATTCCTGATGTCGAAATGATCGCAGTCGATGCGTATTCGGCGATATGGACGCCAGAATATCTAAAATAGTTCACCGAGCGGCGCCTGTGGTTTCTCCACAGGAATCATAACATTCCGCCGGCTAAAATTACCAGAATAATCTAACTGAAATACTAAATTGCCGGTCATAAGATATGGAGCGCTGGTATATGAATAAAGTTATTTTATTTAGATGGGAATTGTACGTTTGCCAATTGTTTTTATTTCTAACGATGCGGGTCAGATCTGGACGGTTGTAAACATGTCAGCATGGTAACGGGGACTCCCACACTGCACCACCATTATCCTCTAACAAGAGCTGTACAGCAGAGTGATTAAATGTTAGCTCTTGGCAAGTGTGAGCAAGTAAAACAAAAAAATAGCTTTCAAAACAATGTGCGTTAGCTGTCATTTATGCCAGTAATCACTATGTCAGTGTCATTTTTTTAATTTGAAGTCTTGTGACCGACCGAACAGATTAGACACACGAGAATGATAAATATTCCCATTGTTTACATTCCCTTTCTTCTAGCAGATTTAAATTATTGGTCGACGAAAATCACATTGGTATGTTGACTGTTAATTTTGTTAAACATATCTGAATGAGGATTTATAATGTCATTATCATAAAATTTAACGTTTTGTTATTCAGAAATCTTTTCCAAAAGATATCGCTTTAATCCGTTACGAATGTCAAAAAACAATGTCATTTGATTTTATTGTGGTGCGTCAATTTTTGGCCCACGCCATCACTACAATCGGCTTTGTATAATGATTATGTCTATGATATTATAAACTAAAAACAATATTTAGTAACATATTTAACTAACGCTCTCACATAATTCTAAGGAAAATTATTATGATATTGCACAGATTGCAACAGCTGGTCCAGTTAGTTACTCTTGAAGTGTCGATAAGTCTAGATATATTAATATTTAGAAAACAAACCATAAATAAAACAACAGACTACAACTGAACGAGATTAATCTTGTCCACTCTGTTACAGAAGATCCTAATCAACAAAACATAATAAATATAGAACACTTAAAACACATGGCAGATCATTTTAAAATAAAATTTGTCACCACGTATTAAAATAACTTTGTCAACTATTTCCGTTTTGAATTAACCTTCATTTTTAAAATAGAAAAACGTAATAATGTTCGTGCGTTGAAAACAATATTGTGAATTGACGTAAATCGCGGACCAGGAGATGAATTGTCAGAGCCAAATCTAACGGGAGACGAGTAGAAAAACTAGTGACAGCTCGGTTAACGATCGCAATTAATCATTCGGACGACGTCGATACCATTGATGAAAATAGAAGAACAACATTTATATCACTGTGTCGAGTTGCCAAGTTTCATCCAAATAACCAAGTTGTGGTGTAAATATCGTGTATTGACCGTTTGCTGTCGATTCGAATTCTTGTGAATAACATTAAACGTAAGCGTTCTGTTAACACTTCATTCTTTTAGCACCACATTCGACATTCGATTTGTGGTTATGTGTAAGTATTCACAAGTTTCATTTAGATTCGAAAACACTAATAAATTTTAGTTAACTTTTTTTATTTGGTGGTAGGAAATACATGGTGGAAATACGGTTAATAGATGTGTAGTAGCTTCTCCAGCTCAATTAAAATTATCTGAGTGGTCTCGGTTTATGAGCGGCTACGATAGCAACAGCCAAAGATAGACCTTAACGAATTGCAATAGAATGAAATGCTGAAAGTAATCCGTCCAAGTAAGAAAAACTTTCCTTAGGAGAGGTAGCAGATGTCTCCAAATGTATTATTTCGCCGATAAGAATTGAATCGTCATTCATTAACCACGTTTGCCTTTATACGGAGTACCGTCAGGACTGCTGGCCTGCGTTACTTTGAAGGGTTCAAATTAGCTCGTGAAGGAGGCGGCGGGCGGGAGCGGGAGAGAACTCTCCCATACGAGTTCCGCAGTCGGCGGCTTGGGCGCCGCCGACGTGTCTTCGCCGAAGACCATCGGCCTCCATGACCGGGGGCCTGAGGACGGTGAGTTGGCTGCTCATCGTCCTTACAGAAGCAGGCCCATGACGGCAGCGTGACGTGACGGACTCACGCACGCCTCCCCCCCTCCTATGAAGCGGGATGATACCCGAAAACCCCCCATAGACGCGGGATAGCACCCGAACCACCCCCTAGACGAGGCCGCATTAAAGCTGTGGGTCTGTTGGGAGCCCTGGGACATCCCTCCGAGGGCTTACCCGGGGCTCTCAACTATAGGCTGTTGGGCGATACCGTGAGGGTTTTAGTCGGTAGGAGTCCGGCATAACATCCATGAAGGATTTCCCACACGGTCAAAAAAAAAAAAGCGTTCAAATTAGTATTCCTTTCCATTACCTATATCTTCTTCTCTCGAATCGATTGCGCTTCTACTCTCAGATTTTATGTTCCCAGTTTGCTACCCAGGTTGCATTATCGGAGGCGTTCATAAGTTCCTCCGGAGCACAAGTCTGCACATGGTCTGTGGATTAACTCCACAGTCTCACCGCAGGTCCGCGCCATCTGAGAAACCCCATCTTGACCGATTCTCCTTGCTTCGACCGAGCTGTGTTCGAAGTCTGTTTAGGGACTTCCACCTGATCCAGGAAGGTCATGTCCGGGGGGCTGATTCTCTGACAGCTATTACCTATATTAGGGTTATCTTTTGGTATTGTTGATGTGGCTTCACCTTTTCATTTTTGTTCTCCTTGTAGTTTTATAACAACATCAATAAGAATCAAAGTAGCACTTGAAACTGTTTGTGTTCATACAATTCACTTTGTAACTTCTAGGATTCGGATTCTGCAAATTAAACTTTATTAGTTTCTATTTGAAGCGACAAAAGAAACGCACTCATAAATTAACAGGCCACATTAAGATATACAAAACATCTGGTTTTATGATCTTTTAATTTACAACCAACTCAGAAATAGCTGACGTGAAGGACTCCTAGCGCGTTAAAATAGAAATTTTATATTTTTCTTTTACTTGTGCCATTATATATGATTGACGTATGTGAAAGACTATCCCTGTGTTAGTTCCCTAATAGTTTAGTAAAACATATGCCAAGACTAACATAGGAAAATAATCAGCTTAATTGAGTACGCTTGTTTACAATTTTATTGACTTGATCTTTTAGTTTTGTGTTGAACTAATTTTTGTGTTCTTCATTGACGCGAATAAATTTACAATTCAAGCAAAAAGTTAAGAGATTAAGCAATCATAATTAACAATATTATTGATGTGAATATTTTTAAATTGAATGCAATCCAAACCGTAATAGCTGTAATAATTTCAAAACGAGCTAATGACCATATAATTATAATAACATTCAATATTATTGATGTCAAATTTACTTTTTAATAGTCAAGGATTTCATCTCATGGTAAACCATTATCACTTGTAACACTGTCTGTAGTATTTCCTGTCCCTTCAATACCCCGTTATTAACATAGGATGTTTTGTTCTACGGGATAACAGTGATGAAAAAAGCGATATTTTATTCCCAGTCATTCACACTTATTGTAATAATTTAGTGCAATGTTAACTAAAGCCAATGAGATGCTTTCCGTAATTTTCTACTGGGAAAGGGGTAATTTTGTTTAATTTATATTTATGGTTAACTATAAAATATTAAATAGGTTCACAGTGGGCACAGCAGGTAATTATTCCGCTGAGCAAACACAGGCCTATAAATTTGCTCTTGTACTGGCTTGCAAAAGAGATTGACTTGAAGGATTTGGTGGAGCTGATACAAAAAAAACGGTGAATGCATGTGAATTGTAGTTTTTGCTAGGTCCTTACACGATAACTCGCGAACATTCTTCATTTTATTTAGACAAAACAACCGTAAGTCGCTTTCGTAGAAGTCAAATAAACCACATGAGTTCTTAAACTACAAAGATTTTAGTATAACGACACACCATAATATGGATTTACTTTATCGGTACATTTATTTCAATAAATATTCAATAAAATTTGAGGTCCCACCTAAAATCGGATTTTCTCTGGCTGGAAATGCATTCTCTTTAACCCTTTCAGTGAAGCTAATTTCCCTGTAACAGGTGTGATAAATGTATGTTTACGTCTGTGGTTTGATGCATCCCTGTTCCCTGATTAAACATCTTCGAGTCATAAGTAATATTTCGTGTATTTGCGATATTATAAATACATAAGTTTGAATGGACGTATGTTCGTTATTTAATTAATCATGACAGAAGGGATCTGGATGAAATTTGGCATTGAGATGTGTTGTATAACACAAGGTGCATACGTTACCTAGAGGATGATTTCCTTATTAATGGTTGGGAATATGGCTTCAGACCGAAATGGTCAACTAGCGATTTCTTAGCGAAGTGTACGCTCTTCGGCATGAGTCATGAGATTGGCATTGATTTTGTCAAAGCCTTCAACTTTCCAACTGCGATCTACCTGGCTACAGGATTTCCAATTTCCTGCATGAGTGACGTATTTGAAATCTTTGTGACGGTCGACCTTCAGAATTTATATCAGTGAATAATGGGGTACCTCAGGGTTCCATCTTGTCACCCACTCTTTTATCTTCTTCATATTAATAAATGATATTATGCATACTGCTTAAGTTCACCTACCTACTATCTTCAAAATTATTTTGTTTTGTTTAGGCCTAAGCCTTATAGCTGGTATACCGATTAACGGACTAGGCTCTGACACAGGCTTTCATTTCGGAGTTGCGGAGTGAGACGGTAGTTGCCCCCTAATACCCTCTACCATTGACCACACGACTTACCATCATGAGGGAGCATCGCGGATGTTAGTACAAAAAAAATGAAGAAAGTTCCCGGGTTCGGAAAAACGAGATCATTGATATAATGTTGAAATTCAATTAAATGTTGTAGTTCGACAACATACATGAGCACTGATTTTGTTTATAAGTCAATATCCTGTTCTAAATTAATTGAGCTCACACATATTAGATATCAAAGCAAATATTTACAAACATATGTTATAAACATTTATTCTACACCAACCACAAATTCAAACATAACACAAAAATATCATCATCGCATACGCACACGTTATCTATTGGTTTCGGGATTATGAAAGGTTGGATCACGTCAACGTGAAGCACTTAGCGATGATTTACGACCACTCGTGGCCGCAGAAACAGCAGCGGTCGATTTTATTACGATTTTTATAACTTTTCTATATGATTTAGAATTTGTAACATCATTAATACAGTGTTAACAACAAGGTTAATGGTTACAATGTCGTCGTGATATGATTATTAGAATATCATTTGACGATTTTTAGCCATGGGATGCATGAGGCCAAGCGGTTTAGGTAAGACAACTTAACTTGGTATCCGGAGGCTCTGACGCAGGCTTTCATCTCAGGATTGGAGGGTTAGTCAAATTAAGCCAAAAGCAACCATAAATGAAGGATTCAGTCCCATTAAGTCGACAGAAACTGATAATGGAGGGAAATTAGCTCTATGATACATACAAGCAAGACATACAAGCTTAGTATTGGCATGACTTATGAAAGTAGAAAAAGGAAAAGGATGATCAAGACAAATATTCTTCTTTTCAAGTTCAAATGCACGTGTGTATGTATTTGTAGGATTTTCTAAAGGAACTCCCTTAGCAACAGTCCCAAACCGCGCATATAATAATCATGAAAAGCTTGTATTTCAGCCGCCCACGACGCCATTTCATAATTTCATGATATTCCTCGTCTATACTCATAAATAGTCGTGAACCCGTGTCTGTACAGCCGCTAGTTTAAAACATAAATAACAAATTATTACGACTTTAAAAACCCAACGAATGTTTCTCAACTATTCCTTTATGATATAAATATATGACATTAAAATATTTAACATTTTAGACTGCATATTGACGTCAGAGATACGTTTCCTGTAGTTATATAATTATAATGAAATACCATAGCTCTGGAAATAGCCGCGAAAATTACTGATCGTAAAAATGACATGGCGGACACCGCAGAATGTTAGATTTATAATTAATTTTATATGTCTGCTTGTTACAGATGCTGTCCAGAAAAACATCTCGAACTTGAGACCAATCCAAGATGGCGGTCCACAAACGCTATAAAAACATTTATTATAAGAAACCGTAATATTAGTAAATAAGTTTTAAGTTAAGCAATGTACACCCAAGCATTTAAATAACTTTAGACCATGGAACTAGACAGAGGTCATGCGAACAGAATCGAACCCAGAACACCGGTGGAGTGGATTTACGTGAAGTGCTGGGCATTCCAATATAATAAAGTCTAAACTAAAATGAAATGTGAAAGACAACATACAAAATGGTGGATATCTAATCAATGCAACGTTGAGTTAGTTAATTTATTGTTGATGTTCGGTGCTAATCATCTTGTTAAGGAATTTTATCTTTGTTATGAGCTGAGAAAGTTTTTGTAATAAAGACTTTTTTAGAAATCCTGATTTTTATTGTTGCTTTTTGTTGTTGCACGACTAAGACCTGGAACTCCCTGCCAGCTCACGTGTTTCCTTCTTCGTACAGTCCCGGGTCCTTTAAGTGGGGCGTGAAAAGGCATCTAATGAGGCCGCCAAGCTGAGTGCCACCACTATTAACATAGTACATGTTTGCGATGGCGACCCTCTCTCCGAGACTTTGTCTTTAGCTTAACATCAGGCGAGGTGAAGTCAAATTGACGTGTTCTAGATAAAAAAAAGGTTTTTAAACCACGTCCCAGCTAACGTTCACTAGTAGCAAAGGATATAAAACCGAATGAAAGTACCTATACTCTGTCCATTCGTTTATTTTCTTTTTGACAGATGGAAATAGTGATGGTTGCACAAAAATTCAAAATATCGATTAAGTTAAAAACCTCGATTTATAAAATTATAAATCGACAATAGCAAATAATTTCATGTATTCATTATTCATTTCATGTATATATTTCATGATTTTATGTAGTATTTTATTTATTATCTATCTATACATAATAAATTAGTAGATATTTCGTATCTGTACATTTTATAACATAACATATACAGCCTATATTCCCCGAAGACCCCGAAGGCAGAGGTGCTAGCACCCACATTTCGCCAGTTTATGTTTAGGTCCCAATGTAATAGGTGGCGAGCCTATTGCCATTAACCGGGCACTTATAAACCTGCGATAAATACACACATAACTTCGAAAAGCATCGAAAAGTCATAGTCATAGGAAAGGTCGTGGATTCAAGCCCCACCTAAGTAATACTGGCAAAATGTTAGAGAAATAATATAGAAAAGGTTTCAAGGTTTCAAGTATGTTTTCTTTTGATTTTTTTCATCCCTACAATTAACAAGTTACTCTATAGTCTATACTATTCTTACAAAAGATTCAATCAAGAAGCGCTACGCCATAACCACAAGAGATATCGTTTGCGCTGCATTCTTTAATCAAACTTATAACACCCCGTCGTTTTTGCGTCGGAGGTTAAAAAAGAAAAAATAAGAATAGGGAAGAAAAGAAGAAGCGTCGGTAGCTTAGTGGTTAAGGAGTCGACCTTACGATCGAGAGGTCCCGGGTTCGAATCCTGGCTATTACACTACCGACGTGAACCCACTCCTAACACAAGCAATTTAGCTTAGCTGGAGGGGTTAGAGGGAATATTAGTAACTACGGTTCTAATATTCTTTAAAAAAAAAACTTCAAATTGCTTTGAACCATTACACCTGTTACAATAACATTACGTCGCTAAATCATTCAATAAATACATAGAAGTATAAACAGATGTCCAGATCGTTCCGTTTCTATCAATGTAGACATCAAGCGAATTAAGTATCCAATATGTTACAGACCTATATCAGACTAAACATAGTTAATCACTCAATCAACTCTGCTTGGACACGACTAGTTTATTTTAATATAAATATTATATGATGTAAAAGTTTGGAATGTATCCCGCATACCAGTTTCCAATCTTCAATCTATAATATAAAAATGAATTGCTAAATGTGTTGGTAAGCGCATAACTCAACAACGCCCGGACCAATTTGGCCAATTCTTTTTTTAAAATGTGCGTTGAAGTTCAAGGATGGTTTTTACAGCGAGAAAAATTCGAATAATTGCCGGGAACCGACATCCACGCGGGCGGAGCCGCGGGCAAAAGCTAGTGATCAATAAATATGAAATAGATTTATTGGAAAACCACACCTCGTACAGGCATCTGCGCACAGATTTATAGCGGATTTCAACAGCGATGGGTACTGAGATCAATTATTGTAACTATAGTTAACTGCGTTAGGATATTCGCCCAGATTAGTTTTTCATTGTTTTAATTTGGACGGATTTTCACTGTTGGAAACCAGGCTTAGACTAGTTAAATACGGCAAACTGTTACCATTTTGATTGCGCGTAGATAGTCAAAATAAATAAGGGCGATTGGAGCTACTGATACATTGCAATTATACCACTAAAGAACTACCTAACCTGCACTACGCCATTGAAGCGCCGGTATAGCGTTCACTTGGTAAATTTTTAATCCTATCCAGAGATAAGCACTCTATACAAAAGGTAAAGTAAATTATACATAAAGGAATCATTCCTTTACTTTCAAACGGACCATAACTTGCTATTTATGGCCTTCTTGATATCAAAGTATTTTTGTACGTGTTCAGTGAACCTTGTTTCGTACTGTAGGTTAGATTCGCTCGTTTGAAACAAATCTTTATTAAAAGATTTTGAACAACTTGGCAATTGTACCGGCCAAAATCGAGTTTCGGATGAAGAACAGCCCTTTTCCTTATTCACTTCCAGGTTATTCCCCCGTGACGGGAAAGAGTGGTATTTATATTGGCTAAAAACTATATGAGTATACAGTAATCCTTCAACATTAAAAATTAAAACAGGGCTCAACATAAAACACTAATTAATACGAGTATTCGCAGACCATGTTCCAAATGCTGACTGATTGCAATCGAACGTTTTTGGCACGAGATGCAATTGATATAACATAAGAAGACATCTTGCGAGTTCCAAAAATAACAAGCACATAATTATTCTTTCATGAGATGTGATTGAAATAAGACAAAATACATTTAATCTCAAGAGATAACCACTTTCGGAGATTAGTGCGTCAGTGAGAGTTGCATCTTGGTGCCGAGCCAAATATTTAAGATCACTAATTGATAAACATTAGTCAACATCCGTGAATGAAATAGCTAAGGCTTCAGTTACAGATGTACGATTCACCGATTTTTGAGGTTTTGAGTTGTTATGTTCTAATAATTAGGTGTTTTGGGTGTTAAGGCCGGGACTCCACCAAAGCGGAGATGTGTGCAGTGTGCTGCGTGCTGTGCGAGAAGAGATGTGCGGTGTATTGAGTGCTCAGTACGCATTCTGACACGAAAAGTAAACGATGTCGCTATTATAACAAAAAACATATCTTCTTTTACTTGAAGAAGAAGGTGGGTTGCTGGCAGGTAGGAGGAGGAGGGTGACATCCCTCACAGCACGCAGCTCACATCTCTCGTTTGCGCTGTGCTTCGTCCACGCGCAGCTCACATCTCCGCTTTCATCGCGTCATACAAATATTCCACATCTCCGCATAGCGATCTCCACTGAAGCTAAGCGGAGGGGAGATGTATCAATAACGCATTTCTATTGGTTGTTTAAAAAACATCTCTCCGCTCGTCTCGTCTCTGCTTTGGTGGAGTCTCGGCCTAAGTGTCCTATTAAAAGATTCTCAATAGTTTCAAAATCTAAGAGCTTTTCACAATAGTACTATTGGTAAGATTATACCAGTAGCACACTGGGAAAAGGACAATTTTTCAGGCCAAGTCAATATAGTACAGTTTTTAATTGCCGGTCGAAGTCGAACTTTCAAACTATGCCAGAGCAGCATATACGGCAAGGACTAGACAGTCAATAAAATATCCAGATCTACAAATTGACGTTTAAAATAGTTAAGAATCAAGTACATCAATACAATACATTTTGAGAGGATCGCGAAGATCCATACCGTCATCCTATGATCCCTGTCCATGGCTTTTCATTGTATAATATAGCACCGATGCGACGCATTGCAGGATCCATACCGTCATCCTATGATCCCTGTCCATGGCTTTTCATTGTATAATATTGCACCAATGCGACGCATTGCAGCAATCAAGTCAGTCAGACATTTGTATTAGCGTTCGAGTAGTTAAATTCAGTCCGGTACAATGGATAGTTTCTGCGAACAGCTGTCAGTATTTATTTGATATTCTGAATGAGAAAGTGTGTCATTCAAGCTCTACTTACTACATACACCTATATTATAGCTATTACTACATAGCACTGGTCTATCTCTATATTGTTCATCAAATTCAGTTCAGTAATTTACGTTACAGACAGATTTTTTGAATATTAGAAGGACTTTGTATTTTTAATATTAGAAGGATATGGATATTCAAATAAAACTAAATAAACACAAATATTTTTATAAATACATTTTATATTCAATAAGTAACGAACTAAAACTGATACTAAATGTTCGAGGACATAACATCAAAATGATAACATAAAATTACTTATTTTTGATGTATTGCCTACTTACCAGCTATTCTACTATATTTTAGCATGCATAATCATTCTTCTTCTTCTTGTACATTCTAGCGGTCACCCTAACAGGTGAACTTCGATATCCCCAATGGATTGTGGAGGTCAGATGGCAGGTTGCTTCATGAAAAATACCGAAGGTCAGCCAAACTCGCAGTTAAATCTGTAAAAAAGCGGACTCTACTACAGTGAAAACTTTATTTCTTTGGCTCATTAGACTTTCTTTCCTTCGAGTTTGAAGTAGGGCTTCCTTGACTGTTTGACTCAGAAATATCTGGAGCTTCATTAATTGTACTGTCATCATCTTTTTGATCATCGTGGCTAGATGTAGCCGGTTTCTCTTCATCGTATTTTAATGTAACATTTTTTCTTTTAGACCTCATTGGAGATGTGGATGCTTCTTGTGACGTCGATGGTTCTTCAGTTATTGCAGATAGCGTATGCAGATTTGGAGAATCTTGCTTAACAATTTGGCTTCCTATATTTTCTGGAAGTGGTGCAATATCAGCATCAGTTGACTCAAGCAGCGAGTCAGCATCTTTTTTATTCTTTTGATTGTTGATAGTTATATCAGTATCTTTTTCAATTCTACGTTTCTGTTGATCCTTTGGCAAAGCACTAATATCAGCATCAATTTCTTGGGAAGGTCGATTAGTCCAAGTAGTTTTATCTATACCTGGAATAAATACGGGCTTTTTTTCGTCAGGGTCAATATGTTCATCCGTGTTCACCTGAGTATTAGTCATTTCAGGGGTAGTCTGAGTATTGACATCTTCTAGGTGGCCGGAGCTCTTAGTGGGCAATTGAATTTCTGGTATAATCTCAATATCAGCATCAGTTTCTTGAATGACTCTGCTCCCCCATCCTGGTCCATCTTGATGCTCTTCTTTTGTTTCATTGGCTGGTGAATTAATCTCAGTATCTATTTTTTGCATTTCTTCAGTGTCCCATTCTGGTAATACTCCTGTACTAGGGATAATGTCGACACTTGGAGTAAGTTCTGTTCCTACTGTTATATTAGATGCATCAGGGAGCATACTATCAACTTCCTGAAGGCTATTTTGTGATTCTGCATCCTGAATTTGAAGTGGTCGTGGTAACAATATCCCAGAATTATTTTCTAGACTTTGGTCTTCATTTAGAATATCTGAAGTGAACATAAACTTTTCAGTGTCCTCTTCATTTAAGAACGAACCTAATCGCTTTTTATATCTATGTCGATTTTTCTTCTCTATTTCTCCTATTAATCTTCTGGCCTGATCTAACTGTTTGAGCACCGTCTGTGAAGCTTCTTCTTCATCCTCCATCTCTAACCCTTTTAAATCTATGTCTGAATATCGTCCCATTAAGTTTTTTAGAATTCTCGTTACTTTCTCCAATTTACCTACTTTATGGGATTGCTGAGTGTGTTTTGACTCCGGAGCTAAAACACTTATGGTTGGTTCATTTTTCAAAAAATCTCTATCTACACTCGAATGGAAGGTAAGCCTAGTTGCTGCGCTACGTGACGTCCCAGTCACGTTATATCTCGAGAAATCTCTTGATGGGTACGAATAAATGGATTCCGATGAAGAGTGCTGGGTAAAAAGCGAAGGTCCAGCATCAAACATACGTCTCCTGTCATAGGGAAACAATTTTGGTAAATTGGATTTACCAATATCCCTTCCCGATGGCCTCTGTCTTGGTTCTGGAGGAGGTTCCGGGTCCTGACCACCAGGCCAATTGCTGCTACCCATATGACTTCCAGTAACATCGCTCATGTGTTTATATATGGATTCTTTGCTGTCAGGAAAATGTGCAAGTAGATACTCCCAATCGTCGAGGCGTAATGTGAGAACTTCTGATTTGGTCATTGTTTGATATGAATGGGTGTAAGGAGTATCGCGCACTAAGCCCTGTAACTGAAACATAATTGTTATGCAGCAGGAGAAGAGTAGTAGAAGCAGATAGAGACAGTAACAAAGGTGCCTGACTAATAATCGAGAGGTTGAGGTTGACCGTAACATTACATTAATAAAAACCTTCCTAACATAAGCAATTAAGCTAAGCTTAGGGAGTAATAAGCTGTTGACTCCGTTCATGTTCACTTCTATTCCCGTTCCCGCTGCCCTGGTAATCTATTCTTAGGATAAAACGCAGCATAATATGTGTTATTACAAATATAATAATATTCCTGTATCCAATTTCTGTCAGATCCGTTCAGCCGTATGAGGGTAATTGAGTAACAACCTTCGAAACATACGAATAGGTATTTTCACAAACTATCATATCTTCTTATAGATAACTAGCTGTTGCTCTCTCGTTCATCGCTAGCGTGATGATATATAGCCTATGTTAGTACCTCATAACGTAGCTGTCTAATAGCAAAAGATTTTTGTGATCGGTTCAGTCGTTTTTGAGTTTATCTTTCCTCTTCTTAGAGTTTAGAAAACGGATGTCACTAAGCGAAAAACTCCAGAACGGCTCGACCAATTTGACTATTTTTTTATTGTATGTTTCAAAAGTTCCACGGAAGGTTTAAGTACCACGGGGTCACGGGAACTGACACAGAATTCCACATGGGAAAGGCAATGTTTATAATATCAGTATGAAGTAGGATAGGATTAGTTCTCTAACCTTTCCATGAAGATACTTACAACGCCAAAGAAGGACCCTTTGTGGAACATCTCCGGCGGCGTATCGTCGGACTTGCCCTGCACCTGGCCCGTGTGGACGATGTGCATGCAGTTCGTGATCTCGCTCTGGTTCACCACGTACATGTCTGTGGAGAGGGTGAAGGTCTCCGAGTCGACTAGACTGGTTAAGGACTTACCGCAATGTAGGTACGAGTAAGGGTTTACTGCGGTTTTAGACGTAACAGTAACTTACTTCATTACCGACAACCTCTGTGCCGTCATTGGTCGTGGGTTCAATTCCCACATAGTGCAAAATGTTTGTATGAATATGTGCTGCGTATTTACGAAAAAAAAAAACATATACATTGTAATTCTAGCTATTGCCCTAAAGACCGATATAAAGAGGAGAGAAATTTGAAGTGATTCAGGTGTGGCTCAATAGCTCGGTTGGAAGAGCTTGTAAGGGAAAGGTCGTGGATTCAAGTCCCACTTGAGCGCTTGGTTTTTCCCAATGTATTTCGAATTTAAAAGTTAGCATAATAAATGCTATGTACATTTTAGTCAAATGTACTTAGAAACAAGAATGTAGATAAATGAGTTAACGGACTCTGGACTTCATGCGACCAGGATTAATGCAAGGAGGATGATGACCTATAGATCTGACCTAGGAAGGTCTAAAGAAGCAAAAAAATCCACTTACTTTCATTGTAATGGTACAACCGCAAACAGCCAACCAACTGCCGTAAGAAGGCTTGCTCGCAATCTTCGAACACGTAGTGCTGTAGAACACATTGCAAATTTGTAATATACTAGCCGATACCCGCGGCTCCACCTGCGGGAAATTTTTATTCCGTTTCCTGTACCCATAGGTTGTTCAATTTCTTCAGTCCACCGAGCGATCCGGTGCTGGAATGCTATTAGAATAATGTGAACCATCTAGTCCAGTCCATCGTTCAAACACTGGAATAATCCAGTCCAGTTGTTTGTTCAAGCACGGTTAAAACAGTGGAATAATCCAGTCCAGTTGTTTATTCAAGCGCGGTTAAAACACTGGAATAATCCAGCCCAGCACTCGACTGGATTGATTCGCTGGATTACTGGACACAATAATGCAATTATTTTAAGCTATAATCTATCTTTGAGCAGATGCTGCATGTCACGGAGATGAAAATGCTGCGGTGGATGTGTGGAGTTACGCGTGAAGAACTCTCGCAGCCGCGGTAGCCATCGTGTCCGTGACATTGCAGATAAAATGCAAGAGAGCCGCCTCCGCTGGTGCGGCCACGTCTTGCGGAAACCGCCCAGCTACGTGGGTAACAAATGCCTGGCAATGGTGCCCCCACCTGGTCCAGGTAGAAGGGGTAGGCCCAAGAAGTACTGAGAGCCGGAAGGCGGACCGTGAGCTCCGAGGGCACCTAGCCTCGGATGCAATCAGGACTAACGTCTTTATGTGGATGATGATGATGATAATCTATTCTTGTATCAAATTTCAGCCAGATCCATTCAGCTGTTAGATCGTGATTGAATTACAAACAACCACTTCTTCAAGGAAAAAAAAAAACAATTTATGTATGGTACCGTGTTAATATGGTCCATGTAAGCTGCTGACATGACCCTGAGCCGCAGCGAGAGGGGAGCTTTCTTCAGTAGGAGTGGCACCTGCATCCCTCGCGAGGAACGCCACAGGTAAAGGCTATACTTCTTCACAAACGTCACCAGGTTCTCTGAGACGCGGTTGTTCTTCAAAAACTCCTGGAAGATGGAAATAGTATTTGGTTGCTGCTATTATTTTCTCTCAGATTGTACCGTAACTAACTTAATTCTTGAAAGTATTCAGGTATTTTGCAAGATTTTATTAGAATAAATACAGTTCGAAGGAAGGTCGACCTGAGGTCTTGAAAAAATTAACCGGGAAAAATTAGACAGTCATGATTATCTCCAATGGTGGACTGCAATAGGCTAATTGACACATTAAACTATACAAGACTGGAGACTATAATACTTTAGCACATATTATCAATGACGGTAGCATGCGAACGTAGGGGGCGCCGGTTCATGTTCCGCTCAATGCAATGTTTCCGTACCTCGGAGAGTACGTTAAGCCGTTGAATGAAAGAAATCTCGAATCAGCACCAAATAGCACACAAAATACACTAAAAAACTATTTACGATAGAGATAGAAAAAGACTAAAAGGATGGAGTGACGTAAGTCTGGAAGTTAGTCTAATGTTAGTGTCACCCAGGCGATCAGCCATACGTGGCCATACGTCACGGGTCACGACGTGAATACACTATAGGTACGTGGCAAATATTCAATTCACATTCCGGTTGTCATACAAACACCTCTATGGTTGTCGTTAAGGGTACTTGGAGTCCTAAAAAGTTCAACAACTAGCCTAACTGCAATAATCCGATATCGCCAACGCATTGTGGAGGTCACTTCAAGGAAAATATGGAAGTTCAGCCGCGTCGCTAGACTGCGACCCCGGACTCCGCGGTGACGGTCGTGGTTGTGAGAGATTAACGTTCAAAGTCAAAGTCAAAGTCTTTACTCGTTGAATATGGTACAAAATGGTGTTTAGGTACATAATGTTCAGATCTCATATTCTGCCGGTTCTGGCGTACAAAATTTTACATTGATACATCTCATTACATAACATAACATCATAACATCATAACATAAACTCACGCCTGTATTCCCCGAAGGGGTAGGCAGAGGTGCTAGCACCCACGTTTCGCCAGTTTATGTTTAGGTCCCAATGTAATAGGTGGCGAGCCTATTGCCATTAACCGGGTACTTATAAACCTGCGATAAATACACACATAACTTCGAAAAGCATCGAAAAGTCATTGGTGTGTGCCATGGTAAACCTGGAATCGAACCCGAGACCTCGTCTCAGCAGTCCATTACCCATACCACTAGGCTACCGCGGTTTTGTTTTTGTTATTTATCATTAAATATCAACACATGCAATAGGTACAATTTAAAATTAAGATGTCAGTGTTTAATTAGATTGTATCATTTAAAAAATCGTCACTATTATAAACTTCAGGATGATGATAAAATTATCAGAAAATAATAAACTTCAGAAAGTAACACAAATTTTTCACAACCTACTACACAATATGGACTTTCCTTGGACTTTCCAAAAATAAATACTCAATGAAATTTGTTGAAGAAACATCAATAGCAGTATTTTTTCATCCACGCCATTACACCGGGCACAGGCGCTGCATCCTCTGCCAACTATTCCCGCCATATGCATAGAGTCTGTTATTTTTGTGAATGTTATTATGAAGACAAATATTTTATTCTTTATTTACAACCGGTAATTACTGTAAATGTGTTTTACGCCGTCTGAGACCTACTTCGTTGAAAATATCCAGAAATTACGACTGTTGAGGGAAACTTAATAACGAGTGATCTTATGATGTTATTGAATAAATACGCGACATTTTATTAGACGCCATGACAAGAAGATGTGTGAAAAAGCATCTGCTGTTAAGCTTGGAACCACCATTTTAGACCAGCAATTGGATTGATAGCCCATATTAATTGGATTTCATCTCATTTACTCAAAAATGGTTGAATTCAATTGACAGATCATCCATGAAAGTAGATGAAATGCTATATATATATGCTAGGTTACCTGCAGTTCCAGATATTGGCTGTAGAAACTGAAAGAGCGGAACGACTGGTACTGGATGAGCTTGGAGAACTCGCCCACATACGTCATGAACACCAGCATTGATATTATCATCAGGATCGTCACGAATATCACCTATAAATGAAAAAGGAAAGTAAAATGAATACGGCTATGGGCTACTTTGGATTACAGTGGTTAAAAACAGTCTTATAGTCAAGGACTACATAATAGTCAAATGCATTACGAAAAAACCTTTGGTTGGCTTTTTTGTGAACTTATACCAATTGACGTCTTAACTCCGAGAGGAAAGCCTATGCTGACACTTTTTTATTTTATTTAAAGGACCATGTTAACAATGGTGGCACTCAGCTTTACGGCCTCATCAGATCCCTTTTCACGCCCCACTTAAAGGACCCGGGACTGTAGGAAGAAGGAAACACGTGAGCTGGCAGAGAGTTCCATGTCTTATTATATACCTTATCCAGTTAGCAGGTAAGGTTGACTTGGACCCCAAGAATGTTGGCAGGACCCTGCACACCTCAAACCTAAACTTCAGATACTAAATGATGTCAAAGGTGAATCTAAGGCAGTCTACTTAAACATAAGTCTGACTGAAAAGTCAGAAACAGCCCTAAATAATTATACAGAGGAACTTACTTCAGACTGCTTCTTCGGCATTATGTCACCCACTCCGTTCTGCGTGAAGGTAGTGATTACGAAGTAGAGGGAACAAATGTACTCGTTTCTGCACCAACTCTTCCCTTCATCTGACGGGGAAGGATATTGACGATCAATAATGAGGATCGCAGTGTGACACTCTTAAGATGCTAAGAATTGACACGGCATTTTGATACCTAGCTCCTAAGCAATAACTCAGTTTCTGAAAAGATCCAGATGGGTATACGCATATTGGTGTGGATGCGTCGATTTGACGAATTAGATAAAAGTTACTAAGATTGTACAACTCAGTAATGATGGCAATCACTTCCGCGGGCGAAACACTTCTCCTGTTAAAAGTTCTGATATTGGAGGTACCATGTAGTCTTATTTGGCGAGCTGAGTCCGATTCTAAAGTCCGATATAACAATTTCGTCGTGTTCAATTGGTAACCAAACCTTAATGAGTACTATAGATAAAGCAAGAGAATAGATAAAAGGAAAAGAGGGAAAGGATTTCAGCAATCCTAGATCCATATCTACTAATATTATAAAATGCAAAAGTAACTCTGTCTGTTTGTCTGCCTATATGTTACGCTTTCACTCCTATACAACTGAACCGATTTTGATGAAATTTGGTATAGGGGTAGACTAGACTATGAGAAAGGACATAGGCTATGTTAGGTCCCGATAAACGACATCCACGCGGGCGGAGCCGCGGTTAAAGCTAGTAGGTTATAATTAAGTTAATATTAAATTAAAGAATGATACTTACCCGGTCGAGCCAACGTTATTCTCTTGTTAGAATTTTTTTTCCACCAAATGCAGCCACAAATACCAACAGTATTCAAATGTGAATTGTTGATATTTATCTAGAGACTATCCAAATACACACGTGATATGTCATATCATGCTTCATTCTTTTAAGTGACAATTTATACGACCGTGCTAAAAGAGTTTATCAAGCGATCACTGAACCACCGACCATTATAGATCCACGAGGTCTTGGGCTCGTTCTGCTCCTCAAGCCTCCCGATGAAGTACCAGAGGCAGGTGGCGGCGTGCACGAATACGCTGAACCACACCGTCACAGTGAGGATTGTGTTCATGATCACGTTCACCTTGATACGCTCGCTGCGGTGCTTCAGACAGCTGTTTACTGTCACCTGGCGAGTTTAACGGTGTAGTTATCCCGTCTGAAGATAAAGATGTAAGAAGTCAAAATGCAATATTACTTTTTGATCACTAAATTTCAGTAGATTATGATGTGCGGTAGCCTAGTGGTATGGGTAATGGACTGCTGAGACGAGGTCTCGGGTTCGATCCCAGGTTTACCATGGCACACACCAATGACTTTTCGATGCTTTTCGAAGTTATGTGTGTATTTATCGCAGGTTTATAAGTGCCCGGTTAATGGCAATAGGCTCGCCACCTATTACATTGGGACCTAAACATAAAATGGCGAAATGTGGGTGCTAGCACCTCTGCCTACCCCTTCGGGGAATACAGGCGTGAGTTTATGTTATGTTATGTTATGTTATGTATGATATTGTGTAAAAACTGAGAAGTGATATTCCTCTGACACAAATGAAGGACAGGACACAATTATCAAAGAATTGGAGTTCAAATCATGAACATTTGACTGAATTTTTTATAGTATTTTTAATGCTAACTTTAAAGTTCTGTTCAAACCTCACTGGAGCCTTTAATTTTTTCCGATGTTTTTCGATCATGAACATTTTCAAACTAGATTATTCTTGATTAATTAGAGAATTCAGCTAATAATATTATCGACATTGAGACAACAAAGTGCAGTAATCCATTGTACAAATATATTATTTATTAATAGAAATGAAACTAACAATTCTAAACATCCGGTTGAGCCTGAGCAAAGAGAACCAGAGCCATCGGTCGGTCTCGAGCTGGAAAGAGCACAGCTCGAGCGGCACGCACGACAGCATGTCGTACTTGAACTCACGCTTGAAGTACCTAGCGTTACATATTAAAAATACTTCTGTTAACATCAAAAACTTCCATTTAAACTGCTGTGAAGCAAATGCGGTTACTGAAGTTTGATTGTTACCAAAATTTGTATCGACGTATTTTATAAAATTTACCAATCACCAAGCGAATGTTTGAAAACGTATAAACAGTCAATAATTATATAAGTATAATGTGATCCAACATTGTGATCCATGTAGGGTCCAATCACGTTCGTTTGCATGTAATAATGTTGCAGCACATAAAACGCGATTGAAGGACGATATTGGATTGCAAATTCAGACTATTAGGTGGGCTTAAATTTCTTCCAGATTTAAGATTTTTCCAACAGTCTTATAAACCTTACATTCTCCGTATCGGCAGTAGCATTGCCTTAAGGTTCCTGCCCGTAACGAGCAGTGGTAACGAGAACTGCATCAGGATCTTGAGGAAGAAGCACATGTCCAGGATGTACAGCGTCAAAATCAGCCATGCTTGATTGTCCTGCAACATTTTGCTAATAAGACATGTTGGTTCCTTACCTGATAGTGGTGAAGCAAAAGAAAATACTTGGGTTAGGATTGCATACATGTCCCTATTTGTTATCTAGTAACTACTTAACGACGTAACACATATCGATAATGATAAAATCTTAATGCCGCGGTGCCATTTATATAATAATTACAAAAATGGTTGAATTTGTTTTGTATTTCATGGATACTGGGTTAATAAAAGTCCTGTAATGTATCTTTTGTAAAGTCAACTCAATAGTTTAGCATAACAATTCATTTTACTTTAGATCAAGACGTCTATATAAAATTATTTTTGAAAAATGTAACTCCATCACCTGGTATCCAGCATTATAAAGATCCAAGAAGATGCAAGCCAGACTGACGAGGATGAGGTACCACAGTACGAATTCTTCTTGAAAGTAAATGTACTTGATGATATCTTTCTTTGTGGTTGGGGATGCTGTGGGCACGTGTTCCCGGGATAGCTTCACCTTGAACTCCTCTATATTGCCCAAAACATAGTACTGTAATTTGTACAAGATGGAAAAGACAGTCACAGATTTTAACCAGAATGTCATATATTGCCTCATTGTTCACTTAGTTAAAGTTTTGCGCTAAGCAACAAAATCAGCTATTCATTTCAATCAGAGACGACTGACGAGTGGTTCCGATTCCTACCGGCTTCCCAATGGCTTGCATAGTGCATGGTAAACTCAATCGAGGTTTTCATCACGGTCTCCTTTGCGAAAATTTTCACCCATCTCCAAAAGGGTAAAATATCGCTTTTATGCAAAAGGAAACGGCACCTGCTGAAGTCCTTTCGACGGTTAAGTTATGGGCATTGCGCAACAGAAGCTTAGTCACCTCAAGTTTGAAACAATCACTTCTCCAAGCTCCTAAACAATTTCTTATCCTACTTAGGTATCAGATACAGTTTCCAGAATACCATAAAAACGCACCTGATTGTCCGTCATCCTGGATATATCCATGAGCGCCTTCGTGGCTGGAAACTCATTGATGATGTGGTAAAAGGCCTGCGAGTTGATCATTAGAAGGTGGAGTCGGGTGGTTGCTACGATGCTCATAGGCACCCGTTGAGCTGGTGTTCCTTCCAAGTTACCGAACAAGCTGTATTGGAGAAAGCAACTATATTATATCAATTTATTGAAAATATTACAGGCTTCTTCTACGCAAGTTCAGATAGCAAAGAAACCACGTCGGAATAACTTTATCATGTTGAACTATTATTTCAAAAGCGTCGGTAGCTTAGAGGTTAAGGAGTCAGCCTTACGATCGAGAGGTCCCGGGTTCGAATCCTGGCCTTTACACTACCAACGTGAACCCACTCCTAGCACAAGCAATTTAGGTTAGTTGGAGGGGCTAGAGGGAATATTAGGAATTCAGGTTCTTACCTATATTCTTTAAAAAAAAAAATGTTTGTTTTTTGGGGTGTATGCGGGCAAATCAAGTTCTTGAAGCCAAATCAACCTCATCTGCGAGCTGGTATACCAGCTTAGGTACCAAAACTGTCATGCTCCGTGGACCCGAGACGGCGCATAGTAGTAAAACCGCTCGCGTTGTCTCGAGTCTCAATTGCTGGAGTATACGATAGCCCAATAAAGCATTTCACTGAGTCATCGCAGGCTTTGAGATGGCCCTCTCAGATATGTTTTGCCCTCGAAAGTGGGAAGTGTATAGCACCTCAACTCTGGTTTGTGAGTGACAGGCCGCTGTACCTATCATCCCTAGGCCACGGCACTTTTGTCCTAACCTAAAAGTAACAAGACTATTGCGGTACTTTTTTGAAGAAAGATTAACGACACAAGAACGGAAGTTTTGACCTTCTTTTATATAGATAATACTGGTTACTATTTTTGTTTACATTGCTAGTTTAAAAATATTACATATATATTATAATATTGCCCAGTTCACGGTCTATTTACCCCGCGGACTCAATTAACTAAATTAAAAGTAAAAGCAGATAAACTGCGAGATTTTCCGTGGTTTTCAACGTTGTTGCTTGTAATGAAAACATTTTTGAACGTCCAAAAGATACCAAAAATTTCCAATCTGTTCATTTATTTATTTATTTATTTATTTAAACTTTTTGCACAAATACAAATTGATTGTACAAAGGCGGACTTAATGCCATGGGCATTTTCTGCCAGTCAACCTTAGGGTGATGCAGAGATATTTTGGTCAAAGGTAGGTGCGCGACGTGTTCTGGTGAGAATTTTTGCCTAGTTTGGTACACATGCTTACATAATAAATATGAAATTAAACTTAATAAACATAAACATAAGAATATGTTCATACATATGTTAATATATACAAACATCATAGACTACATACCATAAACTTATTATATACTACATACACATATAGATCAATATATACATATACACACATATCCATACATATACATACATAGTCCTACTAGCACATACATACATACACATACGTATACATATATCACATATCAAATATATACAAACTGAGAAAAGAATGTAACGGATACAGACTGACCCCGATTTCCAACTCTTCTACCGATCGTTGTTGTAGAGCTGACGTACTCTGGCCTTGAATATAAAACGGTTTGCGGACATCCTGACTTCCAGAGGAAGCGCATTCCATAAAAGAATAGCTTGTACTAAGAAGGAAGAGTGAACAAGACTTGACGTGTGAGTGGGACAGTGTAGGAGAAGGTTGTTAGAAGAGCGTAAGTTTTTATTATGGGTAGAGCCAAGTAAGTGGAGCTGAGACTTTAAATAAGTTGGGGCGTTGGGAGAGTTTAGCAGAGTATATATCAAGGTGACCGCTCTTAGACTGCGTCGCCGTCGTATAGGCAACCAATTTTAATTTTTGAGATCCAAAAAATATATGGAGCGGTCCATTGGAGGGGTCATTGATTATTATAGGTATATTGAAGAAGATTAAAAGTGGTCTAAAAATGAAGACTTATGATTTAAGTGGTCTAAATATGAAGAATGAATGATTTTGGGACAGGGTTCAAACTAGGGGGGTAATTCCCCTAGTTTGTACCCAATTTAAAACTTTCTGCAGATTTTGATACAATACATAACCACATATATATAACGTATAGTAGGTACAAAGCACAGAATCAGGCACACGGAACCAACCTGGAATACTGTAGTTTCTGCCTACCTAATTAAAAAAGCGGCGTAACTGTATGTATTCATGCCTATGCCGCACTGCTAAGACCTGGAACTCCCTGCCAGCTCACGTGTTTTCTTCTTCCTACAGTCCCGGGTCCTTTAAGCGGGGCGTGAAAAGGCATCTAATGAGGCCGTCAAGCTGCGTGCCACCACTGTTAATGTTTGCGATGGTGACCCTCTCTCCGAGACTTTGCCTTTAGCTTAACATCAGGCGAGGTGAAGTCAAATTGACGGGTCCTAGATAAAAAAAAATGTAGAACCAACCTGCCCCTCGGTAGTCGCACAGCCTGCGTCATCTTGCCCACAGGCACCCTCGACTCCACGCCCCCGTAGTCCACGAAGTACACATCCCTAACCACGTCATCAGACTCTATGATCTTCATATCCCGTAGGAAGTACACGCTGCGGACTGAACGGCCTATCTGCCTGAGGAGAGCCACGTCGCACTGGGCGAGGAGAGGACACTGGGAAGAGAAAGAATAATACGAATACACGTTGAAATAACTTGGTGTGTTTGGATTCTCACCAAGATCTTCGAGGTCAAGGACAACCCCACGAGGTTCTGGTGCATGCAGAAACTGTGTTAACCTCGTGAAGTTGATTATTGAGTGCCGAGAGCATGAGAGTATTGAATGTCGAGAGGAAAATCTGCACCAGAGCATCGTCCCTCAATCAGAAGGTGGCACCGGCTTGCAGTTGAAGTTGGATTGAAATCCAAACATGGTTAACAATACTATCTAATATTTGAATTATCGCATCTTTTCTGCTAATGAGAGTATATTGCACTATCGTTATTAATATACTGAAAAGATTAAGTTAAAGGTACATGCTGACTTTATTCTCAACTCTTTTCATTTAGAACCAATTTAATTATCCAAGGGGTTCGAGCGCCCGCAATCTCTTCAGGGAGATTGCGAATCGTATGGTCGACGCTTCTCGTGACCAGAAGGCTGGCCTCTTTTTAGGTCAGAGATTAAGCATTGCCATACAACATGGCAATGCTGCCAGCCTTCTAGGAACCCTACTGCAAGACCCAAAAACCCTACTACATTTTATTGATATTTCGGTATAATTTGTAAATAGGTAGTTTATATTAAAATAGATTTTAATTTTATATGGTTGTAAGTAAGTACATTCTATTATACTATCCAAGGCTGTAGTGAAACAAGTGTTTACTTTAGCAAACGTAGGTCCGTAGATGTGCAGTATGGCGTCCGTCCGGAGCGTGATGAGATCGCAGAGCTTCAGCACCCCGCGGTAGTCGATACCACCCATCTTCTCCCAGTTGTACTCGTAGAAGGTACGGAGCTCACTGTCACAAAAGATTATAAATTGAAGAGCTGTATAATACTCAATACTAGGATAGGATAGAGGACTCGTTTGTCCGCACTTAGCCTCTTTTTTTGGGCCATTGTACGTAAAAAGTGCTGGCTAGAGCAGCCAGCCTAGCCCCGCCCAGAAACGCATAAGCTTACTGGGGACTTCACAGGCTTCGCGGAGCCACCTCACTGTGCTGGGGATTTGAGATCTTTGGGAGGCCACTGCCTCGCATTCCAGTATAACGTGGGCGGACGTTTACTCGATGACGAAGCATCCACGTACAAAGGGGGCTGTCCGTGGCGCTGGTAGTATGTAAGCGCTTGTTGAGGGAACAGTAACCCGTTATTGTTCTAAGACTTGTTCTGTCTAAGCTTAGAAGACGTTTGGAGAATGTAGGGAATCTTCTTCTTCTATCGTGGCGATGGCGCCTCGGCCCTCAAATTATATTCTCCCAGTGTGCTGCCACCTGTATGGCGTTCTCGGAGGCGCACATAAGGTCCTGCGGTGTACATGTGTATGGGCATTTAGCACATATCAACAGGTGGACCATTGTCTGTGGAGTAACTCCACATTCACATCGCAGGTCCGCCCCCTCCGAGAACCCCCATCTGGCCCGGCATTCCTTGCTTCGGCCAACCCGAGTCCGGAGTCTGTTTAAAGACTTCGATCTGTTCCAGGCCAGATCATGTCCAGGCGGGAGTTCGTCTGAAAGCGGGACGAAAGTGGTTGGTAGTGGACCCTGTGCTATATAGGGACTAATTAAACTGGATCAGATGCTGTCAGGTGGAGCTCTGGTCTTTGTTATATTTGTGGCTGAGAAGCAGATGTATAAACTCTGTGAAAAATTGTATGTTCTGGAGGGAGTGATTGATGACTGTGAGCAACGATGAATGGAAAAACAATTTTATTAATTTTTTTTGGGCGCAAGTCTCGTCTGCAGCATTCCTTTTTCCCATCTTAAGGGATTTGAATAACTATACCCCGTCCATCATATTATTGTATTTTAGACAGATGGAATTAATGATTGCATGAAAATTTAAAATATCGACAAAGTTAAAAAACTCGATTAAAAAAATAATTAATCGATAAATGAAAATATTATGATAAATATTTGATTTATTTTTTATGATAAATAATTTCATGTGCAATTATAATCTATTATCTTTCTGTACATAATTATTCAGCAGTAGATATTTCGTGTCTATACCTACAATCTACAAATGTATTGTAAAACGATTGTGGGCCATAACGCACACGCTAATCTCCAAAACAAAACAACTGACTTCTAGAAGAATATTCCTACATGCTGATTTCCTACCAAAACCCATAATCAGATCTTTATGCAATTTAAATGGGACCATTTTGGAATAAACCTCTTTCAAATAAAAAATAATTTTGACAGTCCGTCTACATATGACGGAGTTACAAAAATTATTTTTCCGTAAAAATAATACAAATATAAACAATTATAACCCGCCGAGTTGGTGTTTAGAAATCGGTTATAAACCACCAGTTATGTAATATTTTTTAGAAGAATTATTTTCTGTGGTCGATATCGATTGTAACATTTTCAAGTTATTATACCTAATAAAAACAGTCGATGGACTAACTACATCCCTAAAATTGTTGTCAGTGAAAAATTAAATATTGGCGCCTAAGTTTTGTTAGGTTATACGTAGTTGCAAAACTTCTGAAAAATTCCGAATAATTCCGGAATACTTCTGGGAAAGTTTCTCTAACTCAGAATTATTCAAAATGAATTTAATTCTAATATTCTATAAAAAATAAAAATTAAGTTTTTTTTTGCTGAAATAATATATCGTATTTTGCATCGATCGTCGATCGCCGCCGCCGCTGCCCCTTTGTGCGTCCGCCGATGGCGCCGCACGCGCCCGACTGCCACGCGAGTGCGTGCAGGCGATGGCTTTGCGGAGTGCGGTAATAGGGGAGATGCTCCCTGGAGAAGTTTTCCCTCGCCCCGCGAGAAAGATTCGTACCCCGCAATCGAATGTTTCCGCCGAATGTTTCCGCCGAATGTTTCCGCCGAATATTTCACCAGAATAATTCAATGGGAATAAACGTGTTTGTTTGTGGTGTGGTGGGTGAGTTAATCATTGTTCAGTGGAACATACCTAGGTAAAATATAAATGTTTATTTCATTATAAATGGGATTGATTAAGTATATTCTGATAGGATTTTTATAGATTTACAGGAGTTTTATTCTTCTGTTTTTAGGTAGGTACCCACTTATTTCGAAATCGAATGCTATCTTTATATTAGTGTCAGTTGTGGAATAAAAAACCAGGTCTTATTGGATTTGTTTTTTGAAAAAGGGTTACCTATTTTTAGGTTAGTTTGTATGTAGCTGGTATGTATTCGCGAATCGCATAGGTAGGTAATTAATACGAGTACTTAACGCGTATAATATAGCCCAGTCAATAAAAACAAGTAAAGGCAAACCTTGCAAGCGAACATGTTTTGATGCGGTTTTCAGAAAAGTATTTGTTATACTTAGGAGCAGGTTTTGGTATGTTAACCGACTTCAAAAAAGGAGGTTATGAGTTTGAAACGTACGTATATGTATATGCCTGCGATTATCTAGTGTTTGGCTGAACTGATTTTCATGCGTATTTCAGGAAGGTATTTACTACTTAGGCCTGTTTTTCTACGTTAAACGACTTCAAAAAAAGGAGGTTATGAGTTGGAACCGTATCTATGTAATGTATGCATGTTTGTCTAATGTTTGTCCGTGATTATCTCGCGTATGGCTGAACCTGTTTTGATTCAGTTTTCAGAAAAGTATTTATTACACTCAAGAGCAGATTTGGTATTATTAATCGACTTTAAAAAAGGAGGTTATAGGTTTGAACCCTATGTATGTACCTACTTATGTTTGTCCCAGTTTGTCCACAATCATCTCGCGTTTGGCTGAATCGATTTTGATGCAGTTTTCAGAACAGTATTAGTAGTCACTTAAATAAATGTTGCAATAAATAATTATGTTTGTTTGCTTGCTTGCAGTCACAACCATAAGCTACAACTAAAGAAGATTAACTTCCAAGCGTGAAACAGGTTGGAAGGTCGATTTTCCTCGTTTATTTTTAACATAACATAACATAAACTCACGCCTGTATTCCCCGAAGGGGTAGGCAGAGGTGCTAGCACCCACATTTCGCCAGTTAATGTTTAGGTCCCAATGTAATATGTGGCGAGCCTATTGCCATTAACCGGGCACTTATAAACCTGCGATAAATACACACATAACTTCGAAAAGCATCGAAAAGTCATTGGTGTGTGCCATGGTAAACCTGGGATCGAACCCGAGACCTCGTCTCAGCAGTCCATTACCCATACCACTAGGCTACCGCGGTTATTTCTTACAGTTGAAATATTCCCAAAGTTTCGGAATATTTCGGAATACTTCCGAAGTATTCGAAGGGAATGATTCTGAATTTTTCCCGCCAGCATCTACCGACCACTGTCAGTGAGCTGTCTAAAATACAATAATATAATGGACGGAGTATAGCATACTGTTCAGTTATCCTTGTTGATGATAGTTGTGCTATACAGGGCATATATGCACGCAAGAGTGCGAGCGACAGGGTAGTAATTTAGTAGGTATTACTTTTTGTTGCTTCACTGTCTAGTTTTTTACGTTCCATCTATGTTATAATCTATATATCTGTAGAAAGTGCGTCTATCTTACTTCTGTAACTTGGAGTCCAAGTCCTCCCTCTTCATAAACATGGTGATGTCCCTCATGTGCTGCTGGAAGGCGGCGTGGTCCTTGTTCACGTTGGAGCGTATGCTGATGATGCGCACCGTGAAATATGTGATGACCATGCCACCTGTGGACCACGAGGGATTTTGTTGACCCATGTATATTGATGCTATCATTCTATGTATACATCCGTGTCTAATGATTATATGAGCACGAGATAGAATATGAAGGTATTGTCTATACTCTATATTATTATATAATAAAATTGTAAATTGGAAATGTTTGTTCGTGATGGACGCAAAAACTGTTTGATTGCAATCAAACAAACTTAAGATTTTATATAGGTTTCTGTGGGTTGCGGTCACGGGATCAGTTTTTCTGTGAACCTGGTACATTGGCATGAAGTACTAGGCTCACAGAAATTATAAGGAACTTTACCTGGGTCGCAGGAATAAGAGCAGTGTGTCCTAAACCTTTCTATTTCGAACTTAATGTGGACGAAGCCGCGGGCAAAAGCTAGTATTATTATAAAATGAGTTTCAACGTTGTAGGATTTTAATAATAGGGCACATCAATATCACTTTACAACGCCTAATGATAAGCTGAAGGCAAGCAAGTTTCAGGCTAAGATGGTGACAATTCCAAACATTAATCTCTGGATGATCTGAACCGATTTAAACAATTCATTTTACCCATAGAAAACTAGATTATTTGTGAGTGCCATAGGCTACATATCATCACACTATCGTGGAGGATCAGCAGCAGGTACGGAATCAGAAGTCCACGCGTGTGGAGCCGCTTTCAACTGCATCGACATAGTATATTAAAACTAGCTATTGCCCGCGGCTCTGCATGAGTGGATGTCGGTAATCGCAACTAAACATAGACTATATCCATTCTCAAAGTATAATCTACCCCTATTCCAAATTTCATCAAAATCGGTTCAGTGGTTTAGGCGTGAGAGCATAACACACAGAGAGACAGACAGAGTTACTTTCGCAATTTTTTTTAATTTATTTAATTTCTGAAAACATATAATATTAGTATGGAAGTATGGATGTAGGTATAGGTCTGTACGCTTATGAACAACTGTCTACTCACTCCCAATCATGGCAACGAACAAGATATACAAGAGGTTCTCGTTGCTCGGCTTCAACTTGCCGTAGCCCGTGGTAGTGGACTCGTACACCACCCAGAAGTGTGTTGCCAGGTACAGGTTCCACGGCGATGACGTCAGGTTGAAGCGGACTGTCGGCAACATCTACAGGTCATACATTTTCACTACTGATCTCACTTGGTTCTTTAGTAAAATTGACTTTTCCCTTTACTACCTGGAGAGGACGCCACGAACGAACGGGTGATCTGCCCTCTAGGGAGGGCCATTTCACCCATACATACTTTTCTCTATAAAATTAACATTTATGGATCACTGTTCGTAAGGAGATGGAGTATCGGAGAATATCGTAGAGTATCGGAAGGAATAGTTTTATTGGTCTCCTTGAGATCAAAATCAACCTACCTGCTAGCCTGTACACCTGTTGATCGATTCACAGACTCTGACGCAGGTCTTTCTGTGAGTTGAGGGAGTCAGACACTGAAACCAAGTGAACCTCACCTCCTGATTGCCAGGCGATATTCTGGTGTAGGTTTTTGTCTGGGGACCAACCCCCAAAAATTCCTAAAGGATAGATGGCCGTCGCTCCTGTAAAGCTAAATCAATGATGGAAGAGTGGGAAGGAATATCCCGGGTATACAATAATATTAAGGCGATCATGGCATAGGTTCATACGTACCTTTGATTTGCCTGATGTTTGTACCAGGTTACACCGGCCGTGGTCACAGGCTGACTCAGATGTTAATTCGTCAGCGTTAATTATTATTGTATATCATGAAACGCGAGAGTTTAATAGTTAATATCCCGGGTGTCAAATTATAAGCTATGGATGATAATAATGATATGAATATTTTGAGATTCTTTGAGCTTGAAACTCTTTGAGGATTATTAGTACAGATTCTTTTGCTGGATAAAAGTAATAGCAAGCAGATCAATCTTACAAGTCGAGCTAAACAGGTCGATCCAGGATCCTCCTTTGTCGTCGAAGGGCACCAATAGCCACCCAGCCCGGCCCTGGTCATTCTTGAAGAAGAATATCTTCACAGAGCTGAATATCATCATGCAAGTCACGAAGTTGAACATTGAAATCAAGATGGGAACAGCACTGATTCTGGAAGCACATAGCTAAATTAGTTAAATGGACTTACACTTTTTCCTGCATGGTCCATCATTCTATGAGCTTTTTCCTAACACTCACGGGTACTCTGGGAGTGTTAACAGAAGTATTGAAAAACGTGTCAAATATAATTAATTGGTAAAACCACCATCCACCGGATACTAACGACAAATAAACACAACTTCACTGTAAAAGGTTTCAAACTCCCTACTAGGTGGCGTTATACCATAATTCAATACAGAGGTGTCGGTGACGGTAACGGTAGCCGTGTAGCTAGTTCAATGGTTTTTCTTCGTTTCAAAAATGCCCAACTTTTACATATACTGCCCTGCACATCTAAAGAGGTTTGCACTAATTAAAACTAGCCCTTTAGATCCTGAGTTATAAAACGTTACTAATACTTACACCATCTGAATATCTCGCCTTACAATGTAGTTCTGCAACACTTGCATGATACTCGGGAACCGATACAGCTGTAAGAGCCGGTTCATCATGAGGAGCTGTTCCGCGCGAGTGACGCGGTACCTGTTCGCTGACGTCGAATAAAATTAAAAGATGTCAGGTTAATATTTTAGCTATAGTTTTTGGTTTGTTTGCGAATTGCGACTTCAAATGAAGAGAAAAAAATTTTTGTTAAGTATGAAAGTTCTGATGGTAGTCCCGTAAAGGGCCTATAAGCCAAACCAATAGGAGAAGAAGTCCGCTTACACCCTTAGGATTTTGTCTCTGAGGCGAAAGTAACAGCGGCCACTGGTGGTGACTTCGGATTTCTATATTCCAACTGACTACTAGTGACCAAATAACACAGTACTACTCCCCATATCACCACCAGTGGAGTGAAAATGTTGATGTTATGCAATCTAATAGTCTTCTGGTCTTACCAACAAAATCGACGCTCTCTGACTGCAGTTTTTCGAGCGGTAAACATGCGAAAAGATCTAAGATAAAGGATCCTTTCAAGTAGTAAGCGGCTGTGCTCGAAGGGTGGTAGACCAAGATTCCAGCTTCGTTGTAGTAGCCCACGAGCATACGCTGGAAGCTGGAAAGTTGTTGCTGCCTATATTATCAGTTAAAGGTACTATAGATTCTCCTGAGATTCGCAAAAGCAAAGTAGGTAAAGTGGGTATTACATCTTCCTGAATTCAGAAATCTAAATTCAGGAAGCTATTTAGGAAAAGAAATTCAGTCACCGAAGCTCGCGATTACACGTTCACTAATTTAGGATCCTAAATCATTTTTGAAGGACGAGCGGCAAGGGACGGACGTGTCGACTGTCGAGTGAATTGCGACAAAATGCCCTCAATACTATAAAAAAAAAAACAAAATATTGATATTGCCATAACCCTTGCGGTTAGCTTAACGACGAACGAATTTTTTCTTTCATAATCAATTTGAATAATTAGCATACCTACTACATGCTGTAAAATTTCATTCAAACATTTGGGCGGAGTAATCAAAAATCAATGAATAAAATGAATGACAGATCATTCATTGGTTCCGATAGCATAGCTCGTAAGAGCGTCGGTAGATTGCTCCACCATCGCCTTAAAGACGGATACAGATTGGTTTGGGCGTGAGTCTGGTAGCTAGGTGGTCAAAGCATTCTCCCTGTAAAAGAAGGATCGCGGGTTCAAATCCCGCCTGGACCGATCATATAATTTTTCCTTGATCGATTTGAATAATTAGCATACTAGATGATGTAAAATTTCATTTATTTCGTAAATGCAATTACACTGTTCTAAATTCAGAATTTTCTAAATTCAGGTTTCTGAATTTAGGAAGATGTAATACCCCTTTAAGCTAGTTTCGATTGTTGTGGGGTTTTGAGGCGGGAGGTGGGAGGCGGGGAGCGGGAGGCGGTGGGCGGGAGTAGGCAGGGTAGGGGAGGATTAGCTGATGCTCGCCGGAATTGCCGGGCTGACCCTGGGCTCCTAGAAGCCTCGAATGCAATCAGGAAAATACCTCTTTATGATGATGGTGATGATGACTAATACCTGTCTGCGTTTTCAATCACGATCCAGTTCCCACAACCGTGTGAACCTATTCCAGGTATAAAAAAAATAACCTATTCAATCTATCCTTGTACCAAGCCTTAGCCAGATTCGTTCAGCTGTTTGAGCATGATTAAGTAACAGACATTGAAACATATTCACTATCTTATTCGTATTTTTTTTCAGAGAACAGGGCATAAGAAACCCGTTCTCACTCATAGCGGGAAAGCTACTTGCTATTAAGCTAAAGTTCGTTACTGTACAATAGCTAACATATTGGGTCTTACATATCAAACACCGCGCTCGCGTCCAATAAAAAAGTGACGTAGTACAGACAGGGCCACTGCAGCACCAGGTACGTGTAGTTGGGGAACAGGATAGCAGACAGCAGGGCACAGGAGACCCGCACCCACTCGTAGCGGGAGAGGTACCTACCGTCCGGGCGGATCGTGAAGCGGGGAAATATGTACCTGGATCAGAACAATATCGATAGTTGAAAGGCGTTTTGTGAAGACCGCCAGGCTACGTGAGTAACCAAATGTGTGGTTCTGCCACCTGCTGGGCTTTGGTAGGAGGGGTAGATCCAAAAAGTGCCTGGTTTGGTGTTGTAGAGGATGACATGTACAGTCAACTACAAAAGTAGCTTAACAAATTCTAATTTATTGAACACTGTGGCCCCTAAACCTTACATAAAATTGTGAAAAAAAAAAATGAATATGTAAATTAAGTTTGTCTTCTGGGAATCATAACACTTCATTTACTATAGACAGACGGATTCCATTATAAGAAAGATTTGTAAAAATATTTTAGTGTTAATAACTTATGGCGTTGACTGTACCTATGATGGTGGTTCGGATATTTGTGGTGGTGGATCACTACCATGGTTATCCAAGACCGTGAGGAATGGAAGGCCTCGAACGCGGCTGGGACTTACACACTTCTCCAGCTTCCTCTACCTTCATTAAACCTGTGGAGGAACGAGGTATGATGTTCCTCCGACACAAAGGGAGGATCCTCTGACCATGCAAGGTGATCCGCCTGGCGGGCCGCGGCCCAACGATTGTGGTTGGGATATTGTACTTATATCGTACCAGCGCACAACTTCACTTTCGCGATGCAGGATTCGTAGTCACGTATTAGTTCAGCTTGATGTCACTAGAGTGTGCTGGGTACATTGTGGTATCGCCACAAACCTTTTATGGATGCCCGCCGGTTTCATGTGCTTTTGACGTGCCCTTTTTTTAAATTCTTCCTAATTTAGTCATTACATGTTTTACAAGGTCAAGTGGTCGTTGTCTAGTTTGTCTTACCTTGCCTTGCATACATAAGCGAACTTATACTTGCCGTAATATAGATAGAAAGCCCAAACTCTTGAAGGGGTGCAGGTACTCGTAGTCCGGCTCATATTTCCGGGGCAGCTTGAACCGCTCCACGTTGGGCGTGGGGGGCGGGGGTATGTACGTCAGGAAGGACAGCTGGCGGTGCTGCAGTCTGATGTACTCCTTCCCAAATATATAATGTTACACTATGTTTTATTCTATGACCAGAGGTACCTACATATTATATTGCCTTAATATATCGACGGTTGAAAGGCAAAAAGACACACAAGCAACATTGAGTTTTCATAGAAAAAAGATTCTAAATCACTTCAAAATCCCTTTATATCATAGTAGTTTTACTGTCAACTATCCTTGCCTTTTATAGCCCTTTGCCTTTCAATCATCGATATGTTTCTGGCATACAGAGCAAACACAGAGAGGAAGTGCTGTCACATGATACTTTGTGTGGTGAAAGGGGTGGGATCTCGCATAATTCTTTATTTTCCATCTACCGGTTACCTACTATCTAAACTACTCACTTAATTCTATATCGATGTTACAACACAATAATTATATTATAGACACCCTTGGGTTGCTGATGTCACATAGACCCTTTGACTGAGATGGACCAAGGTTTGAAAGATGATGATTTTCTTTAGAAAGGAACTGACGTGAGTTTAAAGGCTGCCACAAATGTTGACAGTTCCCAAATTTAAATATAGGTAATGTTTGGAATGTAACCTCACCGGCTGCGTCTTGACGTATTCAATGGCTTCCTTGATCTGCGGGTTGTCGAACACCACCTTCAAGTGTCGCTTGGAGATGCAGAATATCTGCACGTGCGTGACGGCGCGTACTGTGTAGTACGCGGGTAATCCTAGAAAAATTGCAAATCACATCTTTTTCTTCATCTGAGCGCACCAACTTTGGTTCTCCGGAAGAACGAGCTTTCATTCCTCCCTACCATAATATATCAAATTTTAGCTAGAACCTTATCTAGTCTATCAGATAGCTAGCAAGATTGGCTTGGAAACATTTACATATTTGAGGAGAACGCACACTTAGTTTTGGATTAGATAGATGGATAAATCTTTGTTATACACCAAAATACACTGACGGACTCATAAACTGCATCAAAGTTCAGGTTTACTCTAAAAGGATTTTTTATAATAAGTATGCAAACTTTTTAGATTAAATTATATAAATATGGAAAGACTGGCTCTTAATCTTAAAAAAAAATTAAATTTAAAAATAGAACTGCAGTAAAACAAATGAATATAGCCGGGAAAAGAAAATTTACTTGTAGTATCAGATTTGCGTGTTATTTATAGCAAAGTTTTAAATTGATTCTCATTGATTTTTTTTGTTTTGTCAATTGAATTATTGTTACCAGCATAATTGTTGGGTTAGTTTTTTAACACATCGAGAGTTTTTGAACCATAATATGGATACTTCGTCCGAACAAGCGGCACAAATTGTAGCATTGGTGCGGGAGGGCTTGGATCAACGAACGATTGGTAGAAATTTAAATTTAAACCAGTCTACGGTTTCTAGAATATACAGAAGGTTTGTAGAGACAGGTTCTTACAGGAGGAGACGTGGTACAGGCAGAACTCGAGCAACCACAGGTCGTGATGACCGATTTATTGTTATAACTTCCCTGCGAAATCGTTTCCTCACGTCAGTTAACATCAAAACCGAGCTTAATGAAGTGCGTGGAGTAAACGTGTGTGCACGAACAATAAGAAGAAGGTTAAAGGAAGCGGATATCACCCCTTTTAGACCAGCAAATGGTCCAAAGTTGTCTACAGCTCACAGACAAGCTCGCTTAAGATTTGCGCGTCATCACCTGAATTGGACAGAAGAGCAGTGGGCCTCTGTATTGTTCACGGACGAGTGTAGGACATGTTTATATGGTGCAGATGGTCGCAGAAGAGTCTATCGTCGACGTGGGGAGCGATATGCTCAAAGTTGCATTGAGGAGCGTGTTCCTTTTGGAGGCGGTTCATGTATGGTCTGGGGTGGCATATCGATGAACAGGCGAACAGAACTTGTGTTCATAGACATGATCCGTCAAAACGGTAATAGAGGGGGTTTGACAGCACATCGCTACATAACAGAGATATTAGAAGATCACGTGGTGCCTTACATGGGATTCATAGGCGAAAATTTTACTTTAATGCAGGATAATGCCCGGCCGCATGTAGCTGCACAAGTTCAACATTATTGCGAAGAGGTTGGGATACGTACAATGAATTGGCCAGCACGCAGCCCGGATCTTAATCCCATCGAGCATGTTTGGGACAATTTAAAAAGAGCTGTATATGCGAGAAACCCTTCGCCCACGACAGTGGCAGCACTAAGAACAGCACTTTCAGAAGAATGGGACAATATTCCGCAAGATCTTTTAAAAACCCTTATAAAATCTATGCGGAACCGATTAGAATCCGTAATAAGGGCACGTGGGGGTAATACACCTTATTAAAACACAAATAAACCCTTGCATAAAGTTTGTGTCTATTGTTAAAACCAATTTTTTAATTAAACCAATTTTTCTTAAATTTCTGTTTTTTCTTCAAAAAAAGTCTTAAGGTCTTTTCCAGTACATAAACTTAAACTTAAAGATATGACCCTACGCTGTTTTAAAGTTCACGAACCAATCTAGAGGTTTCAATTTAAATCTGTATAGAAAGTATGCATACTTGGTTAAAATATTTATTTCAAAGTCGTCTATTACTTTGATGCAGTTTATGAGTCCGTCAGTGTAGATTTACAGTAGGACAAGGAGGTACGTTGGCTTAGTTCTCAAGTAAAGATTGCAAAAGATATACGTACGGAGCAAACACACGACCGACCCAAAGTGATTGTTGGCCATTATGTGAAAAGCGGTATTGTGTGTCTCAGGACTAATAACCTGAAAAGAGAAAAATATCTTCTACATTTACGTAATTTTAGAGTACCCGCAATCGGCAAGCATATTAAAAGTAATAACGAAAGTGAAACAATTGAAAGGTGTGCAGGAATCGTAGCAATAACTTGAAACATGTTGCTTCAGCCTACCCCAAATAGGAAAGAGCTGTGGTTATTTCGTCTCGTTACAAACAGTATACTGCAACTCTCTCTTCCTCTTAGCGTTTATCCCTTGTTTTTTTCGTGCGCAAATCCCCTTGGATTCATCCTCCGCCGGAGCAGAAAGGGGAGGTTATGTCGGACTCGAACCGACTAAAACCGCACGCCGACTGAGGGTCGTCTTCGATATATCCCCCGCACTCGGGCTGACCCAGGGCCATCCCTTACGGCCGTCAGATCTCCCCGATAACGTTTATCCCATAAGCACCCGAAGCTTTCGGCTTGGATGTATGCTTGTCAATCAATAATCCTATTGCAGAATTGCAGCCCACTGCTACACAGAGGCCGTTCCCAATATCATTGATTTTCATCAACTTCAGGCACACACAGGTGTACTTGATGCCACAGCAATTATCTACCAATTAACCGTTTAGAGAATAGTGTAGAGAGTAACAAAGTAGGTGTTATTATTATATTTTATTATGAGAGAAAACGAGATGACAAGATGAACACTTATAATACGCCATAGCATCTAATCCTCCATTCTTGCGCATCCCTTCCATCCCACCTACCTTTTTGTGCACGTGGGTGTATTAACCTAGGTTAACTTAACTGTCGTTTAGCTATGCTGGGGCTAGGAGCTGACCTCGCAAATCCCTTTGACAACAACGTATATCTCGTTGATAATATCCCCTGTGTTCATCAGAATCTCGTTGGGTGGCGCGTAGAACAAATGCGCATTCGATGCCAAGGTCTTCAAGTCTTCTGTTTTGAGCATCTGGAATAAAGAACAGCGGCATATTGGGATGAAAAATGATATTCCGATTAGGTTGCTATTGGTATTTCCTCCCGCACAAATTAGTCAAAGCAAAAGAAAGGGTAGGAGTACAGACTTCAGGTTTCAAAGTACAAAAGCTTTGTATGCTATGGATGGAAAGTTTAGATGGTAGACAAGCTCATGGTCCTACCACACGATTTGAAACAGTTACCGCATCTTATAGACGTGAGTAATACCAGGGGCGTCACACTCGTGCTACCGACTCTGGTAAAACCTTCTAATGCTCTTGAAGAACCCCATATGGTAGTCACTTCCAAAAACGATAGCATTGATGAATACTCACCTTCATGACCGGTATAGAGAGTATGTACTTAATGCGACGCCTGCCCACGATGTCCTGGTACACGTGTGGCGGTAGGTCGAAGAATATTGATGTGTTCTTCTTGTGCGTCATTTTGTATGCCTGAAAAGATTCCACTCATTTTTTTTTTGTTCTTTTTTGCTGCGTCGAGTATACCAATAATAATTTATTCCCTGGATTTTATCGACTGCCCCAGTTGTCAGGTTGTACGTTGTATGGTTGTACGAAGAAGCCATCACATCGTGCAACTGGAAGCAGTCAACTCACCACAATGGCTCGATCTTGTTTTGTTCCTCCACAATGGGTGACGTATCGACTTCTTTTGGAACCGGTTGGTTCCTAAGTTTTTCTGAAGTGTTGGAAAGCATTGCATTGAAATTTTGTAGTCGTACAAAATTTTCTACCACATAATTATTGCAATGTATGAGGCCTTGGAACTAGAAGAAATAAACTGCATAGTAGACGCTCACCTTATCCGTGTACCAGCAGAGCTGCAAGTATGTGATAAAGCGTCTCCTCAACTCCGGGTCCACTTCGTTACTGATGAGGAAGTGCCTCACTGTTGCTATGCGAGCGTCGTAGTCCTCGCTGCAATCATAGTTCACAAACATGATCATAATAATGCCACTAACTAACATTTTACTTCTTGTGTAGAAGAATATATATTTGGATAGATGGATTTTTGTTAGTGTCAAATAAATGTGTCTATTTAAGAATATAAGCAGCAGCGAGATAACAGCAGATAGCTCCACGTCGATACGAAAGAAAGCGTAAGCTGTAATCTGTTGTAAATCTCGCTGTAATTACGGATGTTTCAACGCGTAAGAAAGCAATAGAGGTACATTTAAATGTGAAAGGCCGATGATAAAATGTCTTTTGACCCTTTCTGTTTCACGCAAAAACGGATGAACAGATCTGCTTCCCGTGTCACACAGGAACATATTAACGGGATCAAAATAATCACAAACACACACTCACAAACTTTTAAATAATAATTAGTGGCATCACCTCATGGCCGTGGTGACCATAATAGTGGCGGAGTACACAGCCTCAATGAAGGTCCGCAGCACGATGCAGAACTCGAGGATGATCATCGTGTACAGCACGTTGTTCATATTGTCTGTGCTCCACGTCTCGATGTGAGCTGGAGCAGATAAAAATAAACATCTAATTTGATTAGGAATTATGGTATTTCCAGTAAAGCCAACGAAGCCAGAGATAAAAGGTTGTACGTATGTATGTACCGAATGTAATGATGCAATATGAGTGTTGTTAATAAAACACGGTGTCCAATAATACGTGTGTTTAATGCGGTGCACAAGTCAACACTAAAAATGTAAGATACATGATGTAGGCGCAGTACATCCCCCTTTATTGAATAATAATATGTACTTAGGTATAGGTATCATAATAATTACAAAAGTGTGAAAAAAAAAAATAGATTGTATACCAAAAAAAAACACATAGATATTCTGCGAAATAAACATTGCACATAATATTACCTTACCCCTTTAGGGGAACGATATTATTTTTAAAACTATAGCACTTAGCACTATAACCCATTACAATTGCTCGCACATTGCACTGATTATTATATTATCACTCGCTGGGGCGGGCGGCTGTCAGAGCCTTGCCCGACTCTGTTCTCGACCGTTGGCAGGCCATGCAGTTCGCGTCTCAGGTAGCGCGCATATGTCAACTTGCATCGTCTCCACATGATAAACGCTATCACTGCCAAAATGCACGCTATGATAAACAGCAAATATGATTCATACTTCGCCAATTGCCACTGCGTTTCGGTTGCGGTGGCCGTACTCCCTGCACCATTCTGTGCGATGATAATTTTCTCCTCTTGGGGTTTGCTTTGTTGTTTACCCATTTTTTATAGTGACAAATCTGACAATATACTAATAAACGTCTTTAAATTGCAAAACGAACGACGGGTCTGATTGCTCGCCCGAGACTTGACACTCGTGGTTCGGTATTCACTGGTGCAACAGCCGTATTTGATGTGTTTGCACATTCCTCACCGCGAAGTACAAAGGCTGGCTTCAACCTGTCTATACTAACAATTTTCTCTGATTCGCCTTGTAATATTTTGTAATATTTGTCCGTCTTATTGATGACCTTAAAGGGACCCATGTAAGGCTGCGTTAACGGTCTTGTAACTTTATCTACGCGAACAAATACATGCGTGCATTCTTTTAGATCTGGATGTACAAATATTTTATCTTGATGCAGTTCTTTTTTGGGCACGGATACTAGGTTGGTTATATTCTGGCGTAATTTTTGTAGGAATAGGCTGTCGGAAGTTTCCTGCTTTCTTGGCTCAAAGAACTCTCCCGGCAATCTGATTGCTTCTCCATACATCATTTCCGCGGCACTGATTAGTGTATCATGTCTTACGGTCGCTCGCAGTCCCAGTAGTACTGTTGGTAGTTCTGATACCCAATTCTCTCTACTACCACGGCACATGAGCGCAGTTTTAAGAGATTTATTCCATCTTTCGACAAGTCCATTGGCCTGGGGATGGTACGCACAAGTATTATATTTTTTAATGCCCATTCTCTTCGCTAGTTGAGAAAACAAATGCGACATGAAGTTTGATCCTTGATCTGTGGTTAAATTTACTGGACACCCAAATCTGGCAATCCAACCCGAATAAATGATATCTGCTATAGTCTCGGCAGTCATATCTTTTATTGGGTATGCCTCAGGCCAACCGGTTCCTCTATCAATCATCGTTACTATATACCGATAACCTTCACAATAAGCCAGCGGCCCAATAATGTCCATATGCAAATGTTGGAGTCTGTCACTATGTACAAAACATCCATGCGGTGAAACAGTATGCCGATGAACCTTAGACTTCTGACAATTAAGGCATGATTTAGTCCATTGTACAATATCTTTATTCATACCTTTCCAGAAATATCTGTCTTGCATCATTTTCCGTGTTGCACGTGTGCCGGGGTGACTAATTCCATGTATCGCGTTGTAAGCTGATATACGAAATTCCACAGGCAAATAAGGTCGAGCTTTGTTTGTTGACATTTCGCAGTAAATGGGTGCATTGTGTCCCGGTAGAAGAATCTTCTTAAATTGTAAATTACAGTTCTGCATCAGATATTTTAACTCCTCATCTTCCCTTTGTGCAATAGCAACTTTGGTGTAATCAATCGGTGAGGGCAGGTCTATTGACTCTATACGTGACAAGCAATCCGCAACCGTATTTTCTTCGCCAGAAATGTGTTTTATGTCTGTACAGAATTGCATTATGAAATCGAGATGCCGTATTCTTCGCGGTGTGTCATTTTTGCTGACGGTATTCCTCCGAAGTGAATACACAATTGGCTTGTGATCGGTGAAAACTGTGAGTGGCCTTCCCTCAATAAAAGGTCGAAAATGTTTGATGGCTAGATAGATCGCTAGCAACTCTCTATCGTATGCCGAATATTTCTGTTGGGCATCACTCAATTTACTAGAAAAAAATCCCATTGGATGCCATACATTGTCCACTTTTTGTTGCAACACGGCACCCGCACAGAAGTTAGAGCAATCGGTCATTAGAGCTATGGGCGCATCCGGCGCCGGGTATGACAATGTAACAGCGCTTTTCAAGCTTTGTTTACATTGCTCAAATGCTTTCATACTCTCGTCGGTCCACGGTATTAGAGACTTATCTTTTTTCTTTGCATTATGGAGAAAAATATTCAATTTTGCTTGACAGGCCGCAGCTCCAGGTAGATGTCTTCTATAAAAGTTGATCATGCCGAGGAAACGACGAAGTTCAGCTACAGTTTTTGGCCTCGGAAATTCAGATATGACTTTCACTTGTTCATCCAATGGTTTCAAACCTTCTTTCGAAACTCTAAATCCCAAAAAATTTAGTTCTGATTTGCCAAATTCACATTTAGATAAATTTATTGTAATGCCATAAGTGTCTAATCGCCTTAAAACTTCTCGTATATGTTGTTTATGTTGTACAGGGCACGATGACGCTATGATGACGTCATCAATATATATGAACACAAAATTAAGGTTTCGTAGTACTTCATCTTGCATGAATCTTTGAAAAGTTTGAGATGCCGATGTAAAACCAAATCCGAGGCATACAAACTCTACTAACCCAAATGGTGTTGTGATCGCAGTTTTGGGTATATCTTCCTCATGTACTCGTATATTATGGTATGCTCTTTGAATATCAATTCTTGTAAATATTGTTTTGCCATGTAGTAAATAAGTGCAATCTTGAATGCGTGGTATCGGATAGCGATCTGGCTTCGTGATCGCGTTTAATGCTCGATAGTCACCACAGAGTCGTAGCTCGCCGTTTTTCTTCGTAACCACATGAAGCGGGCTTGCCCAATTACTTTTAGAGGGTCTACATATTCCCATCTCTTGCATACGCTGCAATTCGGCTTTAACCTTGTAGTACTTATCTGGTGGTAACGGTCTCGGACGCGCAAAAACGGCTGGCCCTTGAGTTTCAATATGATGCACAATCGAATGACGCGGAATTTCCTTGAAACAGATAGGTTTAGTTACGTTAGGGAATTCATTTAAAATATCGTAATATTCATTTCTACAGTCAATTGTCCGCACTGTCGGCTCATTTTGCACGGTCACAGTCGCTAGAGTTTTTAGACTAGTCACTGAGTCGATTAGTTTTTTATTATTAACGTCCACTAATAGTTTGTAATGAGCTAAGAAATCAGCGCCGAGTATAGGCTGCCTGACTTCCGCCTGCACAAATGACCAACGAAACGGTCGACGTAACCTGAAGTCTAAGTCTAATGTCTTAACACCAAAAGTCTTAATTTCACTACCGTTCGCTGCATATAATTTGTAGTCTTCGCATTTTATACTAGAAAGTCTATTTTTACTCCATGGAATAACTGAAATATTTGCACCTGTATCGACTAAAAATCGAAGTCCGCTTTTGTCATCCGTAACGCATAATCGGGGAACTGGGGCTATGGTGCAAATCTCCGCCTGCGATTGCACCTGACTTAGTTTTCCTGTTTATTTGAACTTTTCCAAGCGCACGGCTCTACACATTTCCTCGCTCTATGGCGAAACTTATAATGATAGGCGCATAGCCAGCCCGGACTGTCGGGTGTTCGTCGCATCATATTACGACCGCGTGATGCAGATCGCGATCGAGAGCGAAAACCATTAAATCTCCCATTGCCTCTTCTATCATTTTCCAGATCTCTAATTTTTAGACTTAATTTTGCTATCTCCGCCAAAATTAATGCAGTTTCACTGCGCGTATCCGGTGTAAGATGCATCTCGGCCACCTGTGAGGGCTGTGCGGTTTCTACCACCTTATCTGCAATTGCCGCTAGATGCTCCAAGTCTTCCACTTCACAAACTGCCAACACACTACGGACAGAGGAGGGTAAATGTCCTTGCCACATGATCCTGAGAGTTTTGTCTGGAATCTTTTCACGAGCCAATTCCCTCATTCGCCTTAGGAGTTGAGAGGGTTTTTGATCGCCCAACTCAATTTCACTCAACAACTTCTGAAATTGACGAACTTCGGATTCTTCATAGACCTTGAGTAATCGCTCCTTTAACGCTTCAAACTTTTTAGCTTCTGGCGGTTTCAGAAGAATGTCGCTGACCTGCTGTATTACTTCTTTGCCCAGCTTAGTGACCACCATGTTGTAACGTGCTTCGTCACTCATTTTCTGTGGTCCCAAAATTGCTTCGCACTGGACAAACCATAATCTGGGTTGATCGGTCCAAAACTCTGGTATTCTTGATGAAACCGTAACGACTGCTACTTCACCAGATTTACTCGTGCTTGGTATCGCCTTGTCCTCTTCTGTTAACGTCATCTTAATTGTTCTAAACGTTGGCACCTTGAACACGAACGATGTATTCACGTGTCGGTGTCGGGGTCACCACTGTACGTATGTATGTACCGAATGTAATGATGCAATATGAGTGTTGTTAATAAAACACGGTGTCCAATAATACGTGTGTTTAATGCGGTGCACAAGTCAACACTAAAAATGTAAGATACATGATGTAGGCGCAAGGTAAACAAAGTTTCAGTGATTCCAAACTATTATCACTTCAAGCGCATTCCAGACATGAATGAAATTGCTCATATGAAGGCGGATAACCACTGTGCTGACAGCTTTCCTGTACTATGAAACACGCAACGACAGCTGTCGTACGTACGTACGTGTGATATGTGCGACAAGCAAAGAGAAAATAATCGCTAGATAACGCGGTTACTCAGTAATGGTCCATTTGTTTATTTTTTTTCTCTCGTCTCGTTGGCTTAACTTTAGATACGAATTACGACCACATCGATTTTTTCAATTATTCCTCAGTCACCTTCCATCCATATTCATACACTCTGCCATGGACACCTAAGATCGTGCGAAGTGGAGGAGGAAGAGCCAGAAGGCGGACCCTGAGCTCCAAGGACATCTTGGCCTCGTATGCAAACAGATGAATGATCTGATAATGAATGATGAAAATAAGGATGGTGAAGGTTACCATGACTTTCTGGTCATTATCAGTGCATCACTAAGTCCAAGGTCCACCCATCTCTATAAATAATATACTATCCCCTAGAAGTGCCCAGAATTTCACCGCCTCAAAGAAGGAGTCAAAGTACTAACTGGTGAACATAATCATGGAAATGGCCCAGTAGAGAGAGAAGGTGACGCTGTCACTGACGGAGTCTTCGTTTCCTTGTTTTTTCTCCCAGTAGGGGCTGTGCGTGAAGTTTGTAACAACGCAGTAGCCGTTGGATCTGGATAGAATTATGTTATGTGATAGAATATAGCTTATAAACCTAAAGCTTATAAATATAATAGCTATTTAATGCATATGTTACCGGCAATGTGTTTACTGCAGGCATTCTATACAACGTGTGAAATAAATAGGTTATGGTCAATATTTTTGGATGATTTTGAGGAAAATTTGTATTTCTGAATGGTTATAAAAAATACACCACAAAGATTAATCCTTCTAATTTAATCTATCCAAGTTAAATTGCGCGGTGCCCCGACCTTGGTATATTATTTATGTTAGAAGACTGAGGCGGAAGTGGAGCTCCAGCATTAGCCTTCGTGGTTGTATTTTTTAAAACCACCATCAATGTTCTTTGATACCATTTCATACATTGCCTGCTGCGCACTTGGCATTCAATACTGTGCCTAGGCATTGTATAGAATACCGGACTGTATACATTGCCGGTAACACATAAATATTGATCCTCGGATCGCGGAAGGAATGGTAGAAGCAAGCGCCAATGTAACTGGGTCAACTTCTTTATGATGATGATGGGCTAAGACAATGACCAGTAATGACAGTAAACTACTAACTGGAAGTTCATGAATGCCTGCTGCATGGCCGCAACGATATAGCACGCCACAACCAGTAGAAACAGGTACATACAGAACCGGAGTACGTTCCTATAGTTCACGCACTTCTCTTCAATTACTTTCAGCACTCTGAACACCTGTAAGCAAACTTAAGGAACAGAGGCAAGGGAAATTGAAGATGAAATAGTTCCTACTGCCTCTATCGTGGATAAAAGTGATTTTATTGATAATTCCTAACAGTTAGAAATAATGCGGGTGACTGTATCTTCTTTCTTTTTTTCAACATTTTCCTATATCCAATATCGATCATGTTCTTTCTCACCTTAGGCAGTCTTAGTACTTTGTTCAAGCCGGCGTAATGTCCATCTCCCATTACTTCAAATATTGGCAATGTTCCGATCACGTCTAACACGAACCACTTGCTCCGCATCTGCTGCGATGCCGTTTGGGCGAACGTTATTGGAACACCTGGAGAAAGAGATCTATTAATACTATACACAGAATGGGACAGGTTCATTTTAAGCATCTGGAATTTTGACTCGTATCTTCTGGCCTTCACCCTGGCTCCTTATCATCCAGTGGGTATTAAAACCGGTCAAGTGCAAAATCATTCATGAAGGGTTCCGTACTAATATCCATATAATATTACCTTTAAGACGTTTGTAGTATGGAAGCCCCAATAAATATTTAAATTATTCTATTTTTACTATCTTAATAGCTTGGTGACAGACAGATAGACGGTCAGTGAAGTTTTAGTAACAGGGTTCCGTTATTACCACTTGTGTACGCCACCCTAACAAAAATTAGATCACAAGTTCATCAGAATTCAAAGCGCAAGCATTTATCTCTTCATCAATTCTGAAACGGCAGTAAAGATATCTTGAGTAGTACTTTTATTTGCTTATATTTTCAAGTATGATTTGTACATATGTGTAAAGACCTAGTCAGTCTTTGCACATAGTTTGGGATTCACTTTAGCCTTCACGAGCTGGTAGAAGACTGATTTATCTAAATAGCTTTTTCACCCCATAACCTATCTCCTTCTAACCTTACGCCTGCAACTAAGTTCTTTATTCCCCGCAAAAAGGTCAGAGGAATCAAATTCTTATTTCTCTCCATAAAAAAATGGATACTGTGACAGAAACCTCACCTTCCTCGACCTGAGCCCCAGTCGCCAGATGCACGATATGGTCTACCACGAATATCGCCGTGATGAGGTAGTCGACCATACGGAATCTTATGTTCACGAACTCGTGGTACACCAGGGCGTAGGGGTACGTCTGCGGGTTGACACACATTGATGACAAGAAAATAAAATGTGAAACCGCGCGCTCGCGACTTTTACGCTCGCGAGTTGATGAATGAGTCTAAATATATAATAAAGAGGCTACGTAGGTAACCGTCTGCCCTCAAATTTTGAACTTCATGTACAAATGGGTTTTAACAAATGATGTCGTATGTTTGAATGAATTTTTTTATAGCATTTATTATGCTAACTGTTAAGTTCGAAAAACATTGGAAAAAATGAAATGCTCAAGTGAGACTTGAACTCACGACCTTTCGCTTACAGGGCGACTGCTCTGCCAACTGAGCTATTGAGCACCACTTGAATCATTCCAAATTTTCCTTCTCTTTATATCCGTCTATAAGGGCGACGGTGCAGCCATCTACCAACATTCTTACGAACTGTTGGAAACAATGAATGATTTTTCAACCATTTTTAAACATTGAATTTTGATGACTGCGCCCAAATATTTGAATGAATTTTTTATAGCATTTATTATGCTAACTGTTAAGTTCGAAAAACATTGGAAAAAATGAAATGCTCAAGTGAGCTCAAGAGAGCTCAATGTCGTATGTGTTTTTTCTGATAGGGTTCACTTTTCAAAGTCTTACATCCGTATGACCTTTGCTATAAAACTTAAATAGCACGTGATATTGAATTTTGAAGGTAATTTTTAAATTGTCATTTTGTTGAATTGTAATTTCGTTACCAGATATTTTGATACAATGTTTTCATCACCACAACTACTTTTCTATAGTAGGTCCATGACCACAACATAGCATTTTTGTTGATATAATTTTTTTATTTCACTTAGATTGCAGATAAGTACTGCAGCAAAGCATAGAAAGTGGTTACCGTGGCATATGGATATGTGCAACACCAAGGGCGTCACTCTTGTCAGGATATGGGTGTCCCGGTGCTCCTACCAGTAGGACTATTTAGTAGGAGCACGGACGCACTCATGCTGCCGGCCCTGTAAGTCTTCTGATGTTCTTCTTTTTGTTACCATTAACATTTTATCTACTCTGTATTATCATCTACACACCGCCTTAGTATCTTTACTATTCATTGCTACCTTAATAGTATTGAAATATAACAGAGTACTAACTATACTAATCCATGTTATGATAAGTGCGATCACAGAATGCCAGACCAGCAGCAAGGAAGACCATGGCTGCAGGACACAGGGGAACGTTTGTCTGAGGCATATCTCGTCTGATTCGTCCGTCAGTGTCGAGTCCAAGCGCTACAAAACGAATTTGAGATGATTGTGAAATTTTTTTGGTTGTGATAAAGTATCACAACATCTAAAGAGAATGTAAGTAAGTATTTTTGTTTATTTTCATTGAAGTTTCCTGGAAGAGATGACTCTGCTCTTGATGATTATTATTAACTTAAATTATTATTATTTATGTTCATTTGTTCTTATAACCAATGTTGATCTACAACTCTATCTATCGAAAAACATCGGAAAAAATGAAATGCCCAAATGAGACTTGAACTCACGACCTGAATCACTTCAAATTTCATTTCTCTTTATATCTGTCTTTAAGGATATAAAAATAAAAATATTTGGGCGGATTTATCAAAATTCAATGTTTAAAAATGGTTGAAAAATCATTCATTACACACACACATCAACATTCTTACGAACTGTTGGTAGATGGCTCCACAGTCGCCCTTAAAGACGGATATAAAGAGAAGGGAAATTTGAAGTGATTCAGGTGTGGCTCAATAGCGCAGTTGGAAGAGCATTCCCCCTGTAAGCGCCAGGTCGTGAGTTCAAGTCTCACTTGGGCATTTCATTTTTCCGTCAAAATTCATTCAAACTCTATCCATAGGAATATCTACTATTTATCTATATTTAAACTAGATTTATTAATTATGTTATGTTACAACATACATTCCTCATGTTGTAGCAACCAGCAATTTCTAGCAACACATCTCGGTTGGCGATGAGGGAGTTCCCCTTGGCGTCAGTCATCTCCTTCAGCGCTAAGAGATTGCGATTGAAGTGGAGTATACTGCTTTTGTGCCTGGTATAAAAATCAATCTCATGAGCAGTCTCACTTGCAATTATTTGGATCAATTGTAGTGAGCCATCAATTCTCTTGCTAAATTCAAATATACCTTGTAAGAATGATTTTTTTATAGCTTTTATTATGCTAACTTTAAAGATCGAAAAACATCGTGAGACTTGAAGTCACGACCTTTCCCTTACAGAGGGAATGCTCTTCCATCTGAGCTATTGAGCCACACCTGAATCACTTCAAATTTTCCTTCTCTTTATATCCGTCTTTAAGGGGCGACGGTGGAGCCATCTAGCAACATTCTTAAGAATTGTTGCAAAGGTCGTGAGTTCAAGTCTCACTTGAGAATTTCGTTTTTTCCGATGTTTTTCTATTGCTTGTAATACAAATTTATTCAGAACACACTTTTTCCACAGCATTTATTATATTGAACCTGACCGGTTTCGCGTTACGGCATTCTCAAAGATTTACATTTAGATGTTTCGAATGTTCCATTTCTTAAAATGTAGCGTTTAAGAAATTGAACATTTAAAACATCAAAATTTAAACCTTTGAGAATGCCGTAAGGCGAAACCGGTCAGGTTCAATATAATAAATACTTTGGAAAAAGTACAAGTGTTCTCAATATGTGTAACAAGGGATTCCACCAAGTGCCATCAATCAACAGTACATAAATTTATTAATACCTGGTAATACTTACGTTCGCGCCGCCCGCGCGCGCAGGCAACTCGGGCGTCGGAGGGCACTGACTGACCTCCGTCCCCCATGAGCGCGGGCCTGGGGGTGACGGGTGGAGCCGCCTGTCACCCCAGCAGAAGCAGGCCACGGCGGCGGCGCGCTGAATAGCGCGCCTCCCCATTCCGGGGGCGAGTTGGGGACACCGTAGTCCCCCCTCCTGAGGAGGGCCAGACCGTAAGGGATGGCCCTGGGTCAGCCGGGGTGCGAGGGATATGTCTATAACAACCTCACCTCCGGCCTAGCACCAAGACCCACAGTCGGCGTGCGGTTTTAGTCGGTTCGAGTCCGACATAACCTCCCCTTCCGGCTCCGGCAGGGGGGGTATCGGAGGGGATTTCCGCACGAAAAAAAAAAAAAAAAAAAAGGTAATACTTACGTGGATGCGACAGGAATCTTCAAAGTGTAATGGCGTTTTACTTTTCTTATTTGATCCTGAAATGCGAGTGTTAATCAACTGGTGAGATTAAAACCCATAGCAAAAATGAAGAAAATAACTATGAATCTTTCTAACTCTTGAGAATTCCGTTAGGCTAACAGAGAATTTAGACCATCCAGAATTGCCTTATTAGGTTAGTTTACACCCTGTTAATTTAGAAGATGTTAGCCAGTTCCAGACCGATGCAGCGATGTAAACAGTGTAAACAGCCCCGTTGGCTAACGAGGAGTATCCGTGGGGATTTTCACATGACGAAAAACGTGCAGTAAAATGAGACTAACATTAAAGGCTCTCATTATCGGTGCACCATGGCTCTGGTAAGTAGAGTACTTGTGGACAGTTCGCCAGAGGTCCGCGGCATGTAGCACGTGAGCAGTACAGAAGGTAGCGGCCCTGACTGTGACGTGAGACCGGCTGGCTGCCACGGCTGCTGCCCCTCCAGACGGGCTCAAAATTGTGCCGCGAGTGAAACGCAGTATTGCTGTGATGTCGTCTTCTGCTGTTATTATCTGGATCAATAACAATGCAATTGTGTATCCTACTGGCTAGCCAAATTAGTTAGTTTTTACTAAACGTCAAAACGATAAGTTATAAGGTAACTTGTATGAAAAAAGATTTAGTGTCGTCATAAAATTGAATAGTCAAATTAGTTACTACTAGCTTTTGCCCGCGGCTCCGCCCGCGTGGATGTCGGTTATCGCGACCAAATATAGCCTATGTCCTTTCTCAAGGTCTAATCTACCTCTAAACCAAATTTCAACAAAATCGGTTCAGTGGTTAAGGCGTGAAAGCGGAACATACAGACAGACAGACAGACAGAGTTACTTTCGCATTTATAATATTAGTATGGATTATAGGTTGGGTGGGTGATAGAAAATAAATAAAAACTATAAAATAAGAACCGACGCAATTTTTACCGCTCTTTTACCATTCTTAATTTAATAAGCTTGGTTAGATAATTTATTTTAACATAACATAACATAACATAAACTCACGCCCGTATTCCCCGAAGGGGTAGGCAGAGGTGCTAGCACCCACGTTTCGCCAGTTTATGTTTAGGTCCCAATGTAATAGGTGGCGAGCCTATTGCCATTAACCGGGCACTTATAAACCAGCGATAAATACACACATAACTTCGAAAAGAATCGAAAAGTCATTGGTGTGTGCCATGGTAAACCTGGGATCGAACCCGAGACCTCGTCTCAGCAGTCCATTACCCATACCACTAGGCTACCGCGGTAATTATGGGATAATACCCAATTGATGTGAAGAAAAACCTCAGAAAGTCATCAATAGACCGTCTATTTAGACTAACGTATCTCCGAAAACCCAGTGACAAATCTTCTGAGTAACTATGTTTCTAGTTGACCTATAAATAGCTGTGTTCGTTCGTTCAGATTTGTTTCTCGGATAGGGCTGTTTTTTTTTCGGATTCTTCCGGTCTTTCGTTATTTGGATTCATCTATCATGGGGGTATTGGATGGAGGGTACCTACAAGCAAATCTTACATGGAAGCCAGTCAAAAGGTAGTTGCTCCCAGTTAGAACAAACTAATAGAAGAAGCAAGAGAGTGGACTACAAAGAGCGGATATTAGAACATGTTTTCTTAATTTCCTGGTCTATGATTAATGACAACAGTTTTACCCCACCTCAATATCACCATAAGTGATGTAAATGATAGCTGATTTCTTAGCGTTGCGTTCAACGATCACGTCACCAGGGATATAGTGTATGGTCTCCATCTTTTTGGCCAACTCCGACAGGAACTGGTACGAGAGATCGCGTAAGATCCGTGACTGAAAGAAAAATAAAAAGTATTCTAGGACATCGCCGTCTAGACCCCAATGAAGGGTGTATAGTTGGGGCACATAGGTCTTCAGGGCCTCCGCCAACCTCACTGACAAGCCGGTTCACCTGTTGACTGACGAGGCTCTGGCGTAAACTTTGGGATTGGGACGGCCGAATAAACTAAATCATTGAGAGAGTGAAAAAGCAGACTCCGGGCTTCAAAAAAGCTACGTATATTCTCGCGCCTGACGCTGTGATAACGATGAAGATAGAAATCCACAAACTAAGCATAACTTGATACTATGTATTCTAGAATGCAAATGTTTCGTACTTGTAAATTTTTTTTTTGTAAACCTCACCTTTTGTGTAGCTTCAAAGTATATATCAGTGTATATTGTAGCAGGCAGAGTTGGGGGAAAGGTGGGTAGCAGTTTGGTCGCCGATACGGCCCTCTGTTTGTGCCAGTACATGCGGTAGAAATTCTGCACTTTCTCTCTCAAACTCGGTGGCACGTGCGCGTCTTTCTGTAGGTATTTATTATTTATTGGAGGAGGAGCAAGAAGGTTATTTTAGGAATAATTTCACATACATTAGGTGAGATTTTATTTGAATTTATTTATTTTTATTTCTTTTTTGTAAGCGAGAAGGTAAAAATGCTATAATGTCATAGATTATCAATTTACAGATCTAGTTGACGTTATGTAATCTACTTAAAAATGGTTACAGAAAGATTTTTGTTAAATAATAGTTAGTTTTATGATTGATTCTGTATAAATTGTAAATTAAGTAAGAACCTAACTGTTGTCTAAGTTTTGTGTGCTGCAGCATGTCAGAATAAAAACATTTTTCTTTTTTTATAATAAGAATTATATAAGTAAGTTGTAAGTAAACTTTTAAGGCTAATAAAAGGTGTGTCAGCTGAGGTGCGACCGAAATGTCAAGGAACGTCAATTTTACTTCACCTCGCCTGATGGTAAGCTAAAGGCAAAGTTTCGGAAAGAGAGTCACCATTACAAACACATACTATGTTAACTGTGGTGGCACTCAGCTTGCCGACCTGCATTAAATGTATGTTTAATTCATCATTTGGAACTATCCTCACCAAATCTTTGATAATCAGCTTGTATCTGGACCGGAACGTTTCTTCAGGACTCATGTAGAGGCTAATGACTAGTGACAGGGAGGCTACTGCCGCCCCTGTCACCACCAGGCAACCAGATAAGACCACCGCTAAGCTGGTGACGCGCTCAACATCGTTCTTGGGGGTCACGGGCATTCTAAAAAAAATCGGTGGTCTATAAAGTCGGTTTACTGACGATAGTTGAACGTGACAACGTCATAAGAAAATACTGATGGAATGGTTTCATTTTTCAAAAGAAAATTTCAATTTTATTTGTTTGATTTGTCACTCGTTTCGCGCTGTCGCTTGAAGCCTTAAATGGAACGCCTCAGGGCGAGGTAACGCCGCATGACGTCATGTTTTTTCGTGCGTGCAGTCGGCTCCATCGAATTATAAGACGTTGTCACGTCAATAATCTGTTGTTTATTGGACTATATTAAATAAATATTCCACAACATTCTACATAACGCTATCTAGACCCATGGTAAGCTCAAATAGCTTGTGTTATGGAATCTAGAATGCGGATAAACATACATAAATACTTTTTTTTTGTAAGTACATACATATTATACATAGAAACACCCAGACCAATGCAAATAGCCATATTCATGCATACAAATATTTGCAATGAGCGGGGATCGAACCCGCGCCTCCTGCGTATCAGTCGCATGCACTACTGTCACGCCACAGAGGCTGTCATTATTACATCGTAATAGTAGACTCATCATGAGGCATCATGCCTGTCACGCGACTGCTACGCATGGGGCGATTCACACTTAGTGTAAATATTTGTATGAATTAACATGGGCACTGCATTGGTCTGGGTATTTCCGCGTCACGGAAAGCACGTTAAGCCGTCAGTCCCGGTTGTTATGCGATTATCTATGATAATCGTTACGGGTAGTTGGAGCCCTAAAAAGTCCAACAACTGGTCTAACTGCAGTACTTTGATATCGTCATTCCGTTGTGGAGGTCACATGGTAGTCGCTTCACGCAAAACACGCAGTTGGACTGGACAATGCGGACAACGTACTCTGAGGTAAAAACTTGTGATGCGATCGGTATTAACATTCACATAAAATAGCTAGTTACAGTGTTGGTTCCCGGTTGAGTAGAATAGGGCCACCCTAGCTCTTTCTGTGGGTTTCTTACCGTTCCCAATACCATACTGACAGTTAAAGATAGCTCGCATCTACGGATAAAGTGCTCCGCTGTTTAAATTCAAAACATAGTAACTCCTATTTCACAAAAATTATACCACAATGCGCTTTCCCGCCAAAAAATTAGTTACCATGTTTTCAATTTAAACAGCCGATACGTCAAATTTGACTGTTGTGATCTATCTTCAACTGTAAGTATGTTATTGCGAACGGCCGTTAGAGTGCCTCTAAGGGATAGGGCTGTTCTCCATTCGATAGTAAACATATAGCCAATGACTAAGTGCCCACGTTTTTTTTTTCATGCGGAAATCCCCTTGGATACCTCCCCCGCCGGAGCCGGAAGGGGAGGTTATGTCGGACTCCAACCGATTAAAACCGCACGCCGATTGAGCGACGTGGTGCTAGGCCGGAGGTGAGGTTGTTTTCGACATATCCCTCGCACTCCGACTGACCCAGGGCCATCCCTTACGGTCTGGCGCTCCTCGGGAGGGGGACAACGGTGTCCCCGACTCGCCCCCGGAATGGCCGTGGCCTGCTTCTGCTGGCGTGACAGGCGACTCCACCCGTCACCCCCATGCCCGCGCTCATGGGGGACGGAGGTCAGTCTGTGGACTACGTTTTACATAGGACCGAAAATCATAGTTAGCCAAATGTGGGTGTTAATACACCTCTGCCTACCTCTTCGGGATTTACAGACGTGAGTATAATTTGTATGTTACGATATGGAATACATTACCCAATAGGTATAAACATCTTGTTGACAATATACAGTGCGATGATGAACTGGTTTGTGGGCGTCTCTATCCCGGAGACCAACTGTACTCCCGTCCGACGATACGGCACAGCTGGGAACTCTGTGTGGTACTACAAGTGACATCATATCTGAGAACGAGGCTCCACTTGTGTGTTGGGATCCGTCGTCGCAAAGGAGCAGACTCATTCTTAGAAATTTAAAGGAATTGGTCTCATTGCTTTAATATTATTTGTTTACAAATTTCTAAGAATACCCCTGATCCTTTGTGACGGCACAGTGCAAAGCACAAGTGAGGCGTCACCCATAGGCTGTTTCCGCATCCATACTAACATTATAAATGCGAAAATAACTCTGTCTGTCTGTATGTTACGCTTTCACGCCTAAACTACTGAACCGATTTTGATGAAATTTGGCATAGGGGTAGATTAGACCTTGAGAAAGGACATATGCTAGATTTGGTCGCGGTAACCGACATCCACGTGGGTGGAGCCGTGGGCAAAACCTAGTTACAATATTGATGCTTTGTTAATTGATGATATTACGATCACATCAATATGAGTTCACCTCGCCTGATAAGCTAAAGGTAAGATAAATTCTCAGGGTAGAGGGCAGAGGGCAAAATATAAGCAAAATAATTATATAAACATTTTGGAAGCTTGCTCAATTTGACGGCCTCATCAGTAGTCATCAGATGCTTTTACATGCCTCGCTTATAGAACCGGAGACTATCTAGCGAGGTAAAGGTGACCATTCTTGTCTTAAACATTGAGCTCTCCATGCTGCTTGGAGAGCACGTTAAGACTTTCAGTCTTGGTTGTCATGAACATCAACAATGGAGACATTACAGAAACCAACATTGTTACAATGGTCAGTTTGACGGCCTCATCAGATACGTTGTGTGATGTAGACAGCAATGTAACCTATCTCAATTAATATTGATCACTGATATTGACAGAGTAGTATTATTATTCACTAAAACACGTTTGTTTTGGTGAGACTTAAATTCTAATCTTTAGTGACAAATTTGACTCCTAAAAAGTTAGGTGACGGAGAAAAAATACAGGTATCAACCACCCCGAATTTCATCCGAAGGGTGTGGTAAGAGGCGACTAAAGTAGTACTAGAGAGTAGGAAAACTCGAAACAAATACCCTGTACCAACCCGTCAGCGTGGAAAGAGTAGGCTAAAACCTCCTGACATTGGGAGAAGCCTGTGTCCAACAGTGGACTGCGATATATTGATTGACGTTCCTAGCAGTTATAAATGTTCCTTCCTTAGCTCTGTCACCTAGCCTCGCTCAGCGCAGCTCTATTGACAACCCTCGCACTGCTCAAGGACCTAGCACTCCAGTAGAGTAAAGTAAAGCCAACGAGACGAGAGAAAAAAGGTAAACATAGCGACCATTACTGAGTTACGTTGCGATAGCTAGCGATTATTTTCTCTGTCCTTGTCGCACATATCACACGAACGCGACAATGACCGCGCAACAGCTGTCGTTGCGTATTTCGTAGTACAGGAAAGCTGTCAGCGCAGCGGTTCTAAACTGTCAGATCCGCCATCATATGAGCAATTTCATTCCTGTCTGGAATTGCTTCTCTCGCTTCGTTGGCTTTACTTTACATAGATATACTTACCATGGTGAGCTGAACCCAAATCCAAGCCCATGTTGCTCTTAGCACCATATATATGTAGCAGTACTCCAGAGTTGTTCCAATGATGCTGCCTTTTAGGTTGTTATTGTTCATGGACCCTGGGAATACGTTTTTTGGATTTAGATTTTAGGTCTTTGGACTGAGTATGAAGGTACCTTTTGAATGACTACAAGATGAGAAGTGGCGATGTAAATATATAAAGGGATTCTGCCAATCACTTTGTGTTATATGAAATCGTGGACTGTCATACTGAATTTTGAAGTTCAAAATAACGATGAACTGTAGCCCTAAAGTACCGAAACGCGACTCACGGTAGTGCAAAAGTGCGCCACATCGATACCCATAATTTCGAATGTTTTCCACCGCGATGCACGGTAGTGCGAAAGTATTCCACATCGATTCACACATTGTCGAATGTATTCCAGCGCGCTGCACGTCAGTGCGAAAGTCTAGTAAATGCGAAAGCATGCTTAGGGCACGTTCATCGCTATTTTGAACTTCGAAATTCTGTATGATAGTCGAAATTCAGTATGACAGTCGAAACCGTGATGGACATCGTCAGAATGGATATACAGAGTTCTACCAACATCCTTGAGGCTCGAGTTTTCAAGTCTTTGCGGCTACTAAACAGCGGACAAGATTCTGACACATAGTTTCCTCCTCAGGGTTGGAAGGTCAGCAGTTGTGACCCTCGGAAAACAGACATAATAATCTGAAAGAAAAGCGGCCGTCTAGCTCTGAAGTGCACTCTTTGGAAGCGACTGGAAAATAGCTATGAGGGTGAAGAATCCTTGGATAAAATTTTGATATATTGACGGTAATATTATAGGCATTCACATTAAGACTGCATTTTTTCTACGGTGGTCTATACCATCGTAGTCAATGCTGATAGTAATGTACGTTTTGTGGTGAACTAATGTTATGTCTGGTGTTTTGACTTTGGACAGTCCTGTCAACTGCCAGCAGTACTCCCTGTACATATATACGTTCTTTCAAAGCCTCTTCTGCCAATTGGATCCTTACATAACTCAAGAAACTAGGCAAAGGAACTTACAAAGGTATCCAAAAGGCCTGTGAAGACGCACGTAGTAACAGCCTAACTTCCAATGATGGTTTTTGCTGAAGTAATACGTGTACGAAAACGCGTCTAATAGTAACCCGCCTGAAATTAAATGTTGATTTGATTCCTTTTGACAAAGAAATTTATTTCTGTCAGCAAAATTTTTATTATGTCCTTATGTCAAATGGTAGTACACAAAATAATAAGTAAATCTGTCGCCAAATATGGTAAATTTGTCGCCAATAATGTAAATCTGTCGCCAAATATGGTAGATCAAGATTTTACTGATCGAGAGTATTGTATTGTCCGCAGAATTTGACAATACGTGCCTCAACACGGATAGATCTAATATAATAGGTTGAAAGAGGTCTCGTAGACTTCCTCGATCCTCGTCCTCGTCCTCGTAGACCTCGTCGATCTCTTAGGGTTAGGTTACTTTTACTATGATGTTAGAAGATAGGGTAGGCTTTGCGGCGCCCTGTCGACATAGCTCGTGACTACATTTTAGCGGCAGATCTATCTTTGCCTGCAACCCCTATTACTTTGGCGACAGATAAATAAAACGGTTCAGTTTTGGAGCAATCTAACAAGTCGCTAGGGAGTAAGATGGAGCTATACGCCCTGTACAGCTCTATCCCTTTTTCTCTGAACCACAAATCCAGAACTTGATCGCTTATGATCATTGTGGCAGGCTTGCTGATCCTTAGAAATGATAAATAACATAAAAATGGTGAACTAACCAAAACGACAAACGATATAATCACTGTCTTCCAATTCTCTCACCAGTCTATACCCCACAGCGACAACATGAAGCGCATACGAAGTATCATAGATGATATTAAAGTACTTCGCCTCTTCGAAGTTCGAGGTGTATTGGCCAGCTACCCATAATAAGCCAATTAAGACGATCACGCAGATGTAGCAGTTCCACAATGTGTTATCTGGTAGGTTGTGGAACCAGTTTTTGAGAGCTTTGAAGGTCCACCAGGGAGGGTACGGAGTCTGGGAAAGTAAAACAGTGATCACACAGAATCCGTATATGAAATTCTTCACTTGCGAGCTGTACACCTTCTGATGGAAAGGGTAAACAAATTGGGGTTCGGCCGAATAGAGAGATTAGGACATATAGCGAGTGAGATGATACACAAGTGATCCGCCCGTATCTACTGATGCTACAGATTTTGTAAGTTTGTATGAGCAAAGTAGAATAGGGTCACCCCATCTCTTCTTAAGGGGGGGCCTTGAAGGCTACTAAAGGATGAAGAAAGTATGAGATCCGCGTGGTGCCGGAGAATAAATACAAGTATTTTTATACTGGAGATTGATGGCGCTTGGTGGAATCTGCTACACATATTGAAAAACACACATACTTTTCCACTGAGTTTATTTTATTTCTAGAGAATGCCGCAAGGCGAAACCGGTCAGGTTTAGAAATAAAATAAAATCAGTGGAAAAGTACAAGTGTGTTATTCAATATAAATACAAGTATGATCCAATCATCCGAAGGCATGCGCAGACGATATCACTGCGAGAGACTTGAAAAACTTGAAATAAAACCCTGTACCAAACAGCCTGGCCAGCGTGAAAACAGTAGATCGAAGCCTCCCAACATTGAGAGAGGCCTTGTCAAAATTGAAATTTGTATAAGTGGATATAATGGTACACTATCTGATGACCAAGGGGAACGCCTGCACCAGCACCTCGTTCGTTACCAGAAGCTTGCAGGAGAGATTGTCTTGTCCTTTATAACACCCATATTCACCACCATTAAGACTTCACCTCGCCCGATGGTAAGCTAGAGGCAAAGTCTAGGAAAGAGGGTCACCATCGTAAACAACCATGTTAATAGTGGTGGCACTCAGCTTGACGCCCTCATCAGATGCCCTTTCACGCCCCGCTTAAAGGAGCCGGGACTGTAGGAAGAAGGAAACACGAGAGCTGGCGGGGAGTTCCAAAATATTATATCAGGTGCCTACCTCATACCGTCGCCCCAAGAAAGCATTGTCTAACTCCATATGTCGGCTTCCATGGCTGCCTTGGGATATTTTGCTGGCACTTGCAACCCCGGTCACGTCTATCGCACTCGAGATCGAGTTATTCGCGCTCGACCGAAGGCTAGTTGCACTCGACCGGAGGTTAGACGCACTCGAGCGGAGGTTTGCCGAATTTGAGCTCAAAATGTGCCGCATTTCGATCAGAATTCGACATTATATTCAATTCAATTCTTAATGGATGCCTCTGTGTGTGATTTGTTTGTTTACAAAGTCAACTTTTAAATAAGAATTATGTCACTTTGATTGTCAATTCTGTTTAATTATTCAAAGATTCAAAGAGAATAACCCCACACTTCCACAGGTCATATAGAATCACGAGAATAGTGATAATAATGATCATAGACCGTCATAGAATGGACCATTTGCACGGAGATTTAATACCTTGCAGGTGCGATTATCGTAAATTCGTCAGCAAAGATAAAGTTCTGTCAACAGTATTGAAACAGTAGACCCCGCGACCACCTTTTTTTCTCACGTGTGGTAAAAAATATGAGTTTACTAATCGAAGAAACATAGGCAGATCTTTACCTGAAAATAATATGTATAGGACGCATCTTGCTATTAACTTTTCAGAAGGCGTTATATTTTGTATATTTACAATTGGGGTATATAGTCAAGTTATTGTTTACATTCATTTATGTACATTTTTCATTGATTTATACTCTACGACAGCCTCTGTGGCGGCCACGCAGGGGGCGCGGGTTCGATCTCCGCTCAGGGCAAATATTTGTTATATGAATATGGCTATTTGCATTGGTCTGGGTGTTCCTATGTATAATATGTATGTATTTACAAAAAAAGGTATCTATGTATGTTTATCCGCATTCTTGATTCCATAACACAAGCTAGTTAAGCTTACCATGGGTCTAGATGGCGTTGTGTGAAACTCAGGGGCATCCGGGCATCTTCAGGTTCGAACGTCCGCTTATCCCAGTATAACTACGGTTTTGGCTGATCGGCTGATATATTCTGTGAAGCGATTGCCTTCTGACCTCTACAACTCTACAACTCATATCGTAGTATTGCTGTCTGTTCAGTTGTTGGACTTAGGCTCCAACTACCTGTAACGACTGCCATAGATGTTCGTATGGCAACCGGGACCGACGGCTTAACGTGCTCTCCGAGGCACGACCAGACCAATGCAAATAGCCATCCATTGGTAGGTATTCATGCATACACATACTTATTTTGCTCTGAGCGAGAATCGAACCAAAAAAGCACTGGCTAAATCATTATCATTGTGTTAGCTCCGGCCCCATCCGAGGCCTTTACTTCGGAGTCTGGGATCAGTTTATGAAGTCAATAGACATACACTAGACAGCCTCTCCCAATGTCGACAGGCTTTGGGAGAGGCTGTCTAGTCTAGTTAAAAGTTGTCTAGTCTTGTCTAGTTTACTGTTTCCACGCTGGCCAGACGGATTGGTAATTCTTTTTTTATTTACGTGTGGAAGTCCCCTCCTCCGCCGGAGCTGGAGATTATGTCGGACTCAAACCGACTAAAACCGTACGACTGAGGGTCGTGGTGCTAGGCCGGAGGTGAGGTTGTCTTCGACATATCCCTCGCACCCCGGCTTACCCAGGGCCGTCCCTTACGGTCTGGCCCTCCTCGGGAGGGGTCCCCGACTGGAATAGGGAGGCGCACTTCTCGCCGCCGGGGTTGATAATACAGGGTTTTATTTCGAATATGCCTTTTCTCGCAGTGATATCGTTGGCGTATTTTTCCGTTAGTAGCCTCTTACGACATCCTTAAGTTGAAATGGGGTGGTGATACTTGTATTCTTTCTTTGTCACCACACGGTAAGATAGCTTATAAAGGAAAGGAAGTAAATAATAAAAAAAGTACTAAATATTATAAAATTTATTTATTTGTGTAAATACTAGAGAGATAGGTATTAATTATAGTAACTACATCAATATCACAATGAAACTTCAACTAGCATTAATATATATCTTGTTACGCCCAAAGGGGTAAGCTGGGTTGTTTTAACCCCCACATTTCGTGGCATATGTATCTTGGACCCAACTTTATTACAACACTTCTTTTGAAGTTGATAAAAAATATAACAATAAAAGCAACTTGCTATCTACTTAACTATTTTTTTAACAAATTAAAATATTCCACTCATCAACAAGTTTATATGATGCTAGGTACATACCAACCTAACGAAGGAGAACAGAAAATCTAAGGTAGTGTAAGTTATATTTTTTTTATTTTTATAAAGGACACGTCAATTTGACTTCATCTTGCTTTGTGGTAAGCTAAAGGCAAAGTCTCGGAAAAAGGGTCACCACCGTAAACATGTACAATGTTAACAGTGGTGGCACTCAGCTTGACGGCCTCATCAGATGCCTTTTCACGCCCCGCTTAAAGGACCCGGGACTGTAGGAAGAAGGAAACACGTAAGCTGGCAGGGAATTCCCGGTCTAAAATTATAACAGCACGCTGTTAAATGTACCGCATTGATGATGAATCATGCAATAGAACGACCTAGAACGATCATTCTAATCGTGATCACACGCACCGAGTGGAATGGCGAGACGGTGCACTCAGTGGGTGCTGAGATGAGAGATGAGTGAACATAGCACTGAGTACTTTGCACCTACAGTCAGCATCAGAAAATTTTTGACGAACACAGTACTCAAAATAATCTTACTCACATCTTACTTATCTTGTTTTTTTACCCCCTTCCAGTTGACCGATTGTTCTGATATTTGCTACACATCTTTAGTTCGGAAGCAAGCAAATCATTCTGTTTTCTTGATTTATATACAAAATGATTTGCTCATAATACGAGAGTTTTAAGATCGTTTTGAGACTTTGTCGTCAAGATTCTTATGACGCTGATAGTAGGTACATAGCATATTTTTTTTTTTTAAAGAATATTAGAACCGAAGTTACTAATATTCCCTCTAACCCCTCAAACTAAGCTAAAATGCTTGTGCTAGGAGTGGGTTCACGTCGGTAGTGTAATGGCCAGGATCGAACCCGGGACCTCTCGATCGTAAGGCCGACTCCTTAACCACTAAGCTACCGACGCTTGGGCCAAAAGCACTCTCCCTACTCCACTCGGTGCGTGTGATCAAGGTATAGAAAACAAAAAGCATAGATCATAAGAACGCCTCTAAGAACGCAAGCCTTGGACTGCTCTGCCCGCACACAATACATGTTTCAATTTTCTTCTTTGACGTCAAAAAGCTGTAGTAGTGCAACAAAATTTTGAATAAATCTTCAAATCGAGTTTATAAACCTGGGTTCTTCAAACGAGTAATAAAAAAATATTTGTTGAAGGCATCAAGTATAAGGATAGAATGGCCAGGCCATAATCAGTGCTCAACTGCATATTACGCCGGGCGTCTTTTCACTGTAACTAAATGATCACGAGATATGAGAAATGCCTCTATTTTTTCCAATTTCCTTCTCTATTTTTCTTCTAGATTTGGAAATAGCACAAAATAGTATGTTCACGGTATTTTAACAATGTTATTACAAGCTGGTCTTAAAAGTACTAAGTAAGCGTCCGAAGGTTCCTGTCTCATAGGACAGGAATTGTCTAAAATGGAACGCGTTTCCCGCACACATGGCCGTTCTATCCATATAATATTTCTCTGGTCGACCATTTTATGATTCGATAACGTTTAAAATGGTGGCCCGTATGTTCGTGACTTCTTCAACCATTAAGTGGTAGTACGAACTGAATATAGAAACAAACTTAGATTCACTGCAACGTCCAAACCGCAAATGATTGCGGTCGTCCGTTAATCATCGTTCTCCTTTATTAGTTTGGTGTGTACCCGGTATTATTGGTCCACTAGTAATGTAAGTACACTACCTAAATTCAAACTACAACTTACCTAACTATGAACATTGTACTATTACATTGTAACGTATTAAGGTAATATTTCAGCTGAGCGAAAATGAGTGAAGCGGTGTTTTTACAACTATTGTGGTATGTGAAGTAGACAAAGGAAATATAGATATTTTAAGTTCGAAAAACATCGAAAAATTAGATGCTCAAGTGAGACTTGAACTCACGACCTTTCAATCTCAATAGCTCAGTTGGAAGAGCATTCTCCCAGGGAATGCTCTTCCAACTGAGCTATTGAGCCACACCTGAATCATTTCAAATTTTCCTTCTCTTTATATCCGTATTTAAGGGCGACGGTGAAGCCATCTACCAACATTCTTACGAACTGTTGGAAACAATGAATGATTTTCCAACCATTTTTAAACATTGAATTTTGATGACTCCGCCCAAATGCTTGAATTCTTTTTTTATAGAATTTATTATTTCATTTTTTCCGAACTTAAAAGTTACCATAATAAATGCTTGTTTAGTGAATAAGGAGTCGGCGTTACGATCGAGAGGTCCCGGGTTCGATCCTGGCCATTACACTACCGACGTAAACCCACTCCTAGCACAAGCATTTTAGCTTAGCTGGAGGGGTTAGAGGGAATATTAGTAACTAACTATTGCCCGCGGCTCCACCCGCGTGTATATCGGTTATCGCGACCAAACATAGCCTATGTACTTTCTCAGGGTCTAATCTACCCCTATACCAAATTTCATCAAAATCGGTTCAGTGTTTTAGGTGTGAAAGCGTAACATACAGACAGACAGATAGAGTTACTTTCGCGTTTACATATAATATTAGTATGAAAGTATGGATTTCGGTTGCTTTTTGAATAAAATATCTATATGTGAATGAATTTTTTGTAGCATTTATTATGCTAACTTTTAAGTTCGGAAAAAATGAAATAATAAATTCTATAAAAAAATAATTCAAACATTTGGGTGGAGTCATCAAACGCGAAAGTAACTCTATCTGTCTGTCTGTATGTCACGCTTTCACACCAAAAACACTGAACCGATTTTGATGAAATTTGGTATAGGGGTAGATTAGACCATGAGAAAGTACATAGGCTATGTTTGGTTGCGATAACCGATATCCACGCGGGTGGAGCCGCGGGCAATAGTTAGTTACTAATATTCCCTCTAACCCCTCCAGCTAAGCAAAATTGCTTGTGCTAGGAGTGGGTTCACGTCGGTAGTGTAATGGCCAGGATTCGAACCCGGGACCTCTAGATCGTAACGCCGACTCCTTAATCACTAAGCTACCGATGCCTATACTTTTGCAGTTTTTCATTAAAGTTGTGTGTAAAGTTGCAACCCTATCTCCTTAACGACTGTACATTTATACATAGTAACATAGGTACAACATTTATTTCGCTGCCACAAAGTAAAGCCAACGAAGCGAGAGAAAAAAGGTAAACAATGTTTCAGCGCTTCCAAACATTTTTATTTGAAAAATGATTACGTATCACTTCAAGCGCATTCCAGACAGGAATGAAATTGCTCCTAAGATGGCGGATCTGACAGTTTAGAACCGCTGTGCTGACACCTTTCCTCTACTACGCAACACGCAACGTTAGCTGTCGCTCGGCCATTGTCGCGTACGTGTGACATGTGCGATAAGGACAGAGACAATAATCGCTAGTTATCGCAACGTAACTCAGTAATGGTTGCTTTGTTTACCTTTTTTCTCTCGTCTCGATGGCTTTACTTTACATAACTTTACTTAAAAAATGATTCGTTATTCTTTAACATCCGCTTCGCTCCGCTCATCTCACAAATAGTCTCACCGTACTTCGCGAGGTATCATCATCTATCATCATCATCAGTTGTCCTTGACCTTGACCTTGGCGTTGGCGAGGTACTCCTGGCGGAAGGCCTCGTTCATCCGCGCGCTGATCTTCATGCGGATCCACACCGGAGCGATCTTCATCAGACCGTACTGGAATCGACATATTACTGAATTTAGTTTAAAATAGTTTTAAAGTAGACTTTATTGTAATAAAGTAACTTTTTTTTCGTGCGGAAATCCTCTCGGATACCTGCCCCGCCGGAGCCGGAATTATTATGTCGGATTCGAACTGACTAAAACCGCACGCCGACTGTGGGTCGTGGTGCAAGGCCGGAGGTGAGGTTGTCTTCGACATCCCCTCGCACGCCCGCTGACCCAGGGCTATCCCTTACGGTCTGGCCCTCCTTGGGAGGGGGGACAACGATCTATCTAGATACATATAAAATCAAGCCTGTAAGAGATTGCTACTAGGTGTTACGGCCGCCTATTGTTAGTACCCACGATTTACGACCAAATAACGCATGTTTATATTCTTGGTGGGCACAATAAAGATATACTATACTATTATTACTTGTCCAATACCTACAAAACTTCCCTTGCTCAGGTGGAGCTTGTACCCACAACCTTTCCCTTATAGGGGGAATGCTCTGCCAACTGAGCTACTGGGCCACAACTAAGTCAATTGGGCGGAGTAATTAAAAATCAATGTTTAAAATAATTGAAAAATCATTCATTGGTTCCAACATTCTGAAGAGTGATGGTAGATGACTCCACTGTCACTTTAAAGACGGATATAAAAAGAAGGGAGATGTGAATTGATTCAGATGTGGCAGTAGCTCAGTTGGAAGAGCAGGGAAAGGTTGTGGGTTCAAGCCCTACCTGAGCAATTGATACCCATATCATGGGGGTGGATTTCAAACAGCCAGTCCGCCATCTTGGGGAGGCCGCCATATTGGATTTGTAATTGTGATGTATGCAAATAAGTGGGTACTTATAAGTTATGTTAAGACAATGTAATATGTTGAACCAGTCTGCGAATATACGTCCTGATGATAAGCCGTTGTCTCATTGCTTGTGTGTACCTCCAGACTACCCAAATACATCTCAGTAATGACGTTTCTTAGCTAGTCATGTATTGTCATTAGAACTCAGAGCGTGTACAAAATTTCATCCTAATCGAAGACCGGAAATTGTGTCAAATTAAGATTCTAAGATTAAATAAATAGTTACAAGTAAAGCTAATAAAAGCGTGTTAAAAACAACATAGTAACACACTAACCTGTATACCGTGAAGCCAGTAACCCGTGGTATTCTGCACCCTTCCAAGTGTAAACACCGCGTATTTGCTATAAGCGGCTGCGTCAGGCACGAACAGGCCTCCGTCCAACAAGTTTTGCGAAAAGGCATTCATCTTCGTGGAGACGAAGAGCGGAGCCACGTGCTGCACGAAGATACCCTTCGAGGAATACTCTTCGCGAACGGCCAGGGTGAAATTGCGGACGTAAGCCTGGAAATAGTAACGAAAGATTTGTGAAATAATCATAAAAGTTTATATAAATATTGGGTAGTTAGGCCTCGTCCGACACAATATGTACTGTTCACGCAAAATGAACAAACTGTTTTCTTTTTATATTATCTGAGTGGCGGGTTTTCTGTGACAGTCGGGTTTTTAATTTCTTAATCATTTGTTTTATAAACCGTTTTTTTAACAGTCGCGTGGTTCCCAGGCAGAGAAGAATTTGGGCTACCCCATTTCGTCCCATGCGGTGTCGTACAAGGCGGCTAAGGGATAGGGCTGTTTAACATGAGACAGATATATACAGCCCAGACTCAGCCTCAGATATAGGCTCGAGTCAACAAGTGCCCGGAATATTATGGCAATACGCTCACTCCCTATTACATGGGACCGACTACAAGTATTGGTCAAAAGTGGGTAGTAATTAATTCACTAAGGGAAAAAGACATGATTATATGTATGTATGTTTGTAAAATAAAGCCAACGAGACGAGAGAAAAAAGGTAAACAAAGCGACCATTACTGAGTTACGTTGCGATAACTAGTGATTATTTTCTTTGTCCTTGTTGCATATGTCACACGTACGCGATAATGGCCGAGCGACAGCTATCGTTGCGTGTTCCGTAGTACAGGAAAGCTGTCAGCGCAGTGGTTCTAAACTGTCAGATCCGCCATCTTATGAGCAATTTTCATTCTTGTCTGGAATGCGCTTGAAGTGATAAATGTTTGGAACCGCTGAAACTTTGTTTACCTTTTTTCTCTCGCTTCGTTGGCTGTACTTTATATATGTATGTACTATTTTTAATTGCCAGTAATTACAATGACTTAACAAAGTGTACCAGCAAGTAACACCTACAACTTAACACCAAGGAAACGGAAATACATCATTAGAATTACCTTAGTGGCTGCATATACAGTCATCAATGGCATAGGCTGCAGTTCTGAGCCTGAAGACACGTTGACCACGGCACCTCGTCCCCGGGCCACCATCCCGGGTAGCACAAGCCTCGTCATAGCAGTCACGGCCCCTACATTCACGTTGATGATCTCCCAGGACTTGGACGGAGGGAGGTCACAGAGAGGCATCATGTAATCGTATTGGACACCCACGTTATTTACTGGAATAATAAGAGTTGAATGTTTTAAAGCAATTAGTATGCTAATATTCAAATTGTGGATAAGTGAACTGGTTGAATTTTTTTATTTTTTTATTTTTTTTATTATTTATTAGGCATATCAACAGTGTAAACACCAACATTGATGAAAGACAGATCAAAATATTACTAGGCATGTGCTACACAAATTACACATAAATGTTTCTATGTATAATATTTATGTATTTACAAAAAAAAATAAAAATAAAGTATATAAGTATGTTTATCCGCATTCTAGATTCCATAACACAAGCTATAAAAGCTTACCATGGGTCTAGATAGCGTTGTGTAGAATGTTGTGGAATATTTTTTTATTTTTTTCTTTATTATAAATGCATAGAATTGGCAATATTCATTCATTGGTTCCAACAGTTCGTAAGAAAGTTGGTAGATGGCTCCAGCGTCACCCATAAGGCCATAAAGATGGATTTAAAGAGAAGTGATTGAGGTGTGGCTCAATAGCTCAGTTGGAAGAGCATTCCCCCTGTAAGGGAAAGGTCGTGGGTTCAAGTCCCATTTAAGCATTTCATTTTTTCCGATGTATTCGAATTTTAAAAGTAATTTAATAATGTAAGATTTTTTATAGCATTTAGCTATAAAAAATCCTTAAAAATTGACATTGAATTTTAGACTTATTTTTATACATCTAAAGTCCAAAATGAAATGAAAAAGATTCATTACATTTTTTCATTCACTCTGCATAAAGTCATTTAATTTTGAACTTTAAAGAAAGACATCGTTTAAAGTCTATTGTTTAATGCCGTTTTTGCAGTCGAGTCGAATCGAGGCCCTGAACTCGGGACTGAAACTAAAATCATTTATTAAAATTGTTGTAATATAATTATAACTTTTTGACGTCAAAATCTGCTCAAAAGTAAATTTAACGCCGCTTCCTAGGCACCTGGAAAAGAAACGGCGCAAGAAACTCCACTGTGGCATTTTAAAGACGTCAGTTTACAAAAAGTAGTTGGGTATTATCCCATAATTAAAATAAATTATCTAACCGAGCTTATTAAATTAAGAATGGTAAAAGAGCGGTAAAAATTGCGTTGGTTCTTATTTTATAGTTTTTATTTATTTTATAATCATCCACCCAACCTATAATAGTAACTGATTTGACTATTAAATTTTATAACGTCACTAAATCTTTTTTCATACAAGTTACCTTTTAACTTATCGTTTTGACGTTTAGTAAAAAGTAACTAATTTGACTAATCAGTAGAATACCCAATTTCATAAGACTAATTAAGGACAGTATTTACATACACGTGTCAAGATAATTAAAGTATGAAAAAAATCTTTTAATTAAATAATTAATCCAAGTTAAAATAAAAAAGGTCGTGTTCCTATTACAATATTATACCGTAATTACAGCAATTTATGAGGAGGCACCAAACATTAATGTCTTCAAGGACTACGTTGAAGACAAATGTTTGGCGCCTCAATATATAATATATATAATAAATGATTACATTTGTCCTACAGTATGCTTTTTAGGTGGTCTTACAAAGCACAAGTTCCTTACATAGGAATGGAACCAGTGAACTATCGAACCACGACTCGAGCATTCCAAATTCTCCTAAACAACCGTCCTACGGTACCCGGGGCTAGATGGGGACACTATGGTCCCCACAACCCGAAGGGGGCCATCTCGAAAGAGATGGTCCTGGGTCTGCCGGAGTGCGAGAGATATGCTTTCGGCAATCTCATCTCCGGCAACCAAAGAACCAAGATGGCATGCGTTTTAGTCGGTTCGAGTCCGACATAACCACTTCCACCGGCTCCGGGGTGTGGTATCCGTGGGGATTTTTCACACGATAAAAAAAGGCCGCGACTCGAGTATTCCAAAATCTCCTAAACAACCGTCCTGGGGCGAAGGTGGGAGCCATCTATAGTTCGTACGACTCCATATCATGGATATTCTCCATATACATACACCCTAAAATTACCCAAGGTGTGCTTACCTAAAATCACCCAAGGCGTGCTTACCTAAAATTACCCAAGTCGTGCTTACCTAAAATCACCCAAGACGTGCTTACCTAAAATTACCCAAGGCGTGCTTACCTAAAATGCCGATTGGTATATCCTTAAGTTCCTCTTCGATGTGAGCATATATCTCGGCTCCCTTGCTGAAGTCAGCTACCACTGTCTTCGTTTTCACGCTGTGCTGCTTATCTGCAAAGTTTGAAGAATTATACCATGACTATCCATACTATCCATACTAATATTATAAATGCGAGAGTAACTCTGTCTGTCTGTCTGTATGTTACGCTTTCACGCCTAAACCACTTAATCGATTTTGATAAAATTTGGTATAGGGGTAGATTAGACCATGTGAAAGGACATAGGCTATGTTTGGTCGCGATAACCGACACCCACACGGGCGGATATCTATAGAGTGGGAACAGCATCAGTAATCGGTGTAATTATAATGATTATTGTAGAGGAGAAATGCGTAACCAAAAATGGAAAAAGTGGCATGATGAATCTATCAAAGTAACACCTGATGTAACAAGTGAAACCATTATAATACATTATATTACTAAGATAGATGTTAAGAATAAACTAACAAGATATGGGCCTCTGTTGTCTTAAATAAAAGATTTTTATTTTTATTTTAATTTCATTATTATTATATTATTATATTATGTGAAGTATTGAATCACAAATTAATGACAATTTATTTTTATTTTTTTTTATTTATTTATTTATTTAATGTAGGTTAATACATATGGATACATACTTTGTCCCCCAAAACCGAGTAGATGGTTTGACTGATCTTTCTTTTTTCGTTCTACATTACTATACTACTTACTACTCAGAACTATAATACGAGTAACAACTACATGATAACGGAATGTAACTATTAAAGTGAGTTTATAAAATATTTTTTAAGTTTCTTCTTAAATACTAATTTGTCCGGTTCTTCCCTAATGTCCTCCGGCAGCCTATTTAAAAGGTAAGGTATTCGTTTTTTTAAAGTTCTGTCACCGTAATAATTGTGTATTCTAGGAACAATATGTTCGTTAGTGACTTTCATCAAGTTAGTCTCTCGATCGCCATGATTATTCAATAACAGTAGGTACTTATGTTTTATTGAAACTGGTAGGACTTTACATATTTTATATAATTTAGTGTAATCATTTTTATATTTTTCTTTAACCTTTTTGTTGACGAGTAGTTTTATAAATCTCATTTGAATTGCTTCTAGTTTATCAATGTATGACTTAAATGTAAGACCATAACTGACTATTGAATCCACTAGCGACATGTATATACACCTTAGTGTACTGATTGGAACCTTATAACTTAAGTGATAAAATTTACATAATAATATTCTAAGTTTATCACAAATATTTTCTGTGTGATGGAGCCATGAGAATTTACTATCTATCTTCACTATTAGCCATTTCTATAGGTTTACAAGTACAGTTAAATAATGCATTATGAAGACATGAAAATTCGTGAGTGTACAGTGTTGGGGTTTGCGTGGATAGTTGAGAGTAGGGTGAGTGCACAACTAGTAATTTTGTTTTTTCGGTGTTTAGTACAAGCCCATTGTCGTGAGACCATTTTACGACCGAGTCTATGTCTTGTTGAACCAATCTACATATTTCGGTGATGGTAATTAGCTTAGTTAATACAGGACTCACTTCATTGACTATCAGCTTTAAGTCGGACATGCGAATGAGATCACTCACATCAGCACATAACTGTCATGAGTATGACCCATTGTGTTGGAACAATGAGTTAATAAAATTTAGCACTTAGGAGGCAGGTAAGTACTTCATTTTCGCAAGGCCTAGAATTACAAGACTGAAAAAATAGTGAGTACTTGCATGGTGGGTGGAGGCGTAATCGTGAATTACCCCTCTACTCACCAAGTCACCAGTGGGCAACTCCAGTGGGTGGACGGGTCGGGACGCGTATTTTTTGCGAGACTAATTCCATTCCACAAACACACACCGAGTAATGAGACTGCCATTCCACCAGACATAGTCGGTGGCTTGGGCTCCGCCGACGTGTCTAGGCTAGTCTAGGCTGTTGGGCGATACCGTGAGGGTTTTTAGTCGGTAGGAGTCCGGCATAACATCCATGAAGGATTCCCCCCCCCCCCTAGTAAAAAAGGTACCTAGTAATATTCCTTATCCTTCTTACGAAAGCTGAGTTACTTACAAAGTGCTTTACAGACCAATCACCAACTTACCGATCTCATTAGCCACGTTTTTGAGTTTCTCAGGGTTTCTGCTAATGATGATCAAGTTGATACCTCTCCTGGCCAGCTCCATGGCGTACTGCTTGCCGATGCCATCTGTGCCGCCTGTCACCACTGGAAAGAAAGAAAAAAAATATTTGTCTATCAAACTAATTGCACATATTATAACTGCGAAAGTAACTCTGTCTGTCTGTTACACTTTCACACCTAAACCACTGAATTGATCTTGATGAAAACAACAAACAGACAATTTCCCCTCGGGAGTAGGTAGACAACAGCCCAGCACCAGCTCCTATCCTCACATCACGAGCTCACAACCTATACTGTCATATCCTGCATCGTGAAAGTGAATTTCTCGCACTGGTACAGTATATATACAACATCTCAACGACAATCGTTGGGCCGCGGCCCGCCAGTCAGGATCACCTGGTCGGAGGATCCTCCCTTTGTGTTAGAGGAAAATCACACCTCGTTCCTCCGCATGTCATTCAAAATTCATCCATTCATCCAGGTATGGGTAATGGACTGCTGAGACAAGGTCTCGGGTTCGATCTCAGGTTTACCAGGGCACACACCAATGACTTTTCGATGCTTTTCGAAGTTATGTGTGTATTTATCGCAGGTTTATAAGTGCCCGGTTAATAGCAATAGGCTCGTCACCTATTACATTGGGACCTAAACATAAACTGGCGAAATGTGGGTGCTAGCACCTCTGCCTACCCCTTCGGGGAATACAGGCGTGAATTTATGTATGTGATGTGTATGACATTCGGTGACGAATTTTATTCTAGTCGGGAGGAGCTGAAAATGCACCAGCTATTTATAGGTAGGTATACGTAGCGGTACACAATATCAATAATGTAATTACATAAGTATATAATTATATACTTAGTATATGAGTTATCTAATCCTTTGAATGACGAGGCAATATTTATCTGAAGGTTATCCGGTTGATATATATAGCAGTTTATTTCCACATAATACCTATAATAAGCACACCGTAACTAACTGACCAGAGTTTACTATGATAAAGGTAAGGCTTTTATGAACCTTAATGTATTTTATGGCGATATTTTTGTAACAATATTAGAACCGTAATTATGCATAGTTATTGTATATATAGTATATTGTGTAGTTAGCATACTTAATGCTGTAAAAATTCATTCAACCTACAGCTAAGCTCAATTGTTTATTAGGAGTGAGTTCAAGTCGGTAGTGTAATGGCCAGGTTTCGAACCCGGAACCTTTCGATCGTAAGGCCGACTCCTTAACCAATAAGCTACCGACGCTTATATTTAACTAGCTGACTTCGTACCGCCAATTTTTATACATCTGCGTGCCGTCAGATCCCGTTCCCACTGCACCCTCTACTATATTAAGCATAAATTATACATATAAACCTTCCTCTTGATTCACTCTTTCCATTAAAAAAAACCGCATTGGGTGATGATGGGTACCGCTTTAACTACTACTACTCTTCCCGCCTAATTCCCTCCATTGTAGGCAAGGCAAGAATCCGGCACCATAATTATATCCTTACATACTTCACGAGCTTGCTCTACTGACATTATACCTTTTTAAGACCTGGAACTACCTGCCAGCTCACGTGTTTCCTTCTTCCTACAGTTCCAGGTCCTTTAAGCGGGGCGTGAAAAGGTATTTGATGAGGCGGTCAAGCTGAGTGCCAACATTGTCAACATGGTACATGTTTACGATGGTGACCCTCTTTCCGAGACTTTGCCTTTAGCTTATCATCAGGCGAGGTGAGGTCAAATTGATGTGTCCTTCTATAAAAAAAAAATCTGCCAGTTTCGAGTGCTTGTGATAAGCCATTTTCCAATATAATATTAATTTGGTCAGTGTATGTACTGAGAGGCTAGCTTGCCTATTCACCTGTGCCTTGCATACTACATCTCTACTTACCCTTTGGTGTTGTACTTACAGGCGTGAATATATTTTTAACATCAGACAGACATATATATACAGCAGAGATTCAACCTCAGATATAGGCTCGAGTCAATAATAGTGCCCGAAATATGGCAATAGGCTCACCCTAATAAGACCAAATACAATTATTGATGAAATATAATTCACCTCTGCCTAACCCTCCGGGAATAAAGGCGTGATTATATATAGGCACACAAATTAATAGTTTAAAGTTCATGAACACCGAACGACCTTAGTCTACGTCGCCTTCAACGAAAGTCAGAGACCTTGTCCGTAGGAGCTCGATTGATTGCGCATACGCAGCGCTGCAGTTACGTAAACGGTGGCGTCTGAGTCCGTCATACAGTTGCTCTTTGATTCTAATCGATCCATTCATGTTTGTTTAGCCTTTTTTTAGTTACGCGGTTACGTACATAATAACAAACATGGTCCAATTGATAGCACTCGGTTGTATTATACCTATATATGATTCATATATATTGCACCTAAACGAAACGAACCTGCGAAATATAAAAGGCCTTTGAGCTCTCAGATTGTTTTGTAATAAGCTATCTACTATATAAAAATAAGTCGGGTATTCCTTCCTGACGCTATAACTCCAGAACGCACGAACCGATTTGGCTAATTTTGGTCTTGAATTATTTGTGGAAGTCCAGGGAAGGTTTGTACGTTGAGAAAAATTCGAATAATTGCCGGGAACCGACATCCACGCGAGCGGAGCCGCGGGCAAAAGCTAGTATACCTATAAATAATGATGTAAATTTAAGATCGTCCACCGCAGTAACACCCCGTGCTACGAGATTTTTTTTTTATCTAGGACACGTCAATTTGACTTCACCTCGCCTGATGTTAAGCTGAAGGCAAAGTCTCGGAGAGAGGGTCACCATCGCAAACATGTACCATGTTAACAGTGGTGGCACTCAGCTTGACGGCCTCATTAGATGCCTTTTCACGCCCCGCTTAAAGGACCCGGGACTGTAGGAAGAAGGAAACACGTGAGCTGGCAGGGAGTTCCAGGTCTTAGTGGTGCGGCATAGGAATGAGTCACTGAAACGCTTGGTTCTAGCAGGTATACTCTGCACCGTAAATGGATAGCATCTTAGCCCTGTACGTGTCGTCCTGTGTAGGAAAGGGGAGGGTGGGACTAATTGGAAGAGTTCGTCAGAACATTCACCATGGTAGAGACGGTAGTAAACTGCCAAAGACGCAACATCTCTACGCATCTGCATTTCATTATAATAATATTAATATTCCATTAAAATATAGATAGCATAAAAAAAATCATTACATTTTGCATACGTTAAAATTCGGATGTTAGAGTAAAATAATCACCACAAGGCGAGTCCAAAACAATATGGATGTCAATGAAAAATAAAATTATTAAGTATAAATTAGCATTAAGGTCATCAATATACATATCAATTAACAATATGGATGTCAGAAGTTAATCCAAAATAACATGCATGTCAGTACTTAAATCTAAATAACAATTGGGATGTCAAGAAAATCTATCGAAAAAAACAAAATAAATTTAAACACTTATCATCTGTTTCCTGTGGAATTCACTAAACTATAGTACTGGAAGTGGTAATATTCTCCAGATAAAGACTAGCTGTGACCAGGAATCTCGGTTCCGTGTATGAAAATATATCTATGGTTTCATCGCTCAGTAGAATGTTGTTGATGTGGGTCAGAGAAGGAATATCGGACTAGTCGCGAGAGATATAGTAGTTTTAGGCACTATAAATAGTGGGCGGCGTCGAGGGCGCAAAGTAAGTCTGACCGGTGGTGGAACATTAATTGAAATATACCGCAAGAGTGACGGGTTATATACAGAACCACGGATAAGACGGAACAAGTATGTAATCTGCACGAGATTTCTTCTAACCTCCAGGCTCCTATAGGAGACCATTCTCAGCACAAATGGTGTGGGATACATGAAGGGATAGTAGCCGTACATTCTCAGGTACAGGTAGCGTATGAATGATTTCTGTACTCTTTCCACCAGCATTGTATAAAGTTTCTCATGCGGATTCCAAATTCCAGAATTTGTTTCCAATATGCTACGAACATCCCGAAGAAATTCGGGCCGTGAGGTCTCAGCTCCACAGGAACATGGTAGCGGAATGGGAGCTACGACTTGGGCGACCAAGCGCAGGGCACGCCGTAATAGCGGCGGTAAGACCCATCATGGAGGAATGGCTAGAGAGGCCACACGGCAGCCTCTCGTACCGGCTGACGCAGGTGATTACCGGACACGGGTGTTTCGGGAGTTACCTGTGTTGGATCCGGAAGGAGCCAACGTCCGAGTGCCATCACTGTGATGCGAGCGAGGACACAGAGCTGCACACGCTGACCGAGTGCCCGGCGTGGGACACGCCGAGGCGGGTCCTAGTGGCGGCTCTAGGGGTGGGAGTCCTCACACTCGTCACATTGCTCACAGCGATGGTACGATGCGCAAACGCTTGGGGTGCGGCCGCCTCCTTCTGCGAGCAAGTAATGCTCGAGAAGGAGGCGGCCGGTCGGGTCCGGACCAGACTCCGGGCCCGGGTAGCCCGTGAAGAGCGAAGGCGAACCGGACGTCGGAGGTCGCAGAACGACCTCCGTCCTCCATGAGCGCTGGCCTGGGGGTGACTAATGGAGCCGCCTGCCATCCTAGCAGAAGCAGGCCGCGGCGGCGGCGCAAAGTGCGCCTCCCCGTAACCGGGGTTAGATGGGGACATTTTGGTCCCCACAACCCGAAGGGGGCCATCTCGAAAGAGATGGTCCTGGGTCTGTCGGGGTGCGAGAGATATGCTTTTGGCAATCTCACCTCCGGCAACCAAGGACCCAAGATGGCGTGCGTTTTAGTCGGTTCGAGTCCGACATAATCACCTCCACCGGCTCTGTGGAGGTGGTATCCGTGGGGATTTATCGCACGATAAAAAAAAAATAAAAAAAATATGCTACGAACATATGAGTTATAGAGTATGGTTATGGCTTGAGGGTTGCTAAAAATTTTCGCTTGTCTCATAACATATCCCAAGTTTTTACGAGATCTGTTACAGGTTTGGATTATATTTTGATTAAAGGTGAGATGTGGATCAAGGTCTGTTCCCAGATCTCGGATTGCAGAGACACGGTTTAGAGTCACTGAATGTAATGTGTATGTGTTGTGTATCAATCGTGTTGCTCTGGAATAAGACATGACCGCACATTTGTTGACATTGAGATTTAGGGCATTTTTAGTGCTTCAGTTATAAATATTGTTAATGTCCTCCTGGAGTCTATAGGTATCATTTGGTACCTGAATTGGGATGGCGATCTTAACATCGTCGGCATACATTAAGACAGTAGAGTGCCTTATATATGTTGGGAGGTCGTTTATAAATATTAAGAACAGCAGAGGTCCCAGGCTGCTACCTTGTCCTAAACCTGAAGTGACACGATAGGGATCCGAACGCGCGCCTTTGTACACAACATATTGCATACGGTTCGTTAAATAGTTGCCGAAGTATTGTAGCAGAGATCTAGAAAACCCAGCCATCCCCATTTTACAGAGAAGCACATCATTGTCCACCCTATCGAAGGCCTTTTGAAAATCGAAATAGGCTATATCGACTTGATTTTTATTTGCTATGTTTTCTGCAATAAAGGTTGATACATTAAGACGGTTCGATGTCGTGGAACGGTTTGGTAGGAAACCATGCTGTTCCTCTGCAAACCACCCACGTAAATCATTGTAAATTTTCTTATTTATAATGGACTCTAAAATTTTTGCAAATATGGATAGGATAGCTATAGGTCTATAATTTTTAACGTCTGATTTAGGGCCATTTTATGAACTGGGAGTACTTTAGATATTTTCCATACTGTTGGATATACGTTTGTCTGGATAGAAAGATTAAAGATGTGTTGAAGAGGCCCCGCAAATATTCTGCAACCATCTTTAACTATGAATTGTGGTATGCCATCTGGACCCTGAGTAGTTTTGGGAGCTAATCGCGATATGGCTTTTAGGACTTCTGATTCCGATATGTGTGTGATATTGGCATTAAAAATATTATTTACGTTAGTGTTTGAAGAAACACAGGCCTCGTCCACATTCAGCTTTGGGGCATTCACTAAGAAGCCGCCACTGAAATACTTTGAAAATGCAGCAGCTATCTCAGCGGAAGACTGGTCCCCGAATGTAGCCTGTTCATTGTTTTCCCTATTGCTCTTCACGTAGGGCCAAAATGATTTAGGGTCTCGCTGAATGTTAGCCTGTATACGATTACTGAATGCCAAAAAGTCTGTTTCCGTACGCTCTTTCACAAAACGCCTATAATATGTAAAGAAAGCATAGTACAGTTGATCGTTTGTCTGTTTGTAAAGTTTATGGTAATCATTTTTTAATTTATTCAGATTTATAGTATCTTTTGTAAACCAGTGTGGGTACCTCTGGTCAGACCTTGTATTAGGCCTCTTCTCCAAACCTCTGCCATCTGATCGCCCAACCTATTGGATATTTTCTGAGCATATTAAATTAAGAATGGCAAAAGAGCGGTAACAGTTAGAGAGTAAGTTAAAGTAACTCTGTCTGTCTGTCTATCTGTCTGTATGTTACGCTTTCACGCCTTAACCACTGAACCGATTTCAATGAAATTCAGTATAGTGGTAGATTAGACCATGAGAAAGGACATAGGCTATGTTTGGTCGCGATAACCGACATACACGCGGGCGGAGCCGCGGGCAAAAGCTAGTAAAATATAAAAATAAAATATATTGAACAGTGTAATGATTGATTACAACACAGATGTACCGTCCGTTAGTAACGATAGCGTGTCGCAACTCGCAACTGACCGCAGTGAGTTAAACCATGTCTTCAGCTAGTTGTGGTTATCCATGATTACCGAAATACAGTGTAATGAGTATTGCAACATCGCGGCTGATAACTCTAGTGAATGTATGCCTACGAGGTTAGCCAGATCAGTGTTTTCTAAAATTACAAGTTTGGAACCTAACGATAAAAATATATAGCCTTCAGTCTTTCTGAAGGCTATATATTTTTAGGCGATATTTCTCTTTCTCCTATGACATGACTTTTCTTTATTATCCATATCCATACTATAATATTATAATAAATGCGGAAGTAACTCTGTTTGTCTGTCTGTCTGTCTGTCTGTATGTTACGCTTTCACGCCTAAACCACTGAACCGATTTTGATGAAATTTGGTATAGAGGTAGATTAGACTATGAGCATAAACATAGCCTATGTCCTTTACATAGGCTATGTTTAAATAAATAAATAAATATTCCACAACATTCTACACAACGCTATCCAGACCCATATATGGCACAGAATAGATAACCCATGGTAAGCTTTTTATAGCTTGTGTTATGGAATCTAGAATGCGGATAAACATACGTAAATACATACATATTATATATAGAAACACCCAGACCAATGCAAATAGCCATATTCATTCATACAAATATTTGCACTGAGCGGGAATCGAACCCGCGCCTCCTGCGTGGCAGTCGCGTGCACTACCACCACGCCACAGAGGCTGTTTGGTCGCGATAACCGACATCCACACGGACGGAGCCGCGGGCTACAACTAGTATAACATGAATTAAAGATTTAAAAAACTCCCCATACTCACTATAACCCCTATAACTTTTAAACGGCTCAGCCTATTTTCATCAAACATGTCTAAAAACACTCGCACATAAGTCACCTTTCTTTAACCCAAAAAAAAAACTAAATTGAAATCGCTTAACTCACCTCTCTTTGCGTCGGAGGTTAAATAGCTCAAAATTAGCCAAAGACTAATCAAAGGAGCGAAGATTTTAGAATTTAAAAGGACAGACCGAGTGGGCACTGAGAGAACGAATGTGAAAATTTAGTGACTAATTTTCATACTAACAAGACTAAAGATCCTTCATCTTAATAATATAGAAAGAAAAGAAAAAAGAAAAAAGAGGGGTACCTACTGGAAAAAAGAATGCAAAGTGCCAGCGTATAGGTATACGATAGGTATACCATGCGAGAGATATGTTTTCTGCAATCTCACCTCCAGCAACCAAACACTCAAAGATGTCGCGCGTTTTAGTCGGTTCGAGTACGACATAACCACCTCCACCGCCCCCCCCCCCCGGGGGGGGGGGTGATATTCGTGTGGATTTTTCCCACGATAAAAAAAGGCGTAAAAAAAGGTAAGTACTTAATCAGCTTCAGAAATATTTTGACTGCAAAGTCTCAAAATGATCTTAAAACGAAGGTATTATGAGCAAATCAAACTTCTTTATTGATTTCAGTTGTATTAAGATAATTTTGAACACTTCGGTCATCAACATCTTTCTCATGCTGACTGTGCTACCACTGCCGCCCGCGTGCGCAGGCAACTCGGGCGTTGGAGGGCACAGACTGACCTCCATCCCCCATGAGCGCGGGCTTGAAGGGGGACGGGTGGAGCCGCCTGTCACCCCAGCAGAAGCAGGCCACGGCGGTGGCGGCGCGCTGAGTAGCGGGCCTCCAAATTCCGGGGGCGAGTCGGGGCACTGTTGTCCCCCCTTCCGAGGAGGGCCAGACCGTGAGGGATGCCCTTGGGTCAGCCATGGTGCGAGGGATATGTCGAAGACAACCTCACCTCCGGGCTAGCACCACGCCCCTCAGTCGGCGTGTGGTTTTAGTCGGTTCGTTCCGGCTCCGGCGGGGAAGGTATCCATGGGGATTTCCGCACGAAAATAAAGATCACTTATTATTGGGTTCGTTGGTTGCAGACCAATAAAATTAATTAACCAATTAATGAACAAAGTCAAGCAACTACGAAAGCGTCACGAATCGATTGCCATATAAGTGTCCATTATAAAGTTATATAAATCCTTGGAAATGAATTGTGCAATGTATTTTGTGACCTGTATTTTGAATAAATAACATTGAATTTTGTAGTGCATATGAATGGTGAACGACGATTGTAGCTTGTGCAAGCGGAAGTAGATTGTCGTTTTTATTCCGATACATATAAGTAGCGCCCCGCTCAAAAATTTGATATTTAATTGCCAAATTCATGCGTTCAATGACATACAAGGGCAAAGGAGGTTAGGCAATTGTATTTTTTATTATTTTTTAATTATTGCACCCATTAAAAGTTTTACCCATCCAACCCATTAGTAAAAGGGTACGGGACATTAAAAATGTTAAACACCTAGCTGCAATCTAAATACAGTGAATACGTTACAATCAAAGTCGTAAAAGCCTTGGCCTAGATATTGAGGGACTCGTAAAATGTCATCAAATGCAAAAACCGCATAACCTAAAACAAACGGGTACAGTCAGTGTCATAAATATCTTGAAGACGAAGTATCAAAATGATCTTAAAACTCTCGTATTAAGAGCAAATACAACTGTTTATTGATTTATATGGTATTATTGTCCTAACTAAAGCTGTGTACCAAATATCAGAACAATCGGTCAACTGGAAGGGGGTCAAAAAACGAAATTAAGATCATTTTGAGCACTCTGTTCGTCAACATCTTTTTGATGCTGACTGTACTAGGTGGTACTACTGGCGATATTTAGCATCATGGCACCTTGGTGTAAAAAGCCAGAGGAAACATGCAGGTCGCTGGACTAGAAGGACAGGTTGAGGTTACGGAACTTTATAGTAATTATGTCCTGGATTTTAACAACAATTTTATCCTTGTATATTGTACCTACTAAAGCATTTCATGTTGTTATTTTTGTAAATTATATAAATATGAACAGTGAATATGCTTACCTTAATTGAATCGTCTTTATAAGGACGCAATCAAGTGCAGTATGTAGATATTCGTAGGCCTTCAATCAAAGTTTATTTGATCGAAGCTATAGGAGTATTATGTTATCTGTGCTATAGGCAATATTAAAATGTAAAATATTTTACATAAGTAGATAATTATATCGAGAAAGGTCACGGGCACTTCTCCACCTAGGTCAGCAATAGAGGCTTGCCGATGATTCGGATGCAAAAATATATACTAATTCGATGTGCAACTTAATATAATAATAATAATTCGTAATTCTTTGGCCTATACGCCAGCCAATGACGATAGAACGATGCCAGCCTATAGTTGACGAATGTATGGGAGTTGACGTTCATGACAGTCGCCAACGCATGGCGTAAACTTCATATCCCATACATTTCTCAATTCATTACCCGACTACGGCGAAGCCAAAAGGAGGGTTATGATTTTGACAGGCTATGTATGTATGTATGTATGTATGTATGTATGTATGTATGTATATATGTATGTATGTATGTTCATTTGTTCCCTCATAGCTCCTCAAATACTTATTAGAACTGGACATATGAGGTATCGTTACAAGCGGCTTGATTGTCCGATGGTTATAGGCTATATGACGTGTCACCCAATCTTGTGTGGCGCCCTCTAGCGCTCATAAGGTACTGTATTAAAAAATAAATTTGAGATGAATATGCCGTGTTTGGTATCAAATGAAAGTGCTTAATGAGCACATTTCAAATATGTATAAATTATCAGCTTTACCTTGCCTCAAAATAATTTAAATAAAAATAAAGTTGAAACTAAAACCCGACTACCGAAAAATCACGCCTTAAAAAGTGACAAACAAGAAAATATCAAGGATAGCCGTGGTCGTATGCCACTTATACTCTAATAAAACAAAATATTCTAGGGAAAACATATATACATACGACCACGGCTATCCTTGATATTTTCTTGTTTGTCACTTTTTAAGGCGTGATTTTTCGGTAGTCGGGTAGTAGTTTCAACTTTATTTTTATTTTATTCCACGATATGCCGCCGGCCAGCAAATTGTCCAAGTGACAACAAGTGAGGAGGTCGTAGAGATTCTGCATGTAAGATGCGGAAGATGCGGAATTTTGCTTGAAGAGAGTGTTTCGATGAAGTTTTTGTTTTGACGTTGAATGAATGAATGAATTGATTTGAATGTAGTTGGTCTTCTGATTCTCATTTTGTGGTACAACCTTCGCTGTCATTTTACTTGTGACCCCTAATACCGTCGGAAGTAAGCCTTATGCAAGTTTTACTAATCAAGGTGAAGTGCTTGCAAATAGCGTAAAACCGAAAGTGACAGATGAGCTAAAATGACTACACAATAACCACCAGAGATTTTGTCACGAATTCACGATCTTTTTTTTTTCATACCACTTACAAGACATCTGCGGTAGCCTAGTGGTATGGGTAATGGACTGCTGAGACGAGGTCTCGGGTTCGATCCCAGGTTTACCATGGCACACACCAATGACTTCGATGCTTTTCGAAGTTATGTGTGTATTTATCGCAGGTTTATAAGTGCCCAGTTAATGGCAATAGGCTCGCCACCGTACATTGGGACCTAAACATAAACTGGCGAAATGTGGGAGCTAGCACCTCTGCCTACCCCTTCGGGGAATACAGGCGTGAGTTTATGTTATGTTATGTTACTTACAAGACAAGCACACGGCCCACCTGATGGAAAGTGGTTACCGCCGTCTATGGACGTATGCAACACCAGGGGGGTTTTTTTTTTTTTTTTTTTTTTTTTTTTTTTTTTTATCGTGCTAAAAATCCCCACGGATACCACCTCCACGGAGCCGGTGGAGGCGGTTATGTCGGACTCGAACCGACTAAAACGCACGCCGTCTTGGGTCCTTGGCTGCCGGAGGTGAGATTGCCAAAAGCATATCTCTCGCACCCCGGCAGACCCAGGACCATCTCTTTCGAGATGGCCCCCTTCGGGTTGTGGGGACCAAAATGTCCCCATCTAGCCCCGGTTACGGGGAGGCGCACTTTGCGCCGCCGCCGCGGCCTGCTTCTGCTAGGGTGACAGGCGGCTCCACCGGTCACCCCCAGGCCAGCTTTCATGGAGGACGGAGGTCGTTCTGCGACCTCCGACGTCCGGTTCGCCTTCGCTCTGCACGGGCTTCCCGGGCCCGGAGTCTGGTCCGGACCCGACCGGCCGCCTCCTTCTCGAGCATTACTTGCTCGCAGAAGGAGGCGGCCGCACCCCAAGCGTTTGCGCATCGTACCATCGCTGTGAGCAATGTGACGAGTGTGAGGACTCCCACCCCTAGAGCCGCCACTAGGACCCGCCTCGGCGTGTCCCACGCCGGGCACTCGGTCAGCGTGTGCAGCTCTGTGTCCTCGCTCGCATCACAGTGATGGCACTCGGACGTTGGCTCCTTCCGGATCCGACACAGGTAACTCCCGAAACACCCGTGTCCGGTAATCACCTGCGTCAGCCGGTACGAGAGGCTGCCGTGTGGCCTCTCTAGCCACTCCTCCATGATGGGTCTTACCGCCGCTATTACGGCGTGCCCTGCGCTTGGTCGCCCAAGTCGTAGCTCCCATTCCGCTACCATGTCCCTGTGGAGCTGAGACCTCACGGCCCGAATTTCTTCGGGCTCGGGTTCCCGTCCCTGCTCCCGCGCCTCCTTACGATACCGATATAGCATCGAAAGACACCAGGGGGGTTACCATCCGTATACCATGAGTGTGGGCTTTGGAGTCAGTCCAGCGGTCGCCCTAACTAGCATAGGGTGATATAGGGTTATACTTTCACACACCTCTCCAGATTATAATAGATCTCCAAGAGAAGTTACCAACATGACGGTCGGGGCCGGTGGGAATCTTCAGGATTTTTAGAACCGTACGGGTACACCTGACACCGTACGGTTATAGCCGGTTCGATCCCTACATGCGCATTTCACCTTTAGCTCCAGTGAGGTTGAATAACGAAGGGATTTCTGCGTGTATGAAAAGGGGGTTTGCTAGAATTTCTGTATTTGCACTGACTGACGCAGCAATTGATGGAGTACCTACAGCACCAGCACCAAAAAAGGTTAAAATCCTATCGTCCTACGCAATTATTTTGAGCCATGGGTTTGCCGAATACGAATTACAATTAACATCGTAAATAATAAATTAAAACGGCATTCGCAAATTAAATAATAAAATATTTTTTGCGAAAGAAAAATTAACTTTAACAAACCGAGATATTTTGATTCTCATCATTATAATGACAAGGATAGTCCCGATCACGATTTCAACCTAAACTGTGGGTATTTAGTACTTTATTCCTTGGCTCCTGAGGGTCATCACTCATCACAGAGAGCGATGTTACACAAATAGCATATTTAAACTTCAAGAACTATAAACTATCTAATTCAAAACTGCATTTTTCAGCAGCCTCTGTATTTTCTAGAGATTAGTGCGTTCTAACAAACGGATTTTTCAGCCGTATACTAGTATTTGTCTGCGGCTTCAGCCGCGTGGATGTCCGTTATCGCGACGAAACATAGCCTATGTCCTTTCTCAACGTCTATTCTACCCCTAATACCAAATATCATCAAAATCCGTTCAGTGGTTCTGGCGTAAAGGCTGAGATAGACAGACAGATATACTTTCGCATTTATAATATTTAGTATGAAATTATGGATAAGATTATTTTGCAATTGATACCCTGTTCTCCAACTTCGACAAAAGGTATCAATTGCACAAATATTAAATTGTGTAATATAATATATAATATAACATTAACTATATGAATTACTTCATTACATGCACGATCATACTCCAATTGAATAAGGCTCAAGACCGGCCTCGTAAAACTATAAAAGGTCATAAACGATAGCATTTACATTTATATTGTCACGCCTATTATACTAAAAGGGTTATCAGAGGTGTATGAACACTTATATTGCATCAATGTTTATATTCCTTCCACGTATTAGTTGATGTTTGTATGACACTCGTAGGTATTCGATTGCAGTTTGCAATAACAGTTGGGCAGACTCTTTCTTGACTCATTTCGCTACCCATTTAATTATTAAAAAATATAATAAATGTACAACACATGTACAGAGACCTTCACACAGACCTACCAGGGCTTCGATTCTGCTAAGGCCAAACCACTGAAACCACAGTGGTGTCACTCTGCCACTGCAAAAAACGGCATTAAATAATAGACTTTAAAGCGATGGCAATTACGTTCAAGTTTAAATGACTTTTTGCAGAGTAATTGAAGAAGTGTAATGAAACTGTTCAATCTTTCATTTCATTTTGGACTTTAGCCTTATAGAAATTAAGCCTAAAATTTAAAATAAATTTTTACAGTGACTGTGGCACCACTGTGGTATAGCTATAGTAGAATCGAGGGCCAGAAGGAGAACAGCCCTATCCCTAAGTGGTCTTCTACGCCATCCACGGGAAGATGGATACGAGGTCGAGTCCCACTTTGTCGAGTTCCCACTACGTCTACTTTGAAAACTCTCGCTTTTATTCCCACCTAGTCGAGTCGTTGAAAAAATCGAATTGAGTGCCGCCACGTCAACTTTACTTTACTTTATATAAATGAAGTTCAGTCGCGTATGGTCAAATTCGCAATCGGTCAAGTGACTGACAAACCGTCCAAATTGCATTAGGTCAAAATTGCGATTGGTCCATATCGCGAATGGTCATATTTGCATTTTTTTTCTAATCGCAAATGCTCAAGTTCGCAAACAGTTAATATCGCAAACGGTCAAATTCGCAAATAGTCAAGATCGCAATCGGTCGAATATTTTACTTCACAAGTAGCTCGTAGAATTAATTAATGTACCTATATGAGTTATGTACAGTCGCGCCCGTCAACACTTTAATTGAAAGGTGTTACCGTAGTTTCTAGTAATTTCTTCTTCGGCTTTACTTAGTCATCTGCGAGGTGTTGTGGATTTGACTATATTAACAGTAGCAAGGGATCGTAAATAAATACTTATGAATTATGTTCACATGTCCACAAGTTCACAACAAGAAAGAGAAGTCGCTAATAAATGAAATGAACAAAACAATCGCTAAATAAGAACAAAACGATCTTACACAACAACAGTCTCAACATGCATATTATGCTGACACATATTGGGTACGAGTTACGTATAACTTATTATTTAGTCTGTGCTGCATGAGATGTACCATGTTACGTCATCAAACTAGGGCCGCCATCACTTGCAATCCCATCATCTGAATATTCTGAATGTAAACTTCAAAAATATTCCGATAATAGAAAACTACTCGTGCCAAATGGATTGAGAATAAAGTTCGTTGACCTCGTCGACCTTGCGACCAGTTTTGACCAGTTACTTATTTGAATGATTTTTTTATAGCATTTATTATGCTAACTTTTACGTTCGAAAAACATTGGAAAAAATGAAATGCTCAATTTGACTTCATATCGCCTGATGTTAAGCTAAAGGCAAAGTCTCGGAAAGCGGGTCACCATCGTAAACATGTACCATGTTAACAGTGGTGGCACTCAGCTTGACGGTCTCATCAGATGCCTTTTCACGCCCCGCTTAAAGGTCCCGGGACTGTAGGAAGTAGGGTACTCGGGACTTAGGGGTGCCCGAGGAAGGCTAGACCGTAAGGGATGGCCCTGGGTCAGCCGGGGTGCGAGGGATATGTCGATGACAACCTCACCTCCGGCCTAGCACCACGACCCACAGTCGGCGTGCGGTTTTAGTCGGTTCAAGTCTGACATAGCCTCCTCTTCCAGCTCCGGCAGGGGGGTATCCGAGGGGACTTCCGCACGAAAAAAAAGAAACTTAGGGGTGTAAACATTTTTTACACTAGCGAAACCGACTAGTAGGAGTGGGTTATAGTAGGGAGAGTCATGTAAATTGGCTTACCAATTGCTACTTCCAATACGACCAACGAATTGCTTCTTCTAGAGGGGAAGAGCAGGCAGATGATAAAGTAAGGGGTTCGTTTTTACCCGGGTTCCGTTCCCAAAAACCCTGAAGCCTCCGGCTCCCGGAAGCCTTGTAAACTAGGACATGTCAGTGGAAACCCGGATGGGTGGCAGCCCTACACGAAATTAAGCAGAGACAGGCAGGTTACGTCATTCATTATGTAAGTAACAACAAGACATTTTTACGGGTCCTTAGTATTTGCAGTACCTATTCGTATTACCTGTGTAAGATTTTAAGTACGATCAAGAAGATTTCTAATAATAAAAAACCGCATCAAAATCCGTTCAGTGGAAGTCCACCGTGAAATAATAAAATATTTTTTGCGAAAGAAAAATTAACTTTAACAAACCGAGATATTTTGATTCTCATCATTATAATGACAAGGATAGTCCCGATCACGATTTCAACCTAAACTGTGGGTATTTAGTACTTTATTCCTTGGCTCCTGAGGGTCATCACTCATCACAGAGAGCGATGTTACACAAATAGCATATTTAAACTTCAAGAACTATAAACTATCTAATTCAAAACTGCATTTTTCAGCAGCCTCTGTATTTTCTAGAGATTAGTGCGTTCTAACAAACGGATTTTTCAGCCGTATACTAGTATTTGTCTGCGGCTTCAGCCGCGTGGATGTCCGTTATCGCGACGAAACATAGCCTATGTCCTTTCTCAACGTCTATTCTACCCCTAATACCAAATATCATCAAAATCCGTTCAGTGGTTCTGGCGTAAAGGCTGAGATAGACAGACAGATATACTTTCGCATTTATAATATTTAGTATGAAATTATGGATAAGATTATTTTGCAATTGATACCCTGTTCTCCAACTTCGACAAAAGGTATCAATTGCACAAATATTAAATTGTGTAATATAATATATAATATAACATTAACTATATGAATTACTTCATTACATGCACGATCATACTCCAATTGAATAAGGCTCAAGACCGGCCTCGTAAAACTATAAAAGGTCATAAACGATAGCATTTACATTTATATTGTCACGCCTATTATACTAAAAGGGTTATCAGAGGTGTATGAACACTTATATTGCATCAATGTTTATATTCCTTCCACGTATTAGTTGATGTTTGTATGACACTCGTAGGTATTCGATTGCAGTTTGCAATAACAGTTGGGCAGACTCTTTCTTGACTCATTTCGCTACCCATTTAATTATTAAAAAATATAATAAATGTACAACACATGTACAGAGACCTTCACACAGACCTACCAGGGCTTCGATTCTGCTAAGGCCAAACCACTGAAACCACAGTGGTGTCACTCTGCCACTGCAAAAAACGGCATTAAATAATAGACTTTAAAGCGATGGCAATTACGTTCAAGTTTAAATGACTTTTTGCAGAGTAATTGAAGAAGTGTAATGAAACTGTTCAATCTTTCATTTCATTTTGGACTTTAGCCTTATAGAAATTAAGCCTAAAATTTAAAATAAATTTTTACAGTGACTGTGGCACCACTGTGGTATAGCTATAGTAGAATCGAGGGCCAGAAGGAGAACAGCCCTATCCCTAAGTGGTCTTCTACGCCATCCACGGGAAGATGGATACGAGGTCGAGTCCCACTTTGTCGAGTTCCCACTACGTCTACTTTGAAAACTCTCGCTTTTATTCCCACCTAGTCGAGTCGTTGAAAAAATCGAATTGAGTGCCGCCACGTCAACTTTACTTTACTTTATATAAATGAAGTTCAGTCGCGTATGGTCAAATTCGCAATCGGTCAAGTGACTGACAAACCGTCCAAATTGCATTAGGTCAAAATTGCGATTGGTCCATATCGCGAATGGTCATATTTGCATTTTTTTTCTAATCGCAAATGCTCAAGTTCGCAAACAGTTAATATCGCAAACGGTCAAATTCGCAAATAGTCAAGATCGCAATCGGTCGAATATTTTACTTCACAAGTAGCTCGTAGAATTAATTAATGTACCTATATGAGTTATGTACAGTCGCGCCCGTCAACACTTTAATTGAAAGGTGTTACCGTAGTTTCTAGTAATTTCTTCTTCGGCTTTACTTAGTCATCTGCGAGGTGTTGTGGATTTGACTATATTAACAGTAGCAAGGGATCGTAAATAAATACTTATGAATTATGTTCACATGTCCACAAGTTCACAACAAGAAAGAGAAGTCGCTAATAAATGAAATGAACAAAACAATCGCTAAATAAGAACAAAACGATCTTACACAACAACAGTCTCAACATGCATATTATGCTGACACATATTGGGTACGAGTTACGTATAACTTATTATTTAGTCTGTGCTGCATGAGATGTACCATGTTACGTCATCAAACTAGGGCCGCCATCACTTGCAATCCCATCATCTGAATATTCTGAATGTAAACTTCAAAAATATTCCGATAATAGAAAACTACTCGTGCCAAATGGATTGAGAATAAAGTTCGTTGACCTCGTCGACCTTGCGACCAGTTTTGACCAGTTACTTATTTGAATGATTTTTTTATAGCATTTATTATGCTAACTTTTACGTTCGAAAAACATTGGAAAAAATGAAATGCTCAATTTGACTTCATATCGCCTGATGTTAAGCTAAAGGCAAAGTCTCGGAAAGCGGGTCACCATCGTAAACATGTACCATGTTAACAGTGGTGGCACTCAGCTTGACGGTCTCATCAGATGCCTTTTCACGCCCCGCTTAAAGGTCCCGGGACTGTAGGAAGTAGGGTACTCGGGACTTAGGGGTGCCCGAGGAAGGCTAGACCGTAAGGGATGGCCCTGGGTCAGCCGGGGTGCGAGGGATATGTCGATGACAACCTCACCTCCGGCCTAGCACCACGACCCACAGTCGGCGTGCGGTTTTAGTCGGTTCAAGTCTGACATAGCCTCCTCTTCCAGCTCCGGCAGGGGGGTATCCGAGGGGACTTCCGCACGAAAAAAAAGAAACTTAGGGGTGTAAACATTTTTTACACTAGCGAAACCGACTAGTAGGAGTGGGTTATAGTAGGGAGAGTCATGTAAATTGGCTTACCAATTGCTACTTCCAATACGACCAACGAATTGCTTCTTCTAGAGGGGAAGAGCAGGCAGATGATAAAGTAAGGGGTTCGTTTTTACCCGGGTTCCGTTCCCAAAAACCCTGAAGCCTCCGGCTCCCGGAAGCCTTGTAAACTAGGACATGTCAGTGGAAACCCGGATGGGTGGCAGCCCTACACGAAATTAAGCAGAGACAGGCAGGTTACGTCATTCATTATGTAAGTAACAACAAGACATTTTTACGGGTCCTTAGTATTTGCAGTACCTATTCGTATTACCTGTGTAAGATTTTAAGTACGATCAAGAAGATTTCTAATAATAAAAAACCGCATCAAAATCCGTTCAGTGGAAGTCCACCGTGAACAAACACAAAAGAATTCCAAAAAAAATTACCCAACAAACTCCCAAATGTGTGTAAAACGTATACGCTAAACGACTTATTTTTTAATTTTATAAAAACTTTTAATAGGTATTAATATAAATCAGACACATGGCCCAGCTGATGGTAAGTAGCTTCATAATTCGAGCAATCAGTCAATCAATTTCTTGAATGGATTTTACAGCATTAATTATGCTAACTATACAAATCGAATACATAGGGAAAAATTAATCGTCGAGACACGCCCGATGTGATTCAAATTTTCCTTCTATTTCTATCCGTCCCGTCCGAGAGATTAATTTTACCCTAAATGTTGGGAGGCTTTCGCCTACTGTTTTTGCGCTGGCCAAGTGACTTGGTACAGGTTTTTATTTTTCGAATTTTCCTTCTCTCTCAGTGATATCGTCTGCGTATTTTTCCATCACTCACCTATTACGACACCCTTCTGATGAGATGGGGTGATATAACGGATAATACAGCTTTTAAAGTAGTTTTTTACTTTACTATTATTTTACAAAAGTTTTAACTTCACACACGGCCGTTCCCAATAACATACTTACAGTTGAAGATAGATCGCAGCAGTCAAATTTGACGTATCGGCTGTTTAAATTAAATACATGTTAACTGATTTTTTGCGGGAAAGCGCATCGCGGTATAATTTTATTTTCCGAAATTGGTGTGAAATAGGAGTTACTATGTTTTGAATTTAAACAGCCGAGCACTTTATCCGTAGATGCGATCTATCTTTAACTGTCAGTGTGGTATTGGGAACGGCCGTTAGTATTAATTCACAAAAGTTAATCGTACTCAGATGTACGGTACGTCATGCGGCAGCGTTAAAATATGAACAAACAAATTAGATTTACCTAAACTTGAAGACAATTAATCAGTATTTACCCAGACCGGCAGAACAGGAATTGATTGTCGTATTAAACTACTAAACAAATGTTTTTGTACAAATAATGTTGTCTGAAGGTAATCATACCAATGTTTGCTCGTATAAAATAGAAGAATTAGTAGAATGACTCATCATCATCATTCATAATCATATATACATACTAGCTGTCCCGGCGAACTTCGTACCGCCCATTTTTTCCTGCTCTCGTGGCGTCAGATCCCGTTCCCGCTGCACCATTTAGGGGGATGAAAAATAGATGTTGGCCGATTCTCAGACCTACTCAATATGCTCACAAAATTTCATGAGAATCGGTCAAACCGTTTCGGAGGATTACGGGAACGAACATTGGGAAACGAGAATTTTATATATAAGATACTCACGCCTGTAACTCCCCGAAGGGGTAGGCAGAGGTTTAATAAGGCAAAGTTTCGGAAAGAGGGTCACCATTATAAACATGTACCATGTTAACAATGGCGGCCAAACTTGACGGCCTCATCAGATGCATTTTCACCCCCCGCTTACCCAGGCCTGTAGGAAGAAGGAAACACGTGAGCTGGTAGGGAGTTCCAGGTCTTAATAGTGCGGCATGGGAATAAGTCACCGAACCGCTTGGTTCTTGATGGAATATTCTGCACCTTATGCGGATGACATCTAACCCCTGCACGAATACCTATACAAGACAAATTGGCGGAGTCTCGAAGATATTTCAATATGTATGAGCCGCATGGTTCTTGTTGTTAGTCGCCAGTTGTCTGTCCCATTTTAGTATTTAACCCAGATAAACCTGAAACTGTTTTTTTCTCGGAAAGTTTTGATTTTTACATATATCTCTTAATATAGCCCCAGCATTTCAAGAAAAATAGTACAAAAAATCTGGAACTTCTGGAAAAGCTGGAAAATGATGACCCATGCATGGGTCGGTCGGCACAATCTTGCCTTTTTACTAATATGTTTTTGCTATTGATGGACACCATAAATGAAACATTTTTTATTGAATCTAAGGTATTTTTATTCTGCAAATATGTTCGTATTACAATTTTAAATAATAATTACAATGCAGTATGGTAGGTAATTGAAAAAACATCCTTTGAGATGTAAATGTAAGTTACACTTTACGCAAACATCAATGGGTGAATTTCCCGGGACCAAGAATTGCGTGGCATCGATGAAATCGGTACTAAAAATCATAGTTATAATGCTCTAACATTTTTTGCTAGTTAGGTGAAATAGTGATCTATGTGGGGCACTAAATATTCTATTAAATAGGATTATAGGTACTCCAAAAAAAAACAAAATACACCGAAATTTTTCATTGCCGTGTTTGTCCACACGTCACCTACTGTGTCGTGATACCTCATTGATAAAAATCTATTGGTTATTTTTATTAATACCTATTTTTAGTTGATACGTGAATAGTTAAAGTATTGTTAGGAAATACATTTATTCAAATATTTAAACAATACAACGAATGGTTAAAAAAAATACATTTGTCCCAGAACTGCCTGTCATCGCCGTGTTCTAAACATATTTTAGAATATTGTCTTATCTAACGACTTGCGTCCTCCCTTATATGCGCTAAATGTTGCATATTGGTGCCGCCTAAGTGCTCGACGCGGAAGAACGTACACACGTACCTGCGTTTTGGCACCATAGATGTAAGTATACCATTTTTATGTTACTGGACATTTTTTCTTTCATCGCCGTGGATAGGTATAACTTTCTATTTTAATAAGTTATCCTCTTGATTAAACATTCAATAGAACGCCATTTCTCTTGTTTATTTTTGTGAAGTGATTAATACTTCGAATAATTATTAGATTTTTTGTTATTTTATATTTTTGTCTTGTTTTTCATTGCCGTGCTTTCATTGCCGTAGTTTCCGTGGTCAAAATTTGCTATGGCAATGAAAAAAAAAACACGGCAATGAAAAAAAAATCATTGCCATGCATTGTAAAACGATTTGGTTTCATTGCTGTGGCCTGATGTTTCATTTCCGTGACTTATGTTATCATCGCCATAGTATGATTAGGTATTACATTATTATAGGTAGCACCAAATACTGACATTAGAGGATTCGAAAACTTTGTACAATAAGATGAAAGATTTGATGAGTTTTTTACTGTACAATCAATTATAAATAGTTTGATTTTAATAATGGATTGTTTATTTTGCCAAGAATATGAAGAAGAACCTTAACCGGTGTGCGTTGTGATTATTTTGTCTATAGATTTTATAAAAATGTTATTGTTTCGCTTCACATTAAATATTGATACGTAAATTAAAAACTTGTACTTACTATGTATGTTGTTTGCATTTACTTTTGCATAATTAACAAAAGTATACCATATTATTTGTTTTATTCATATTATATGTATTGTAAATTTCTTTTTTGTTTGAAAGAATTTAAATAAATGATTGGACAATTCTTTGATTCTATTATTATGTTTAATTGTACCCTACCTACTCCTTTTGCAGATTTTTAACCTATGAAATTTGTAATTATTGTATGTAAGTAGGTATAAGTATTATGTTTTATATGGATTTTCATTTCTGTGGTTCATTCTTTCATTCCCTTGGCATAATTCTTTCATTGCCGTGGACGCTTGTTTCATTGCCGTACACACATGTATCATCGCCGTGGCATGTAATTTTTAATCTTGTATATCTCGTTAGTTTTTTTAGTTATCTGCTAGATATTAAGCGAGAATACATACAGTATCAAAATCTTTAATTAACGCGATGTTGTTTTATTATAACACTTAAGATAAAAAAATCCACGGAAATGAAGATTTTAATGGACTTGTTGAAATTCACCCCAATACATTTTTTTTTTTGCGTCACCACCTAATCGGTGTAGCTGATAAACTGCTTACAACTATGACCCCCGGAATAAGGAATCATAGCCTCGTCGATGCTTTGCATCTCGTCAATTTTCCTTGCCGGCATTTTCCTGAAAAATAGCATTCTGCAAAGTAAATAAAGTCTCATTTTAGCGTATTTATCACTCTGAACTTGAATCAAACTATTATCACAGCAGTGCAAATTGTTCAGTATATAGGAAATTCTGTCGCGAGATACTGACTTATTGACTGAAGAAAAATTACAGTCTGATGAATTTTCCCAATGGATTCGTCGTCTTGGTGCTGAAACATTTTATTTCGCCAGCAGAAATGTTACCGGGCTTATTTTTCTGAGAAGCATATAAATTTGTATACTCCACAAGCATATTACACGACGTAACTCATCTAAGGGACCTTCCACCGATTAGAAACTAGGAAACTCATTTGGTATATGACTACTCCTCCAATTATAGGTTGTGTTTTGCACAGACGTAGGGCGAATTACAGTATCTTCCACTACGGCCGATGTAGATGGTACTGGTGGTGGAGTCGGCTGTCTAGTACGAGACCTCTTCTGGAAATTAGCCAAGAGTCAGAACTGCTAACACCGTAATAAGCCTGGGCAGGTGCACGTTAGAGAGACCCTGGTAAATTATGTATGGCAATGTTATCCTCTGCTCCAGAATCTTTATCAGTAACAACAGCATTTGCGTTATCTGGTGGTTCAAATTTTATGCATTCTGGAACCGGATCACCATCATTCTCTAATTGGTCGAAATTTCATTGAGCAACAAGAGCTTCAATCTGAAATAAAGAAAAATGCTATTTTTTTACAGAAATTGCAAAGTACAGTGATTGTGCCGACGCAACCACGTATGGGTTCATGAAATATTCGGCAATATAAAAGTGAAAAGAATAAGAATTATTTGTGGTTTCTTCTTATTATAAATGTTGAAATGTTTCATAGTTTATGTTCCTGATATTATATTTATAGAAATAAACCGTACATATACAATAATCTTACCTTTTTGAGGACATCTTTTCGAAATTTCAATACACACGATTTCACTAGTAAAAATCTGCTAGAAATTATAAAAATCACTACTTATATTGTCAACACAGTTATTAGTCATTAACTGACGATGCTAAAAATATATGTCAATCAACTTAATCATATCATACAATGAGGGTAGAATTTTTTATATCTTGAGACCCATGTATGGGTCGGTCGGTCTAACTGGGTTAATAAAGGAGGATACCTGAGTTTCTTGCTGGTATCTTTTCAGTAGAACCAACCTACCGTACCAGCGAAATAATCATTTTCAAATGATTCATTTTAATTACTCTTGATATTTCTGACACTAATTGTACGATTTTGACGTTCATATGTTCTCTCTGAGTGCCTAAACTGAATAAATGAAATTGATTCTTTGATTCTTGAGTCCTACATCTATTGGAGCACCTAAGTACTTGACATATTGTTTTAATAAGTACCTATTGCGCTGAAGCATGGTGATGTTGTGTTTGCACATGAATGTGCAGTTATAGAGAAACTACTGGGAGGTGCAGTGATCCAATGTTCTGTTATGTAACATGTGAGAGTATATAAAGCAATAGCGCTCTATTGAACTAAGGTCAACTTTAAGTTCAACCAGTTGAACTTATAGCACCAAAAAATTCCAATTATTTCAACTTAAACGAAGTTACTATTAGTTCAACTTTCTATTTATTTATCAAAACTGTAGGTTCAGGCGTCAAAGAATTCCTCCCCATTGACGTCAAGCGGGAGGGTGGCCAGAAGGCTGACGGCATTGCTACTCTAATAGCATATTCCTTTGTAATAGAAAAATAAATAGAAAGTTGAACAAATAGGATCAATTTTGTCCAAAAAGTTCAACTTTTACAGAAAAAGAACAAAGTTGAAATAATTGGATTTCTGTGCTATAAGTTCAACTGGTTGAACTTAGTTGAATAGAGCGAATATACTGGCAACAACAAGTTAAAGCAATTGGAGAAATTGTCGAAATTGCCGCAAGCAACTTATATCGAAACAAAAAGGTTCATTCAAATATTTCGGCGGAGTTATCAAAAATCAATGTTTAACAATGATTGTAAAATCATTCATTGGTTCCGATAGTACGTAAGAACATCGGTGGATGACTCTACCGTCGCCTTAAAAACGGATAAATAGAAGGGAAATTTTAATCATATCGGCGTGTCTCGGTAGTCGAGTTGGTCAAGGCATTCCCCCTGTAAAGGAAAGATCGCGGGTTCGAGAAGATTCATATTTCCTCATGTATTCTAAAAATAGATTAAGATTAATTTCAATGATTAACACCAATATTCTCAAAATAGCCCACACTTTACACTATTTTTTATTAAACTTACAAAAATACGACGTGTTAGTCATTAAACTCAATTCAAAATATATTATAATGATACGTGTTGTCTACATTTATCCGAAATCGATGATAAAAACTCCACATGAAACAACTTGGAACTTAAATTTAAAACCATACGCAAGAAACATTGAAGGCTATAGTAATCCATATGTATTGTTAATTTGTCATTACGGATATAGTAACGCAGTTGAAATCATTTGTGACCCTGACTCTTAAAATAATAAAGACGAACAAATCGAGTGCTCGCCATTAGCGCCCTTTAAGGCCTGTTCAAACATGTACCTATTCGATGCCGCTGTGGGTATAGGTACATACCGCGCGGGTTTCGCTCAGGAATTTAGTATGAAGTTCCGCGGCTAGAGCGGAATGGTTTTCCCACCCCCAGAGCCGCCACTAGGACCCACCTCGGGCGGCGTGTCCCACGCCGGGCACTCGGTCAGCGTGTGCAGCTCTGTGTCCTCGCTCGCATCACAGTGATGGCACTCGGACGTTGGCTCCTTCCGCATCCAACACAGGTAAATTAGGGCGGAATGGTTAGTACCATAGTACCGCGTAGGTAAATTTCACTTGTTGGATGAAACAGATTCCGCCAGTCGACGCGGCATACAGAAATGACTAACTGGCGAACGTACCGCGTCCCGCGCGGTATTCTACCCAGAAGGATAGCGAAATTCGCTTTGGTGTGAATCAGGGCTTGTTTACCGGTTAATGTATCAAACCGGTTTCAGTGTCAAGTACATAGGAGCGTTTCATTTCGGTTTGACTCTACCTTAACCGCTAAAAAACCGGTTTTCTTAAAGAGCGAAATTATATAGGTTTGGACTCAATTTACCGGTTAATAAAGGTTAATATTACCGGATACCCCCTCGGTTTTCTGTACCGTAGGTGGCAGCGAATACCGTTTATGTCTGAACAGGCCTTTACACGAACAGTCTTTCTCGAGGGAATACCGCATTTGTGTGCGACAGAGTACGCGTATAAAGACGTCGCGCGTTCTAATATAGTTCAAGATTGCGGAGCAGAATAGTAACCGTGTATTATAACTACGCGATTGAGTGGTCGTTCAAAGGGGCTTATGGTTTGCTGTAAATAAAACTTGTAGTATCCTCATTCTCAGTATCTTCATTTCATTAGCCGCGTGGTTCCCGGCAGAGAAGAATTTGGGTCACCCCTTCTCTTCCCATGAGGTGTCGTACAAGACGACTGAGGGATAGGGCTGTTTAACATCAGACAGATATATACAGCCCAGACTCAGCCTCAGATAAAGGCTCGAGTCAACAATAGTGCCCGGAATATTATGGCATTGTAATTTAATTACTGATGTTAAGATACTCGTAATATATTCGTGTTTGGCCTCACGAAACTCTAAAAGTAAATGCTTTTTTGTAATTGCCCTTATAATGATGCCTCCAGCTGAGGAATGAAGGAAACAAAAAACTGAACTATAAGTACCTACCTACCAGTAGGTACAAATACTACTTCATGAATAAAGTACAAATCGTTTGATAATTTCTATTTTATACTGTTTAATGACACCGCAACATTAGGGGTTCCTAAAACCGGTACTAAAATTATTGTACTTTTATTAGAACGTTGATGATGCAGAGGATTTATTTTCCTATTTATGTACTTTTCTATTTGTATTTTATATAGTTAGTTGAGTTTGAAAATGATCTATTGATTTACGTACCTAAGAAAATTAATTAATTGTATAATATAGGCAGGTATAATACACGTATAATAGCAATGTTCACATAAAAAACTTTAAGTTGAACTCGTCTTGGTAACTTATAATTGCTTTAAATTGTTTAAAAGTTATTACTGTGCGTACAATTTACCAAAAAATTAAGACCAAAAAACGCCTTAATGATCTAAGAAGTAAAAAATACTGCCACATTAAAGTCTGAGATACTTATACGCACATACATAGATAAAGTACGAAAGACAAGGCAAAAATTATGGGCAATTATGTTTTTCCGACACCATTCTTAAGTTTTCCAGAAAATTCTAAAGTTGGAACCAGATTTTTTTCCAATTTTTTTGCTAGTAGTTGTGATAAATTAGCTACCTAATCCCCGACAGTCGTTTCAGCATGTTTTTTTAACTCTTCACATCAAGATTATTTCATATTATGATTTTAATATATCTACCATATTTTTAATTGTTTCCATTTTTTGTAATGGAATTAAAATCACACGCTTAAAAATCGTACCAGTACCGAATCGGGCCTCTTCAGCCTCAATTAATTAATTTATCTGACGACAAGGTAAATTATACAGATTGCTTAAGCAAAAGTGAAGACAATGACGATCACAGAAACGATGTTTCGAATTACGCCATCATTGAGAGAAAAGGTGAGAGGTATCATTTAGCCTGCCTTTCGAATCTTTCGTAACCTGTCAGGCAATTCTGTATGCACCTATAAATATCACGACAGCTGAAACGACAATGTTGTAATTTCAATTTCACATTCTGTGTTTTATAATGTTCACAATGACAACAAAGTTAAAGTTAGTTGATTTGATTGCTGTATACTGCTTCACATTTAATCTCAGTTGGCTGCCAAACATAAACGATTCTCCCAATGTATGTTAATTCAGATTCAGATTCATTTATTTGCATAAACATGGGTTACCTGGAGGTTGTTACATGGTCATTGCTTGTTACGGTGCCAACATGTTTTGCCCTGACAAGCGTACAAATTTTATTGATACTTTAAATTAAATTATGAGCCATGCTATGTCACAATGAAAAACATTACAATGAGATCACAAAAATATTTGACATAGTTAGTCAACAGCATGAATAGGAAAATTAGATATTTCATGTCAATAATTTTAAAAAAGTTCCCAAAAATTTATTGTATATACCCGATCTTCGTCCTAGTTATCTTTTTCTTTCATGTCTTCATCCTAAGGCATCCCACGTTATATTTGCAAGCTCGTTTGTTTGTTCTCATCAATTGGTTTTTCGATAGATGTGGCTAATTATCGCTTCAGCTTGTTTACTGCGCGAGCTATAGCTTTTGTCGAATGACCTCATTGCATTTTATTCTAGATGCGACTACTAATTAAATAAGTACTTCTTCATTTTTATAAGTCTCCGGTGGCATTATCGCACAAAAATAGATAGGTACAAACACTTCAAAAAAACTTCGAAATGTGTCACCATATTCATATTACGTTATTCTGAATAATTTTCACCCGTCAATTTAAAAAAAGAAGTGATATTGCTCTTTTGCTACAGCTCTATGCAAATCATATACAAAATTGTAGGTGCCTCTCAATTGAAGTGTGTTCTGAATGTCGTCTGACGCAACTCGCGTTGCAAAATGTGTGCCCAATTTGGTTAGGTACTTGAAATCTATTATAGCAAAGACAAAAGCTTCACAAGTTCAGCTTCGAACTACCTATCATTTATTGTTTTATCAAAAATTAAAATCTTTGTTCTACTAATGTTTTACAGAGGAATACTTATAACTCCATTTCCAATTCAGCTCTTCTTATAGGTACCGTAAAACATCTAAAGCTGGCCTATATTTCAAACATGTGTTCTAAAACTCCAAACGCCTTCAAATAAGACATCTTCGCCTCAGCCAGGACCTTCACGTTGGAGCTGGGGCTTCGATTGTCGGTTTTTCCTCTCCACATGGTACGATCTTGGGATTCCATGGTATATAATAAGACGATTGCCACGCATGTCACCTTCTACGCCATTCTTCCTCTGTTACGTATATTTAATCCACTATAAGACCGAATACCATAGTTGGAGTATTGATGGCGTTATTACAATACACCTATTTTACGGAGAAATACAGGGTACAGGGTAGAGATATAATTACTAAACAAGAAAAATGCATTGTATTGTATGTTAAAATGAAAAAGAAGGCTCAACTGAAATAAAAAACAATATTTATCGAAGCCAAAATCAAATATGTACTGATTGACTTTGGCTGAAGTAAATATTATTTTATTTTTAGAATATTAGGATTATCTAGGTATAGTTATGTAGATTTAGTTGCGTATAGTATTAATGAGCGTATTTAATAAACCTTGGTAGTGAGAGGTCACTGTCACTCCCGGATAAGCCTAGTAAGTTGACATATCAAACAAACAAACAAATGGAGGGGTTAGGGAATGGAGGGGAATATTAATAATTTCGGTTCTAATATTATTTTCAAAAGAAAAGAAAAACTACAAACGGACCCCAGACCCAAGCCTCGAATGTTGAAACTTTGGTTGCCACTGTGAAGGGAAATTGTTGAAACTGATATGGGGAACACATAGTGGATCATCTATGTGTTCCACGGAAACTTTAACTTACCAGTAGTTCACTTAGATATTCTACAGTTAATGCCTTGGACCCCTGGTTAACGATTATTTCTTGCACTCGTACCTTTTTTTCCGTGCTGAAATCCCCCCGGATACCTCCCATGCTGGAGCCGGAAGGGGAGGTTATGTCGGACTCGAACCGATTAAAACCACACGCCGACTGTGGGTCGTGGTGCTAGGCCGGAGGTGAAGTTGTCTTCGACATATCCTTCGCACCCCGGCTGACCCAGGGCATTCCCTTATGGTCTGGCCCTCCTCGGGAAGGGGGACAACCGTGTCGCCGAGCCCCCGGAATCTTGCACTCGTACCATGATTCACCTAGAGATTCCAGGGTTACTTTCTTGGCACTGTAATTCACCTAGGTGTTCCACGGTTACTATCTTGGACCCTTGGTTACTTTACTTAATATCTTGACCCCTTGGTTCAATAACGTTGTGTAACGCCGCACCAGTAGAAACTCATTTCAAGATTCAGAAACAAGTGTCCACTTGAAAATTCTCAAATAATGTATGCAATATTTTATGTTGTGTATCTTCTTGCGCGTGCTACTTATAACCAATGCGTTTTTTTTTCATCTTCGTAATATTTATTACCAACTAAAACCTGCATAACAGTTTTTTATATGTTTTTAGAGTCTTAATCCATACTTTATGTACGTCAATCACCAGGATGCATCGATTTGCAGGTTAGATTGTCCGAAAATTTTCGTGCCATTAACCAAGCACGTACCTCTGATATTTATAGAAGGTAACGTTATATTATCTTTTTGCTCTAGTGGTCAAGGTTTACAGCTGGGCTTTTTAATTATTTCCGTTACCTTATACAGTAATAATAAGATTTTGTAATGGGAAATGATTGAAATTGATAAGGTTTATTAAAGAGTCACTTTGTTACTAGTACCCATACGATGTACGATGCTATCTGACAAAGGAATAAATATTAAGCAAGAAGTAAAAAAATATGTTGTGGGCGTACGAGAAGGATGAAGGCAATTATATGTAATATCATTGGATGAAGGTGAATAATGTGGAAACGGTGAAAATGCTAAGTAGGTAATTTCAGCGTCATAAATATCTCGACGACAAAGTCCCAAAATAATCTTAAAACTCTCGTATTAAGAGCAAATCAATCTGTTTTAATGGTGTATATGGTATGATTGTCCGAACTAGAGGTGTGTACCAAATATCAGAACAATCGGTCAACTGGAAGGTAAAAATCGAAATTAAGATCATTTTGACCACTTTGTTCATCAACATCTTTCTGCAGTCAGAATTTATCTAAAAGGGCAAAAATACATAAAGAAGGTATATTATAGAGAAGTGATCGTCCCCAAACTTTGTACTGAAGAAGCAGAAACTGAAAGCTCTAGAAATGAGATGTACGAGAAGTAAAGTGGAGTGACATTGGTGGACTAAAGGAACCATGTGATGAAGGATGGTATGGTGGAAATATCTCATGTTAGGCGGCGTAATTCTCTCCAATACCATTGAAATATCCTTTTTTTCGTCGCTTTTATTATATTTTTGCCATCATTTGAAGGGTATAGGCAAAGAACAGGGAATGTCCATAAGAATAGATTTTGAGAGAAACGCATTTAAAAGTTTAGAAGTATAATTTTTTTTATTGAGATCGGCGTCCAAATCACAACTTTGACTTTGGACAATCCTTCTTCTTAACTGGTCTGTCATGGACATTCCTGGCCATGAACAAAACTTTTTCTCTGTTCCGTGACAAAAACGCTTTTTTGGCGCCATCTGTTTACTTTTTTTGAAAGTTAGTGTTTGGCAACTAAAATACTATAGACAAAAATCAGGAGTTTTGGCGGGAAAGCGTAGAGGATGCATCGCGGTAATATTTTATTTTCCGCAATTGGTGTTAGTTCGAGTTGTCATGTATAAAAATGGTGGATTTTCAGCCATAGCGCCTTGGATAACGCACACGCGTGTAGGAAAGTGGAATATTACAGTGAATTGTGACTCTACGTGTTCAATCCAAATCTCCCCAGGGAGCTTTTAGTTAAGTCCCCACAACTTTACTAAGGCATCAATCATCATTCACCGTTATCATCTTCATCATCATCATCATTAACGTCATCAACTCATCAACATTATTATCATCAACAATAATTTCTAAGAAAATAAATAAAACTGATGACAAGGCAGCATGGTCATAGTACCTTAGCCTGTTCCGAGAGGAACTATAAGAACAAACAAAATGGAAAAGAATCAAAAACTGTGACATTCCCTGTTCTTTGCCTGTACCCTTCATTTGGAAATAACATTCACAATTTATATTTTTTTGGTACAATTCGTACTCGTTACTAAGTTACGTCAGTTACGTCTGTATAGTAAAATTTGAATTTTAAATTATGTTTATCACACCGGCAATGTGAGTATGTGTAAAAATTACGGGTGTCACCTTAACATTGACTACATGTTGTACAATAGAAGGTTCATTAGCATATAAGTATTTATTTATATCGCTGTCTAGCTTTACTAATTTTAACCACTGGGTTTGTCTTTTATAGTGCTGACTACTGCATTAACTTGAAATATTGATGACACATCAATTTTATTTCCTTCACTTCTTCTGTGCATGCCATTTTCTTTTTATTTTGTTTTGATTGACTTCAATGTTTGACAGCCGCGGACACGCGGACAGGTATTTTAATTCACTATGCGGTTTTTATAGAAAAATATATTGTTAATTTTCCGTTTCCATGACTAGCAGTCAGTCAACAGGGTTTCTATATTCTGTGTGCCTAACTACTTCTACTTAACTTTTATTAACCGACTGCAAAAAAGGAGGAGGTTCTCAATTCGTCTGTATACATAATATTTTGAAATTTTCTGATTGGTCTCATTATCGAACCCTGTGGCACTCCAATATTTAATCAATACTTCTAATAAACAAAAACGAACCAAATGAGTTTTAAATCAATCTTAAATTCAAAAAAATATGTAATTTATTAAAAAGGATTGCTAAGGTGGTTTGGGCACATAGAACGAATGAGTACCGAGCGAATGGCACACCAAGCATGTAAGAGACTGGCAGGTTAATTGGGGTCAACATTGCAGGCAGGTCAGAATCATTCGAATCGGACTTACTTCCTTTCCATCATTGATATGGCTATTACGGAGCGATCCGTGTGGTCACGGAGAAAGAATAGAAAAGAAAGAAAGAAAAGAAAGAAAATGTCTTTTTATTAAGACAGAAAATGTTTTTTTATCAAGACATGCTGCAGCACACAAAAACCTATCATGACTAAGTTACAATTATAATTTTTTTACACACTCCATCATTAGGTGCTTAAAACTAATTATTATTAAATCACTATCAATGTAATAATATGCAATGGCAACTCTGACCAACATTCCCGTCTGTTTAAAGTATAAGTTCCTTGGTTCAGATTACATAACTAGCTCTGTAATAAAATTTTTTTTTTAGTAATGTTTATTGTTCAAAAACAGTTTTACATTTCATTAGACTTAGTATTACATTTTTAAGGCTTATTCAAGAGAGTAAAACATAAGTTGGGTGAGATAGTGTTCTCCTAGCTAGGTTGCAGAGCAACCTGTGATAAGGATGAACAGTGCCTGCGCCCCAGGTCGAAATCTTAATGTTCCTTAATGTAATTAATTTAATATTTATATTCTAATTATGTGTGTGTGTGTGTGTGTGTGTGTGTGTGTGTGTGTGTGTGTGTGTGTGTGTGTGTGTGTGTGTGTGTGTGTGTGTGTGTGTGTGTGTGTTGTTAATCTATGACATTACATCATAGCATAGCATAGAATACAAGTAGTAGTCACCACCCCATCTTATCCGAGGGGTGTCGTACGAGGCGACTACCGGAAAGATTCACAGACGACCCGTCTGGCCAGAGTGGATACAGTAGGCTAAAGCCTCGTAACATTGGGAGAGGCCTATGTCCAGCAGTGGACTACAATAGGGTTTTTTTTTATAGGACACGTCAATTTGACTTCACCTCGCCTGATGTTAAGCTAAAGGCGAAGTCTCGGAAAGGGGGTCACCATCGGAAACATGTACCATGTAAACAGTGGTGGCACTTAGCTTGACGGCCTCATTAGATGCCTTTTCACGCCCCGCTTAAAGGACCCGGGACTGTAGGAAGAGGGAAACACGTGAGCTGGCAGGGAGTTCCAGGTCTTAATGGTGCGACATAGGAATGAGTCACTGAAACGCTTGGTTCTAGCAGGTATACTCTGCACTAATTGATTAATTGATTACGGGACGGTCACCGTGGGACCTTCAACCCAGCGACTTCTCTGATTTCCTCCCTTAAACGCGAAAGATTTTAGTGAAGTCTCATACCCCAAATAAAACAAATAATAGAAGTTAAGTGACGTAATTGTTGACCGAATCAAAATTATCGACAAAATTATCGACAGCAATTTTATTGATAACGCTTTTTTATCTCAATGTTTTATAACATACTAGCCTTTGCCCACGGCTCCGCCCGCGTGGATGTCGGTTATCGCGACCAAACATAGCCTATGTCCTTTCTCATGGTCTAATCTACCCCTATACCATATTTCATCAAAATCGGTTCAGTGGTTTAGGCGTGAAAGCGTAACATAGACAGACAGACAGACAGACAGAGTTACTTTCGCATTTATAATATTAGTATGGATCTATACAAATATTTGTTAATAAAATTGAACTGTGTGTGTTGAATCTGTCTGTCTGTATGAATTGGTTAATGTCTAGTACGACTAGGCTAAAGTTAACAGAACTTTCAGTGGCAGATAGCTGATGTTACACAGCGTAACTTAATTACTTTTATTTTAGCTAAATAATTAAGGTCCCGCATAAAAAAGAATGTTACCAACGTGGTTAGCATTGGATGCGGTCACTTGGAATAAATTTACTCTATCAATAATCACCTTCCAAATTCTTGTTCTTCCATTGCTACGATTCAGTGTCATTCGTTACTTATTAGGCAAAGGTCACCAAACTGATACCTATTTTTAATACTAATCTTATAAATGCGAAATTAACTCAGTCTGTCTGTATGTTACGCTTTCACGCCTAAACCACTGAACCGATTTTGATGAAATTTGGTATAGGGATAGGTTAGACCTTGAGAATGGATATAGGCTTGGTTGGTCACGATAACCGACATCCACGCAGGCGGAGCCGCGGGCAAAAGCTAGTAAACTGAATATTTAGGTTACTACAATATAAAGTTCTCGTGTCACAGTATTTGTAACCAAAGTGTTCCGAAACGGCTTAGTCGATATTTTAATTTTTTTGTATAAAATTTGGTAGGTCTGAAAATACGTCGGAAATATTTTTTGTATAAAATTTGGTAGGTCTGAAAATACGTAGGAAATATTTTTTGTATAAAATTTGGTAGGTCTGAAAATACGTCGGAAATATTTTTTGTATAAAATTTGGTAGGTCTGAGAATACGTCGGAAATATTTTTTATACTTCTATCGAAGTGGTAAGGATGGCACACACCAAATTAAACTTAGACTTTTTAAGTTCGTTACAGGCTTTTTAGAGTAGGTATCAGGTTGTTCCATTTTCATACCGCTCTTTTGTCCTTCTTTCTGTTTGTTCGGGGTAATCTCCGAAATATCGGTGCTGATTTCAGCGGGATTTTTTATGTAGGTAGATAGCTGATGTTATAAGATTCATATCAAGGTACTTTTATTTTCAAAAAAATATCAGTGTTCCGCATAAAAAAGAACCCGGCTCATCGTTCACGCGGACGAAGCAGCGGACACAGTTAACTTAAATTAAAATATTATAATAAATTTACCCACCTGCCCAGGGTCCGAATTTTTTCGAAAGCGGTTGCACTTCAGCTGGTAGAAAATATGGCATCAAATATGAAGATATTAACTCCAGAACACTCCAAAGGGCATCTATTAAATAAATACACAGAGCCGCGGCCCCCACTGCCGCTAAAATTATAATCATTATTATTTTTTTCACTAATAACAATTATAAAAATTTAGAGGTTAGTTTTATTTCGCGCGCTTTCAGTGATTCGATTTTTGTTTAAAGTTCGCGCGACAACCGAACGTTGCGGTTGAAGTCTCACTACTGGCTCGGCTACTGGCCTGTTGGCGTACGCTAATGACGAAGGCATTCAAGCTACGCAGCCATGTTACGACAATTTTGACCTATAAACTTATTATGTCATTGCTTATCAACACATTCCGTGATTACTTTGTGTTGTAAGATAATGTGTGATACGAATTTTATGTTCAGGTAATGGGTAGGTACCTTATTTTATCTGTTACAAACTACTGAGATTAATTACTTGAATTTGTATGATTCTTACTTCTTACTAATATTGTAAATGTGAAAGTTTGTGAAAATATTCCATTTTTTTTAAGAATATTCGTAAATATTACCTAACCGAAATTACTCTTTAACTCCTTCTACTAAGTTTAACAGAACTGCCTGTGTTATCGCAATGTCCAGGACCCAAACCCGGGATCTCTCTATCGTAAGACCGACTTCCACTGCTAACACTTCATTTTTGTTTGTCAATCAGACTCAAACGGCTGAACGGATAGGTATCACATAGGATCTAGAATCACTATTTATATAGATTCCAAGATATAATTCTTATGTATAAAATTCTAACGCCTGAAATGGTTTGATCTTGCTTGAATAAAAAATATATTGCTGTTATATTTTTCTAGGCGCTTATAGAATTTAATAAAAAAAAAATTACTCCAAACGCAGGCGTGGCGGTGACAGGTGCGGTACCAACCTTCGTAAACTTTGTAACTCAAGGATTATAGCGAACTTATTAACAAGTCGTCAAATTGCCACACCATAATTTACATAACATTTATTATATTTCTAAATACAAATTATAAGTCGTAAATATTAATATCTAGGTGGATATCTTGCCTACCAATATTTAGGTGGCGATTACAATTTTAAAGTAAATATAGTGAACTAAAATGTAGTTTAGTTATAACCTATAGGCAACCTTGTGCACCAACTAACTAAGTACCTATTTTAATATGTATAGTGAGTCTATGGCGCGGGTCGTAGAGGTAGGGCGTTCGGAGCGCGGGGTTTTATTCCTGCTTATTACAAATACAGACAGCCTCCGTAGCGTAGCTATAGTGAACACGGCCGCTACGCAGGAGGCGCGGTTTCCATCCCCGCAAAATGCAAATATTTGTATGCATGAATATGGGTATTTGCATTGGTCTGGTCGTGCCTCGGAGAGTCTTTTTTTTTTTTTCGTGCGGAAGTCCCCTCGGATACCCCCCTGCCGGAGCCGGAAGGGGAGGTTATGTTGGACTCGAACCGACTAAAACCGCACGCCGACTGTGGGTCTTGGTGCTAGGCCGGAGGTGAGGTTGTCATAGACATATCCCTCGCACCCCGGCTGACCCAGGGCCATCCCTTACGGTCTGGCCCTCAACTCGCCCCCGGAATGGGGAGGCGCGCTACTCAGCGCGCCGCCGAAGTAGTCGTAGTCTAGATATATAGTTACTTATTTAACTATAAAAGGATTGCAGGGTCCGCCTTCTGGCTTTTACTCCTTCACTTCGCAAGGTGTTTGACATCCATAGCAATGAGACTATTGGCATGCATATCATCTTTTACGACTTTAAGGCTCGTATTCTATAATGACACTCGGCCTGAATCGCGATTTATCACAGGACAGATCGTATAGACAGCTTGATAGTTTGACATATAGCCTACTAGCTTTTGCCCGCGGCTCCGCCCGCGTGGATGTCGGTTATCGGGACCAAACATAGCCTATGTCATTTCTCAAGGTCTAATCTACGCCTATACCAAATTTCATCAAAATCGGTTCAGTGGTTTAGGCGTGAAAGCGTAACATACAGACAGACAGACAGACAGACAGACAGACAGACAGACAGACAGAGTTACTTTCGCATTTATAATATTAGTATGGAAGTATGGATACAATCTGTCCTTAGATAAATCGAGATTCAGGCTGAGTGTACCACACAACCACAGATTAATTGGATGAATAACGTGGTAATAATAATAATCCTGCGGTAGCCTAGTGGTATGGGTAATGGATTGCTAAGACGAGGTATCGGGTTCGATCCCAGGTTTACCATGGCACACACCAATGACTTTTCGATGTTTTTTGAAGTTATGTGTGTATTTATCGCAGGTTTATAAGTGCCCGGTTAATGGCAATAGGCTTGCCACCTATTACATTGGGACCTAAATATAAACTGGCGAAATGTGGGTGCTAGCACCTTTGCCTACCCCTTCGGGGAATACAGGCGTGAGTTTATGTTATGTTGTGTTTAACGTGGTTACTCGTACACTCCTACATTTTAACACGGCCACGGAGGCTACAATGTGAGGTTATACAAGAAGGGTATTAGAAGGTAAGAAGAGGCTTACAGGGTCGGCAGCACGAGTGTGATGCTCTTGTGTTGCATAAGTCCATTGGTAGGTACCCACTTTCTATCAGATGGGCCGTGTGCTTGTCTGCCACCAAATTGGTATAAAAAAAATCTCACGGTTAGGGTGCAGCTTTAGAAGTAAATGACTTGGCGTTTTTAGACTAAGAACCATTAAATGAAACACATAAAACCGTGTAAGGCAGTTTATTATGCTCACCCTTATAATTAAAACTTTTATAATTAAAACCTTATAATTAAAATTATTTTATTTTAGGTTTTTTTTAATATACTTTATCTTGACACGAGACAAACGCACATTCGTCCATATTTAGTCTTAAGAAATCACTTTTTGTAAATTGACGTCTGTAAAATGCTACAATAGAGTTTATTACGCTGTTTCCACTGGCGCCTAGGAAGCGGTGATAAACATAGTTTTAAGCAGAATTTTACGTCAAGAAGCTGCAGGTAGTAGTGCTACACAATTTTGAATACATTTTGATTTGAATAAGAATGTTTGAACTCGAGTTTGAGTATAAACTTGGTTTAAAGGCTGGTAACCACCAGAGCCTCGATTCTGCCATTTTGTGTCATAGCACTCATAGCAAAACCCACGGAGGAGAGAATGATTAGCAAAACCACGCTCATTCCACGGGCACTACAATTTTTTTTTCAATTTCAGAGTTTCCAAACCACTTCTAATGGACTTTATCATGATTTATTTCATAATATTCACTTTTAGGACGACGTTTTGGCTTTTCAGCACTCATGGAATGCTAGAAATGGTTTTATTTTCAATGAGTGATATTCGCGTAAACTTCAGGAAGTATCATTTATTAATATAGAGTTAATAAGGTCCAAAATTGTTTTATACAATCTGCAAAATGCTATTTAATTTTAAACTTTAACCTACCTATTAAGATAAAATAACAGAATCGGGGTCCTGGCGACAACCACTGTAGTTCCTTCTTACAGTTAAACAATATAAATAACTTATTATATAAATGGCTTATAGCACCTCGTCACTTAATACCTATAGAACAATTATTATTTGTCATTTAGATAATTACTAGACCGCAACAATTTTATGCGCTGCCATTTGTACCTATTCTCTTTCTACTTCGGTTATATTATATGCATACAAACTAAAGAAAATCTTCTAAATATGTTACGGTAAAAACAGTATCAAGAACAAACAGTCTTCGCAGAAACAGACACGTTTATTTTATACTGCCATCTTAAATAAAGATTCAATGACATAAGCCGGGTGATTTTACAGTCGTTTCGGTAAAAATAATTTGTACAGTTTCGAAAGCAAAATCATCTGGAAGTATTAATTTGGCGAAAAAAATATGTTTTTTTAAACCCCCATATATTTGAATGAATTTTTTATAGCATTTATTATGCAAAATTTTAAGTTCGAAAAACATTGGAAAAAATGAAATGCTCAAGTGAGTTGAGTCCAACAGTTCGTAAGAATGTTAGTAGATGGCTGCACCGTCGCCCTTATAGACGGATATAAAGAGAAGGAAAATTTGGTATGATTCAAGTGGTGCTCAATAGCTCAGTTGGCAGAGCAATCCCCCTGTAAGGGAAAGGTCGTGAGTTCGATTCTCACTTGAGCATTTAATTTTTTCCAATGTTTACCCCCATATATTTTTCCTTTCACCTGAAAATTATTCCCATACATTATCAAAAAAAAATTTCGCCAAATTAATACTCCCAGATGATTTTGCTATTAAAACTGTGCCCGAACTATTTTTATTCGAAACAACTATAAAATCATCACATCACGTATATTTACTGCAAGATGAAAATTGGTGTCGCGAACGACTCCAAGCATGGCCACAACAACAACCAGCCCTGCAAGAAAACTGTATGACTATCTATTTCTTTTAAGTAAGACAAGACAGAGACACAATTAAGATGGTCTTGTTATTGTAAAATTATATAATGCAAATCATTTATCAAGATTTTTATACAATACAATCGACAATATCCGTATCCGTATACGGTGCAGAATATACCTGATAGAACCAAGCATTTCAGTGACTCATTCCTATGCCGCAACACTAAGACCTGGAACTCCCTGCCAGCTCACGTGTTTCCTTCTTCCTACAGTCAGTGGGGCGTAAAAAGGTATCTAATGAGGCCGTCAAGCTGAGTGCCACCACTGTTAACATGGTACTGGTGTTTACGTTGGTGACCCTCTTTCCGAGACTTTGCATTCAGCTTAACATCAGGCGAGGTGAAGTCAAATTGACGTGTCCTTTATAAAAAAAATATCTTCCTCAAGTATCAAGGACTTTCTATCCACTAGACTAGTTCTACTAAGATAATTTTGTTAGGTACTTATTTTATTTATTTTTAGGAAAAAATGCAAATTTTTTGTCAAGGTTTTGAGATAAATGACTAAATAATAGTTAGTGCACAATTTATATCACATTTTGGAAGGTCATTTCTGTAACCACACCGTCGATCTACTTATACCAATGACTTTTTCATCCCACCATCTCGGAAAGAGTATTTTTAATCTTCAATATCCGAGTGGAAAAGCCGTTTTTATTCTCTAGAGGATAAAGTAAATTGAATTTAGAACATCGTGTGCACTAAGTTTGTGAATTAAAAAAAAACATTAAACCCATTTACTGCTACCTCTATGGTGCCGAATATATCATACAACTTTTTTTAATTTGTTAAAAACTCAGACTCAGAACCTTCTTGGTGTTCTTTTTTCAATTTGCTTTGTACGCGGTTCTTTACGCGGCATTTTTTCACGTCATTGTTAAACCTTGAAACTTGAAAACAAGTGAAAAAACTAAAATGAGTGATTCTAGCGACGAGGAAGTTTGTTTGACGCCAACAGAATTGACTGAAACTGTTAATAATGCGCAAATGAGCTTTTCATTTCCTCGCTGAGGTGGAATGAAAAGTTACGTGTTGCACTCGAGTGCAAAGATTTTACACCTCGTGCTCTTTTGATTCCCTCGCTAGCGCTCAGGATTCTAATTTTAGAATCCTTCGCTTGCTCGGTCATCAAAATTGAACGCGCGGTTAAAAAGCAACTTTGCACTCTCGTATAACAAATAACTATTATTTTATCTAAGTAACCTTTGCATGTCAAAATAAAAAAACTAGTGGCATAAAAATAAACTACCAACTACCAACCTACAAGCTGTTCGGAATTTTGTGTCACAGAACGAGGCAATGAATTTTAAATTTCGAATGTGGAATGTCCATTCGGTTAGTTTAGGTACGTAACTAAAGGTAAACAATCTTGTAGCGACTTTTTTTTTAAAACATATCATAAAAAAATATATACATAATAATAAAAATATATACAAAAAAATATATCTTTATGTAGGCTAACTGATCAACTAGTGGTTCAATTTCAACTTTATGTTTTCAAAATTAGTTTTTAAACTGAAAAATCTTAATAATAGGAGTGTTCAAACGCTTAGTACACGTACGAAACCACGTTTCGAAAGGAGAATAATATTTCTTCTTTCGAAACTGGTTACGGTAATATAAAAAAAATATTCTTTCGAAACTCGTTTCGATAAAAGAATATTGTTTCTTCTTTCGAAAATAAAACATATTTATAATATCAAGATTGTTTTTAACGTTTAGTTAACCGATTGGAGTATAGATATAATCATAGCAACTAAGTAAACTGTCAAGTGAAGGATTTCGCCACCATCCATTCAATTTTGTTAAATTGTGCTAAATTCACTTTGATGTGCAATAACAGTTACAATTTTATTACAACCGTAGTTCCGGATTCAACCAATCCAGTAGGAAGACAGTTCTGAAACCCGCAGAACTCCTTAAAAATTAAGTACATACAGGATAAAAACACTAGGTAAGTATATGGTCTAAAATACTTTGGAAATAGGTACGATTCTCATAAAAACCATGAAAAATGTTAATATAATAATATTATGTATTAATCACATGCAAACACACATTTAAAACGAGAACAAAAACAAATTAAAAATAAATCATTTAAACTAAGCATTTAAAGTATCAACATTTCAAATCCTCGTCTAGCGCAAGGTAACTAAACAATTAGGAATAATTTAACTGTCATTCAACAGTTGAGCCAAAAGATTGCAAGCACCATCGATATTCAAAGAATAATAATCTCAAACGGCACCATATACACATAACCGTAAAGAAATTTTCATATGAACTATCATTGTCGTTTATGTTCTTTAGCTTTGCAATCTTCTATTATTATGTAGATATTTAGGACTGATATTACTATCAGACGGTTTCCGAAATGGTGTAAGGTTTGTTGTTAGGTCCAGGCACCGAGGAATCCTTCTCTTCCTTCAGGGTGCTCACACCCTTGAGCGCATTCTTCACCACATGGTAAGGAGCTGAAACAAAAAATACGTAGGTTAGTACGTGTAAGAGGGATAGCGGTATCCGTAATACCTAGATAGTGAAATACTCTTCTTGATTTATAGAAATTCTAGGTGCGAGTAGTCTCAGCGTCAGAACGACCTTGACTACAAAATCTCAAAATGTTTTTTTAGAACACGTCAATTTGACTTCACCTAGCCTGATGGTAAGCTAAAGGCAAAGTCTTGGAAAGAGGGTCATGTTAACAGTAGTGGCACTGAGCTTGACGGCCTCATCAGATGCCTTTTCATGCCCCGCTTGTTGGACCCGGGACTGTAGGACCTCAATACCAAGGTATTAAGAACGAACCAAACTGTTTTATTGATTAAAATTGTATTAATGTTCGAACTAAAGATGTTTGCCAAGGAATTAAGATCATTTTGAATAACTTGTTCGTCTTTGATGCTGATTGTACTTACATACTGCGAGTGACAAATTATCGAGGTACTAGTATTAAGTATTACTTTTACCTTTATGTGGGGCAAGGTGGCAAGGTGATATCTTATTAGTGAAAGCTAGTATCACAGAATAAAAAATAGTAGAAGGCAATTAGGCAATTAACAATTGGGTATTATTCTATAGTTAAAATAAATTATCTAACCGAGCTTATTAAATTAAACATGGTAAAAGAGCGGTTATACAAATGAGGTCGAATGGAACTCGATGTTTGACAGAGGGTCTAGTGGACACTAATGTAAAAATGAAATCCAAGATTGAGGGTCCAATTCTAACATGGAGGTCCAGTGGATTATATTTATAGATGAGGTCGAATTTTGAGGGTCCAGTGGGTACGTAGCCTAAAAATTGCGTCGGTTCTTATTTTATAGTTTTTTTAATCATCCCCCCAACCTATAATAGTAACTGATTTGACTATTAAATTTTATGACGTCACTAAATCTTTTCTCATTACATGTTACCTTTTATCTTATTGTTTTGTACTTTCACGCGTTATTTCAATCAGTATATAAAAACTGAATTGTTAGCGGAATCCATGGAGTAGGAAATGATAGCGGAGTTGTTGCAAGGCAATCGAGTCGCGTGCCATCCAAACGTCAAATGGACTCATTCGGTAGGAACGTTATACCTGAAGTCCTTCGACTTTTGACACCCCGCGCGTCTCTCTTCCCACCCGCATTCGGCGCGCGTTTTTATTAGGAGAAATATCAATGGGGCATCTCCGTTACTTAATCATATTCTGTCCTCCGTGGCGGAATCATTGGGAACGGCATGGAAAAAAAAATCGTTTTGACGTTTAGTAAAAAGTAACTATTTTGACTAATCAGTAGAATACCCAATTAATGTACCTATTCTGATTAGGTATTATTTTAATACATACATACATAAACTCACGCCTATGTTCCCCGAAGGTGTAGGCAGAGGTGCTAGCACCCAAGTTTCGCTAGTTTATGTTTAGGTCCCAATAGGCTCGCCACCTATTGCCATTAACCGGGCACTTATAAACCTGAAATAAATAATACACACATAACTTCGAAAAGCATCGAAAAGTCATTGGTGTGTGCCATGGTAAACCTGGGATAGAACCCGAGACCTCGTCTCAGCAGTCCATTACCCATACCACTAGGCTACCGCAGATATTATACCTATAGTAGTTTAAATATTAACAGCAATTTTAATTTGTGCTATGCTACCTATACTTGACATTTATTTTGATGAATAATTGTTATGTTATTGAATGTATTACTTTGCCAATAATAACAATACCTAATGACAGTAACATAATTATATTCTTTTGACCTACTTAATGGTTATTGACATTGTATCTCCTGACTTTTCTTTGACATTATGTGTATTGTGAATATCTTTGTTGACACTAATGATTGTCATTTTTATACTGGATTGGCTTCTTTCCTTTTGATTTCTATACGCATTGGGTAATTTAATTTATTGTACTCATTCATTACTGATGAGATGACTGATACAGCCTCTGATGATTTGACAGCCTCCGTGGCGTGGTGGTAGTGCACGCGACTGCTATGCAGGATGCGCGGGTTCGATTCCCGCTCAGTGCAAATATTTGTATCCATGAATATGGCTATTTGCATTGGTCTGGACGTTTCTATGTATAAATATGTATGTATTTAGAAAAAGAAAGTATCTAAGTATGTTTATCCGCTTTCTAGATTCCATAACACAAGCTAATTAAGCTTACCATATGGGTCTAGATAGCATTGTGTAGAATGTTGTGGAATACTTATTTAGAGTTCATTATTGCCTGGCCGCCGCTTCCACAATTGAATTAGATCAATTCTGAGGTCAAAAACAACACAAAATAATTGTTTTTACCTACATAATATATATAACAGTCTATACGAACGTAATTTGGAGAGCCACAGTTAGAAGAAGCGACCAACTAGAATGCTACGCCTGAAGTGTCAAAAATAACCGCGAAACGAAACCATAGAGAATACTCATTTATTTATTTATAAAAAAACAATATAGGTACCTACCTATTTTTGCATGCCAACAAGGTAGGCCGAAGAGAACAATGATTTAAATGCACTAAATACCTTTGTAATACCTTTGCTCAGCAATAAATGATTTTGATTGATTGACTGTAGTACAGTCAGCGTCTTGGATATCTTGACTACGAAGTAGTGATTTGCTATACGAGAGTTTTAAGATAATTTTGATGATCTTCAAACTCTCGTATAGCAAATCAAAATGTTTTATGTATGGATTAGTGTCCGAATTAAGGTGTGTACAAAAAAACGAAATTAAGATCATTTTGAGCACTTTGTTCGTCAACATCTTTCTGATGCTGACTGTGTAATTTATAGTAGGTATGGCGAACGTTCGAGTGTAACCAATCTACGTTAGTCTTTTTTATTTTTAGGACATTCCAAGTACACAGAGCTATCTAGGTTTTTAAGTTTAGTTCTATTATATAAAATAACCAAGAAAGAAAGAAAATATATCTTGTCTATTCAAATAAATATTACTTATAAATAAATAACTATTACACAACATCCTACACAACGCTATTTAGATCCATGGTAAGCTTAACTAGCTTGTGTTATGGAATCTAGATTGCGGATAAACATACAAAGATACCTTTTTTTTTGTAAATACATACATACAATACGTAGAAACACCCAGACCAATGCAAATAGCCATATTCATGCATACAAATATTTGCACTGAGCGGAAATCGAGTTTAATCCAGTAATACAGGTATCATTTTCATTGATGCCATTTTTCTGTTTCTGTGGTACTCCGAATAATACCTACGTATAGAATGGAAATATGGTTCTTATGCAAATAACAAGTAGAACGAATGTAGGATAACTATAACATTTTATTGTTCTATTATTGGACTAAAATCGTAAGACGAAAATAAATTAACAGGCACCGTCCAATGACGTCACCAAGAAATGTTTCGATGTGTCATCGAAGTGGTTTGACCAGAAACAAAGGCATGTTAATCTGGTGAGTCTGGTCTATACAAATACCGTCTGGTTAATCAACTTCGTCGTTTAAAAAGCGTCGGTAGAATAATGTTTATGGAGTCGGCCTAACGATCGAAAGGTCCCGGGTTCGAATCCTGGCCATTACACTACCGACGTGAACCCACTCCTAACACAAGCAATTTAGATTAGTTGGAGGGGTTAGAGGGAATATTATTAATTTCGGTTCTAAAAAAACTCACGCTCGTAATATTAAATAACGATTTGTTCCGCGTTAGCCTCACGAAGTTTTGCCCCACATAAAAAAATCCGTATTCGCCCCACATTTTATTCCTTTTACGCCCCAAACGTAATATTTATTTTGAGTTTAATATTTTATTCTTGTTTTGCCCTATTTTCCTTTCCTAACACCATAGAGATGATATTTAAATGAAATTTTATTGCATTTATTATGCTAACTTTAAAATTCGATTAGGTACATCAAGAAAATAGAATAGCTCAGGTGAAACTTGAACCCCTTACAAGAGGAATGCTCTCCCAACTGAGCTACTGAGCCACACCTGAATCACCTGAAACCGCCGTCTTAAAGACGGTATTAAGGAGAAAGGAACTTGAATTGATTTAAAAAATTTGGAAATTTGATTTGAATTGATATGGCTCAGTAGCTCAGTTGGAAAAGCATTCTCTCTGTAAGGAAAAGGTCGTGGGTTCAAGCCCCACCTGAGCAACTCATTTTTCCTAATGTAATCGAACATAGATCTTCGGTAGCTTAGTGGTTAAGGAGTCGGCCTTACGATCGAGAGGTCCCGGGTTCAAATCCTGGCCATTACACTACCGACGTGAACCCACTCCTAGCACAAGCAATTTAGCTTAGTTGGAGGGGTTAGAGGGAATATTAGTAACTTCGGTTCTAATATTAAAAAAAATAGATAATAGATTTACTTACAACATCAATATCTTTATCCTATACAGGTATAAGATGAAGTCATTGATGCCAGATGCCAGACGATATTACTTACAAGAGAGCGCTTTACTCGTTCAGAAATTCATTATCTCATAATATTGCAGAAGCCAAGGTGACCAATGTCACATTGTTAGTGAGTCAATCACACAAAAATTGCTGTACAGATTTGTCTTACAATTTGTACAAAATGTAGAGTTATACTGTGACATCCATACAAATAATCATGCCTCTTTCCCCAGTGGAGTAAGCAGAGAACACGTGTGTATCCTAAATCACCCCAACACCACTGTAACCAACCACATTCTAGGAAATAAAGATTATTTTTCTTATTCATATACACTTCTTGCTTATTTGCACATTTGCACTTCTTCTACTTCCATAATGGCTTCTTTTTATCCCAGGATCCTGAGAATAGCCAAAAGAGATCATTGTCACTCTTACCTAAGTGAAGTCGGTAATATTAACTTACAAAATTACTCTAAAATCTAAAATATTATTGCTGATGTTCAAACATTAAGTTGCATCAAAAAAATCAGACGTTTAGAAATGTCGAAAGAATTACAAATGGCCGCCAAATGATACTAGGACCGGCCGGCGTCGTACCGTTGGAACCAATTTCGACAAAATTCAAGGTTATCTCTTGCAAAACAAATTAGTTATTTAATGTTTATTTAAATAGCATACGTTAATGTCCAAAGAATTAATACAGGACACGTGTTTCCTGCTGCCGAGCTGACGGCCATCTTTATAACATTGTTGGTGTATAATAACGGTAACCCTTTCACCTGAGACTTTTCCTACAGTATTTTTTTTATTTGTAGCCGTTCAATTGATCGTACCCCGCTGGATGGTAAGCTACCCTAGCTTACCTACCTAGCTACCCTAGCTTACTAAGTCCAAAGTTGACGAGATGAATCTATAATATAAAAATGAATCGCTCAATGTATTGGTAAGCGCATAACTTAACAACGCCTGGACCAATTTAGCCAATTCTTTTTTTTAATGTTCGTTGGAGTTCAATGATGGTTTTTACGGCGAGAAAAATTCTAATACTTGCCGGTAACCGATATCCACGCGGGCGGAGCCGTGGGCACAGGCTAGTATCCAATATAAAAAAATCTTGCTTTATATACCTAAGTGCTAAATATAAAATGAAAAACGCACGAGAAACGTGTTTGAAAACAGTGTTATGATATCCTCTAGCGCCGGCGGGGCACGAGACTTTCTCTACCTTCTATTATATACACTAGCTCTCGTAGAATTCTGCAATGCATTTTCTAAGTAAGTATACGGCATCGAGCACGACGAAGAATTCGACGTAGAACACATACTGTACTGCAGTTCTAGGCTACATCGAGTTTACCGTAGATCTCAACGCTGTATGCTTTAAGAATTATTTTGTCGTTCACGGAGCACCTTCTATTTAGCGTCAGCAGCTTTACCGCCCTCCCTCCCCTGCTTCACTCGTGACATTTACATTATTTTGAACTTTGAACCCCCATTGCACATAAAAATTCAAACCAGTAGCTCCTTCATTTTTATCGTGCGAATAATCCCCACGGAGCCGAAAACCAGTATTTCCTTAAATTAGCGCATTCAACCAAAGAAACTCTTCAGCTTTAAGTATAATATTAGTAAGCAAATTGTATTGAGCCCCATTGACCCATACCGAGACCTTAGGGCATAGCCTAACCTAAACCAACGTAGCCTGAAAATACACATGCCGATTGGCATACGAAGTGCAGGCAGACAGCAGCCGCTTCCATAAACATCGATGAAAAGAGTAGGCGCATCCGATGATTTTTTCACCATTGTTAACATGGAACTTGTTTGTAATAGTGACCCTCTTTTCTTTACCTTTAGCTTGCAGGCGAAGTGAAATCAAATTGACGGGTGTGTGAAAGAATAACGCTACGGACTTTTTTTTAAAGAATATTAGAACCGAAGTTACTAATATTCCCTCTAACCCCGCCAACTAAGCTAAATTGCTTGTGCTAGGAGTGGGTTCACGTCGTGTATTGGACGACATTCTTCCACGTAGCGATGGTGTTTCGTCAGCCAGTGATTTATTTCAAACTAGATTACCTATAGATTGCAGTTTGCAATGCCTATGTTTAAACATTTTGTTCATGATAGGAACCTTCACGGGCATATGCACCACTCGCTAAAGTTTCATCGCAATTGGATGTGTTTAGTAATACGCACACGTGCAAGATACATTCGTTTTTAACTGGCTACATAAAAGAAGTTCTATATTTATTTTTACTCGTAATTTATATTTATATCTCCACCCGCATGGATCATAGATGTCAGTTAAAGCATCTTCGGTTATATCTCCGGCCCGACCAACACATCCTCCATCCAAGACATCCTCGTCTGCACGCGGTACACTTACTAACAAGCGGATGACGCTCTGGGCCTCGATTCTGTTAAAGCCAAACCATAGTGGTGCTGATGCCACCGCGCCATCGCCACTGCAAAAAAACGGCATTAAATAATAGACTTTAAATCCATGCAAAAAATGACATTAAATTTTAGACTTTATTTCTATTTCTATAGGTCTAAAGTTCAAAATGAAATTACTCTTGCAGAGTAATTGAAAAAGTGTAATGAAACTGTTTTCATTTCATTTTGAACTTTAGACCTATAGAAATAGAAATAAAGTCTAAAATTTAATGTCATTTTTTGCAGTGACTGCGGTACGACTGTTTTAGTAAAATCGAGGGCCTGGCGAAGATAATCCACGGCAATAGGCAAAACGTGGCAATCTGTCTAACCCCTCGGGATTAAAGTTAAAATCGTGATATTGTCTGTCTTTTTCCTTCAGGTAGCGTGATGATTAAAGTATGTATTGAGTTATCGCTAGAGAACACTTATAGTTATCAGCTGATATTTAATATCTAGACCTGGTAATATCTAAATTGGAGTATTGAGCTCCTCCGCCGCCATAGAACCCCGTGTTTCCTCAAAAGACATCCAAAAAAACCTGTACTTTTTTATAAAGGACACGTCAATCTGACTTCACCTCGCCTGATTGTAAGCTAAAGCCAAAGTCTCGGAATGAGGGCCACCATCGCAAACATGTACCATATTAACAGTAGTGGCACTCAGCTTGACGGCCTCATCAGATGCCTTTTCAAGCCCCGCTTAAAGGACCCGGGACTGTAGGAAGAAGGAAGCACGTGAGCTGGCATGGAGTCTCTTAAAGTGCGGTATACGAATGAGTCACTGAAACATCTAGAGAGAGATCTGGTAATATCTAGATTTGTGTATTTGAGCTTCTCCGCCGCCATAGCCGTACCGCTGTACTGCGTTTAGAGTAGGTACACTTTGTGAAGTGAGGTCAAGCTAAATGCTGGTAACTAAACATTATAATAACAATGGCCGCCTATTTCTCAATATGTGTTTATCGCAAAGTTTTATAGCATCGGCCAGGCTCGCGACCAACAGCTGAACAACGTGATATTGCAGTATTGCTGCTACCTACCACGTTTTATTAACGACCTAGGCTTTACGTAATACTGCATCATCCATGAGACGAGGTCTCGGGTTCGATCCCAGGTTTACCACCACACACCAATGACTTTTCGATGCTTTTCGAAGTTATGTGTGTATTTATCGCAGGTTTATAAGTGCCCGGTTAATGGCAGTAGGCTCGCCACCTATTACATGGGACCTAAACATAAACTAGCGAAATTAGCACCTCTGCCTACTCCTTCGGGGAATACGGGCGTGAGTTTAAGTTATGTTATGTATGTTATGCATCATCCATTATCAGATAGATCAACCTGCAACTGCTACGCAGAGGTGCGGGTTACATTCCCGGTCAGTACAAATATTTATATGCATGAATGTGTAAGTACTTATATTTGCAATGGTCAAGAGGTTTTTTTATGTTTAACTAGCTTTTGCCCGCGGCTCCGCACGCGTGGATGTCGGTTCCACCACCATCCTTGAACGAACATTTACAAAAAAGAATTGGCCAAATTGGTCCATGCGTTGTTGAGTTATGTGCTTACCAACACATTTAGCGATTCATTTTTATACTACAGATATGTATGCATACTAAAACCCACAATATACATAGTTTATTCTGGACCTAGATAACACTGTGTAGAAGTGGAATGCTTACACACAGGACAGGTTTATGTAGAGGTAAGAAAATGCCACAGAAAATGCTGATCGAGTTTCTTGCCGGAGTCTTCTTATGTCTGGGTCGCGTTTGCTAACTTAGTGTTAAATATTTCTTTTTATATTGACGTTTTGTAATGGTCTATGCAGAATAAGTGATTTTGACTTTTTGTCTTCTCACACAGGTTTATTTAGGTGTGCACTGCATAACCACCAAAGAAACATGAATAATTTTGTACCCAAACTTTCTGACAGATATTTACCAGCAGACCAGCACTAATACTGCAATATACACACTGCAGTTCGCTGCACCAGTAGAAACGTGCGTGTGGGAATGAGTACATTGAAAAGCATTATCTCAATAGGTCATGAATGTATTAAGAGTTAGTATTGCCAACGTCTATCAACGCTTGCAACATCGGGGAGACGGAGACGACTCTCGCTAGTTGCAGAATGAAAGGCTATGGGGAAAAGGCAAGAAAGTGCAGTGCAGTGACTTTGGGAGCACAGTGGTTTAGCTTTAGTAGAATCGAGGGCCAGGTTGTATCCAAGTCGTGCACTTAGGTAGAGTCCGGCGAATAGGGATTTCTTTTAGAAACCTTGTTCCCGGTTATATTACACAGCCTCTGTGACGTGGCGGTAGTGCACGCGACTGCCTTTTTTTTTTTTTTTTTTCGTGCGGAAATCCCCCCGGATACCCCCCCTGCCGGAGCCGGAAGGGGAGGTTATGTCGGACTCGAACCGACTAAAACCGCACGCCGACTGTGGGTCTTGGTGCTAGGCCGGAGGTGAGGTTGTTATAGACATATCCCTCGCACCCCGGCTGACCCAGGGCCATCCCTTACGGTCTGGCCCTCCTCAGGAGGGGGGACAACGGTGTCCCCAACTCGCCCCCGGAATGGGGAGGCGCGCTATTCAGCGCGCCGCCGCCGTGGCCTGCTTCTGCTGGGGTGACAGGCGGCTCCACCCGTCACCCACAGGCCCGCGCTCATGGGGGACGGAGGTCAGTCAATGCCCTCCGACGCCCGAGTTGCCTGCGCGCGCGGGCGGCGCGATCCGCGAGTCTTTCTCGCTCGCGCCGCCTCTCCCGCTCCGCCGTCTCCTTCAAGACCATTACCTGCTCGCTGAAGGAGACGCCGGCCGCCCACGCGTCCGCGCAGCGGACCATTGCTGTGAGCAGGGTGGCGAGGGTGAGAACTCTCACTCCCAGGGCCGCCACTAGCTCCCGCCTCGGTCCGGCCCATGCCGGACACTCGGTGAGCGTGTGCAGCCCCGTGTCCTCGCTCGCGTCGCAGTGATGGCACTCGGACGTTGGCTCCTTTTCGATCCGCCACAGATATCTCCCGAAGCATCCGTGCCCGGTGATAATCTGCGTCAGTCGATACGAGAGGCTGCCATGTGGCCTCTCGAGCCATTCCCCCATGATGGGCCTTACCGCCTCTATGACGGCATGCCCTGCGCGTCGTTGCTCAAGTCGTCGCTCCCACTCCGCCACCATGATCCCGTGGAGCCGGGACCTCTCGGCCCGAATGTCTTCGGGCTCATGATCGAATCCCCGCTCCCGCGCCTCCTTACGGAACCGATACAGTGCCGCAAGGGATCTCGCTTCCAGGATCCACGGTGGCGATCCGGCTAGGAGACTCGCCGCTTCAAAGGATATCGTGCGGTACCCCCTAATGGCCCTGCAGGCCATCGTCTGCTGCGGAGCATGCAGCAGTTGCACGAACCTGGCCTGCAGGGCGTCCGCCCACACGGGGCACCCGTACAGGGCCATGGACCGCACGACACCCGCGTAGAGTCTCCTGCAGGAGTCCTCTGGGCCCCTCAAGTTGAGCAGCAGCCGCATCAGCGCGTTAGCTGACACCAACAGTTTGGGGCGCAGACTTCGGAAGTGCTCTCCGAAGTCCCACCGACCGTCGAGTACGAGCCCCAGGTATTTCAGCCGGGGCTTGATGTCGATGGGAGTACCTCCTACTATCAAGCTGGATCCCGGGGGTGGCCTGCGCCGAGGACCATGAAAGAACAAGGCCTCGGATTTGTGCAGAGCCACCTCGAGACCCAGCCGCCGGATCCGATCCACGACTTGAGCAACAGCGGTCGTGGCCCTCTGGGTCACCTCGCGGTGAGTAGCGCCACTCACCGTCACTAGCGTGTCGTCCGCGTAGCACGTGACGGTGGCACCGAACGCGAGCTCACCGCGAAGCACCCAGTCGTATCCGATGTTCCACAGGAGCGGCCCCAGGACCGATCCCTGTGGGACACCACACGACATCTCACGCCTACCGACGCCGGTCGCACTTGGGTAGATGACGGCCCTCTCCGTCAGGTACGCCCCGACTATGCGGCGGAGGTAGAGAGGCACATCGTGGTACACGAGCGCCTCCCTGATGCAACTCCAGGGCAAGGTGTTGAACGCGTTGGAGATGTCCAAGGACACCGCCAACGTCACCTCGCCCCGGGCAACCGCATCCTCCGCCAGAGTCCTCACGCGCATGATGGCATCCACAGTGGAACGCCACCGGCGGAAGCCGTACTGAGTGTCCGCTAGGTCCGGCCCCACTCTAGAGAGGTGCTCGACGAGGCGCTTGGCAATCACTCTTTCGAAGAGCTTGCCCATCTCGTCGAGCAACACTATGGGCCGGTACCCGGACGGCTCGTCCGGCACGCGACTGCCACGCAGGAGGCGCGGGTTCGATTCCCGCTCAGTGCAAATATTTGTATGCATGAATATGGCTATTTGCATTGGTCTGGGTGTTTCTATGTATAATATGTATGTATTTACAAAAAAAAAAGTATATAAGTATGTTTAACCGCATTCTAGATTTCATAACACAAGCTATAAAAGCTTACCATGGGTCTAGATAGCGTTGTGTAAAATGTTGTGGAATATTTATTTATTTACTAGGTTTTGCCCGCGGCTCCGCCCGCGTGGATGTCGGTTCCCGGCAATTATTCGAATTTTTCTCACCTTTTAAACCTTCCCTAGACCTCCATGAACATTTCAAGACCAAGATAAGATAAATCCGTTTAGCCGTTCTCGAGTTTTAGCGAGACTAACGAACAGCAATTGATTTTTATATATATAGATTTATTTATATTACAACTGAGGCTTTTACCGCTGAGTCTGGGGTTTGTTACTCGTACTCTCTTTTCCTTTTGGTTATGGTTTAAGCGACTATTATGGAAACGATTGCTATATGATATCGTGCTTAAATGCGCATCATTTTTAAACGTATTTAGAGACTTTAAAAACGTTAATAGCCTGGGTTTTTTGTACGGTTGGGTATTATAGCATAGGTATAAATGAGTATATACGTTCCATATCAGCCGCTGCAGATTCTCTGGTAATGAAAAAAAAAATCGTGTATCAAGGTTGCCTGGAAGAAATCGCTTCCAGCGCCGCCCATTGTACATTATACTGTATAGATGCGCATTATTTACATGACCTACTGTAAATCTGTTGGTGTACAATAAAGAATTATCTTTCTATCCATCTAATAACACTCACGGACCTAGCTAGGGGCTTGTGTTCTCATTGCTAGTCACAGCTCCACATACGAGAAAGTCTGATTCTTCACCCCGCGATCCACAAGCTTAATCCCAGGATAAAACAAAGCCTAACCTATATTCCCGACCAATATCTACCTTGTTCAGTAATTTTTGTGATGTGCTGTCTCAAACCAATTCTCGGCAGAACCGGTCTATTCGTGCCAATCTCAACAAAAACCGTCATTACGAACGAACAACTATTTCCTTGTTCTAAGCGAAATGTCAACGATTCGTGTTATATGCCTACGTGTTGCAAAGTTACGTACACCAAGAATACGTATATATTATGGTGACGTAATCCTTTGTGAATAAGGTTCTTTAAAAACGTACATAATATTTCGCCTTATACATACACAACAAGGCATACGACAATACATACTAAACAACTGTCCATATTTAAAAACAAACAAATACATCCTTCGTCGCCGTGGATACTTCTAAGCAGTGTTGCCAATGCAAGAAGTATTTGTCCCTAGAACTAGATTCAAATAGGCATTGTTACATGGAAATTAGATTTTTTTTTGTTACGGATCTGCGGTAGCCTAGTGGTATGGGTAATGGACTGCTGAGACGAGGTCTCGGGTTCGATCCCAGGTTTACCATGGCACACACCAATGACTTTTCGATGCTTTTCGAAGTTATGTGTGTATTTATCGCAGGTTTATAAGTGCCCGGTAAATGGCAATAGGCTCGCCACCTATTACATTGGGACCTAAACATAAACTGGCGAAATGTGGGTGCTGGCACCTCTGCCTACCCCTTCGGGGAATACAGGCGTGAGTTTATGTTATGTTATGTTATGATCTCGGTTTCGTGACCTATAGGAACATATGTAGTGGTTATCCATTTTTGCATTTTTGCCTTTCTGATTGAAACAGGTTTGGGATACATATCGGTTGGATAGTTTAAATTATACAGGGTGATTTTATAGTAGTTTCGGATAAAAAGAATTTGGCCACAGTTTCAATAGAAAAATCATCTGGGAGTATTAATTTGGCGAAAGAAAAAAAAACGTTTTTGATATGGGAATAACGTTCAGGTGAAAGGAAAAATGTATGGGGGTTTAAAAAAATATATTTTTAGTTTAGTCCTACAGTCCATGTTGTTTATAACTATCCAAATTACTGCAGAATCAATTTAAATTAGAATATTTATGGTTTTATTCAGTCATAGTCAATAATATAATATGTTAAGTGTTTTATTATTTTCAATAACTTAGTTTTTAATAGTAAAAATTTGCATAGTTTGCCAAAGCATTGTCGCCGTCTAGTAACCACGCTTGGAAATAAAAGTTGCTTGCCTACTTTTGGAAGTTACGAGTGTTTTGTTCCTGATTACCAGGATGCACAATCAGGAATAAAAAACGGTTACACTAACTATATTATCTGTGATATTACGGACATAGGTAGGTACGAAATAACTTTCTAGATCGAATACCCACGAGATTCTGACCTAGCTAGACCACAAGTTTCTAATAACTACTACTATAAGTACTTTAAGAGTTAGACTAAAGTACCTATCTAAGCGCCGCCCGGTTCAACCAAAATTCATTTAAAGTTCATTTAAAACGATAAAGATTTTTAATAGGTATTGTTCACTATAAGATGTTGTTAGGTTAGATAATTATGTAACAAATTAATACAGGAGGACCCTTAAGTAGGGACTGAAAAAATAATAACCGACTTGATATTACATGGACCTCACCACTTTTTACGGTAGAACATTTTTTTGGCTTGCGAAAATTTGGTATTTTTGACAAAATATCTATGTCTATGGCATAGAAGGAACCTACTGTCCTAAGTTTATTTAAAGCAATTTAGGTCATTATAGAGCTAAACTCAGTTCAGTCAGCCATCCGAAAAAGGTTGCCTTATTCATAATAGGTAGGTACGTGTTTAGATCAAGATTGCAGACGTAAACAACCTTGGTTTATTCTGAACATAACGCGGGCAAAGTCAACAGCAAAAAAGTAGGCAGCGTCATAAATATCTTGACGACGAAGTCTCAAAATGATTTTAAAACTCTCGTATTACGAGCAAATCAAACTGTTTTATTGATTTATATAGTATTATTGTTCGAACTAAAGGTGTTTGCCAAATATCAGAACCATCGGTCAACTGGAAGGAGGTCAAAATACGGAATTAAGATCATTTTGAGCACTCTGTTAGTCAACATCTTTCTGATGCTGACTATACCTACCTATATAGACTAAATGACTTAAGTGAACGAGAATAAAGACGCAATAAAGATGAGTGACTGAGTTCACTGACTTGATGGCCTAGTTCTAAAAAGAGCTTGTTTGGGAGGTCAGACAGCAGTCGCTCCCAATATAGCCTAAAAAACCCAGCCACGTCACGCCAGCTAACGCAAGGACAATGATAACACTTGATACTAAAAGGTTGGTGGCCACTGTCAGTACTCAGTAGGTCTAGAGGGCAACGTACGAAATATACCTAAGTGGACTCAGGTGCCTACTCATCTATTATTCTATTTAAAAATTATGCAATTTTTAAACTTAGCATTATCACTTATCACAGATTACAATTTTTTTTGTTATTCTATGAATTGACATGTCCTGAATAAATTACCCTCCTTCCTTCGGCAGTCGGGTAAAAGAATGTATCTAACTAAAATTGTATTCCCGATAATTTCTCCACCCCACAGAACATTTACCCCCTTCAAAACTCCACACACACTTGAATTTTTTCCACTAAATTTAAGAAAAATCCCCAGCGCTGGCATCACTGCTTTCGAACACAAACACAAGTCTTTATTCAATAAATACAGAGCAATAACACGATTTACTTACCACACCAGATCCTGAGTCTCCTTCTGTTAGCTTCATCGTCAACTGTGCATAATCGAATGATATCAAATATAGCGAGTAATGTTAGGAAAATGAGTAAACCGTACACTATTACTTGAATCATGATTCGGCAACGACGCGACTTGCGGCAGCGGCGACAATAATAACACTGAATTAAATTACTAAAGAACTAAGAACACGCGTGTGCCGGTGTGCTGGCGAAAACCGGACACGAGTCCTTCAAGTTGTCGTACTAATATAGCGTCGCAGACCATTATTGAAGTTTGTTTTATCTTTTGAATAGAACTTCCGATTTCAATAATTTAAATGGTAATCAACAGGCATTGAGACAATCTTGAATCCATATCCATACTAATATTATAAATGCGAAAGTAACTCTGTCTGTCTGTATGTTACGCTTTCACGTCTATACCACTGAACCGATTGTAATGAAATTTGGTATAGGGATAGGTTTGACCTTGAGAAAGGACATAGGCTATGTTTGGTCGCGATAACTGACATCCACGCGGGCGGAGCCGCGGGCAAAAGCTAGTATGAAATAATTTATTTAGATAAGAATTAATGCAAAGAAAGCTTCGAGGACGTTCTGCTCAGCACTGAAAATTCCATGATCAGACTTTGATCAGCATTTCTTCTTGACTTTGTATCCTCGCGCACAATTTTCAAAATGCGATACGGTTTTTTTGCATTATTTACTCTCCATCGGGTTAGTAAAGCTAAATGAAACGGTAATTTCATAAAAAAACATTACTCCAAAAAAACACCTAGTAGCACCAAGCGCGTGCTTTTTGCGTGCCCCTTACACTCGGTATGGACATGTAACACACGTCATCAGGTGGGCCATGGCATAGAATAAATAAATAGCAGGTAGGTAACCTACTGCGTGTCATGGTCTGTCTGTGACATTAACTTAGTACATAGTTACTATCGTACCTACTTATATATTACTAGCTGTCCCGGCGAACTTCGTATCGCCAATTTTTTCCCGCCCCGCGATCCGCGTCAGATCCCGTTCCCGCTGCACCATTTAGGGGGATGAAAAATAGATGTTGGCCGATTCTCATAGATACCGGATAAGCACAAAAAATTTCATCAAAATCGGTCAAGCCGTTTCGGAGGAGTATGGCAACGAAAACTGTGACACGAGAATTTTATATATTAGATGTTTGCAGTCTGTGGAGCTGTGAAGTTAATCGGATACGTCAATATGGCTGCTGAACTGAAATATCGTAAACAGTTTTCTTAGGCAATAATTAGACATTTGTCCAACATAGGTATATATAAACTGACCAAATTAATAGCGGCCGGACTAGTGCAAGCAATTTTTTCTTAGTAGTCCTTGTAGCCAAAAGTTAAAAGGCAAACTCCATTTATTTTCATCCTTTTGGAGGTGTTTTTGTGACGGGGGTCTTTTTAATTATTGTTTTTTTTTTTACAAAACGACTGTACAATCTGGCTCCGGCGGAGGAGGTATCCGTGGGAATTTCCGAACGAAAAAAAGGATGTATAATAACATTTTAGAGATTCTTAGCGTTTAAAATATATCACGATGAAATCTTTCAAGGAATTTTTATTTTGATAAGTAATTCAACACGTACAGCACCTCTCTAACCCCAAACACTCAAACAATCCACTATATGGGTGAAAAGCAAAAGCAAAAAAAATACACGGCAAGCCTGAGAACGGTAGTGCAATGTGTTGGTTTTACGATTTTGATTACTTTTCATAGTATAATAGGTACTTCTCTACCATGGCAAAAAAAATTGTTCAGTAATGTCCTCTATTACATAAAAAAAATTAATTACAAAGTGTCATTTTATCATTTCGGTGACCTGTCCTGAATCGAATTTCACTCGTAAAATATCTTGCCCTGCAGTTGTATTTAACATTTGGACTAAAATCGAATTTTGTATGAATAAAATATAATATGACCCATAGAAAAAAACTAATATTGTTTGTTTATCTTATTTCTTATACATTGTATTAAATAGTCTACTTTTGTCCTGTAAAAAGTTATCATTTTGGTGGACAGTAAGTTTTAGTAGAGTAACTTCGTCAACATAGCGTTTTTGCGCCCCTCGTGCCTTTCCTTACTTCGAATCAGGCCACCTCCATTCGTTGGAGTGCACGAACGCGTCACAAAATCATCGTGGATTCCCGCCGAAAACTAAGTATATCATTTCAGTGATATGGGGACAAAAATAGTGTCATTTCTGTGGCCGTTATAGCTCGTGTTAGGTTCATTCAATTTATTTCAAAATTGTGTTTTAAATTCGCCGTAAGATATGTTTTGTTACAGCAGTGTTGACATTATAATATTAATTCTAATATGGGAGTTAAATGTAAAACTTATTATTTTTATCACTTCGGTGTTATCATTTCAGTGGATTCGGTGGACTGTAATACCGACAACAGTCCACTTAAATGAAATTTAACTTAGAAATGATAAAATCATAATTTTTAGAGATCCTTGAGTCTAAGATTGAATCATAAAAATTTGGTGAGATAATTCTAGATATTGTAGGTTCGATATTATTAATTTGATGTGTTAATATTTGTTTTCTTTTTTTTCTTTTATTTATCACAATACAATAAAAAAACAGTTTAAAATATCTTGTTAGAAAATGGATAATAGATGTACTTACTTCTAGACAATGTGTATTCTCAACGATAATGTGATGTTCAATGTTTAAAAATTATGATTTGGAATTTAGGATGCCGCGACCTAAGCTACAGACCAGAAAGGAAAGGTTAAAAAAAGAAGGTTATATGAAAGAAGAAGAAAAGAGAGAATTAAGAGCAATGACGTCACACGCGAAGAGTTTCTTAGAAAAGACAGGGAGAGATATGCTAGAAAAAAAGAAGCAGGATCGATTCATTGAATTCATTCATTCTGTTGCAATAGTGACTAGTGATTGCGCTATTTTCATTCTTTTCGCATAAGTGCATAATCGGATTATATAGTCAAACTGTTTGCAATAATTTACGATAACGTGATCTAATTTTTTTTTGTTAAGTTTAAGACGAAGTGTTTAGCTCTTTTGAACATACTTACATTATTTTTATAATTTTTCTTATTAAATCATTGTGTCGTAAAAATATAAGAGTTGATTTAGTACATTTTGAAGTTTTACATACAAAACACTATTATTATTACCAGTACATAAAAAAACCCGACTGCCACTGAAAAGACCGAAATAAGTTTGATAGCAGCCGGTACCCATTAATTTTCTTTCGTATTATGATTGGCAAATGGGTACCGCCTGCTATCAAACTTATTTCGGTATTTTCAGTGGCAGTCGGGTTTTTTTTATTTTTTAATAATTTGTTTTATTTTATACTTTTTAGTTATGATATGACATGTATATCTTTTTGTAATCTCCTTTTAATTTCCTTCCTATCGTTTATACTTGAAATAAAAACTTATAACTTAAAATAAATAACTAAGAAAATTAGCGATTGTTTCGTAAAACAACTTTAAATCGTTATATATCCTAAACTATTATTTTAAATGAAAAATGATAAAAGAAACCTAAAGATGATTTTAAAATACCTATTCAACGACACCCCACTTGACATAGTTCATCGATTTTTTTTTATATTTTGACAATATGGCGTCTGGTTGTCGCCGTGGTGAATTTTGATTACTGCCATGTTTCTAGTGACACTCGCAAGGTTAAGACGAATCGATTGACGTAAGAATTATCAAAATCGGCCTATGCATTTGGTCTCTAGAACGCCACATAGAAACAAACATACATACATAGACTGATAAACACATTATCCTCCTTTGCGTCGCGCAGTCGGGTAAAAAAAAACATTCGTTCCGCAAAAAAATTAACTTTTTTTCTCTAATATAATAGTTTGATCTTATATTTAATAAATATCACAAATACAGTCTAGTGATATCTCTATGGAATTTATTTAGATTCGTTTCAGACAATCTACGGAATCCTCCTAAAAAATAAATGATGTCCTTGGCTGTATCATTTCAGTGGGCTAATTTCATTCCGGTGCACAGTCTAGTCATTTCGGTGGACGATTTATCATTTCAGTGGACACTTTTCATTTCTGTGGGCTCCCAAAAATTCAATCTTAAATATTTCAGTAAGTTTTGATGTTACATGATGTCCACTCACGCATATGTTACAAATAAGATTAAAGTTTATTTTCGTTACAAAATATATTAACAAGACATTGTAATAGAAAAATCTCACCGAAATGATACAAAAAAATCACTTGTTGAAAATCACCCATATATGTATAACATTATTGACAGTAACAGCAGATCAAGCGGTTGAAAGTGCATAGGGGAAGGCCGGGTAATTGCGAACGCTGGGTAATCGCGAACACAGCTGTTTCACTACCTTAGAAAGAGATATCACGATTTCACTCGTCGCCATCTTAAAAATTACGCCATCACTAGTGCCAAGCAACCGGCGGAGTGTTATGTGTGCACACAGGATACAAGGTAAATTTAATTCAAATATTTACTTACATTCGTTGCAATTTGCCTATAAATTAAACTCAGTGTAACTTATAAAGAATGATGGATAGACACGACATTTATTTGCATAACTAATTAGTATTTGCGGATTCTATTAAGAGAATTACATGCGGCCGGGGACAAACATAGCCTAAAATTAAAACTTTGTTTTTGTTTTATTGTCTTGGTGGGTATTCGCGAACGAATTTCGAAACGACAAAAATGTCTGGCTTGAGCATGGTGCAGGCCCCTCCTAAATTGCTTTGCTGTAACTACGGCATAATGTTTAAATAGGAACGCGAACTTCTTTTTTTATTTATTTTTGTTAACTTAGGTTAATTATTTTATTATAAGTTTTTTTTTATATACTTTAATTATCTTGACACGAGACATATGTACATTCGTCCATATTTAGTCTTAAGAACTTACTTTTTTTTTTGTAAATTGACGTCCAGAAAATGCTACAGTGGAGTTTGTTGCGCCGTTTCTTCTCCACTGGTGCCTAGGAAGCGGTGGTAAACTTAGTTTTAAGCAGAATTTGACGTCAAAAAGCTGTAGTAGTGCTACACAATTTTGAATAAATACCTTGAGTTTGAGTTTGAGTTTGAATTGAGTGGGTCAATTACGAACGTTCGGCATTTCCCCATAAAGAATAAAAATCGGTTATTAAGTTAGTTGTTTTGTGTGTATGTTTAGCTGTCTAATGGAAAATATGAGTAATTTTCTATTTTGTTTTTTATTATTTTAGATGCCGCGAAATTATAAAAGGAAAACTGCGATGAAATATAATGTTGAAGATTTGAATAAACCCATTGACGATGATGTCAAAAGCAAAAAGTTGCCGTTAATTTTTGCCGGGCAATAACTGTTTCAAAGGTTTAAATCTTAGTTTAATCCTGATTAATCGGTCGTATTATGACCTCATTTTAGGCTAGTCTGGGTCAATTGCGAACGATCGTAATTGCCCCAATAAGTGTCCGTCATTGCCCGACCAGTGTCGGGTAAACACGAACACTAGAGGTTTTGTTTTTGTTACAAAAGTTGATGAAATAAAAATAAATTCATATTGTTGATTGCAGAAGTTTAAAGTATATTAATTTAGCTTTAAAAAGAAGCTATTAAAGTTTACTTACAAACACTATCTTTTGATTTATTTCAAAACTCCCTTAGGTGTTCGTAATTACCCTGCCTTCCCCTATATCAATCAGAATTACACTCGTCAGATCGTATAGACGCACTCACGGTAGCTTCCACAGGCGCGCTATCCCTTACTATTTCGGTCTTCTTACCATCCTGGGTATTTAGCGTAGCACAAAATGCAGCTATCGGGGTCAAACTCCTTAGTTTGACTTTGGTTGTTGTTGGCAACTGTAATGGCGCCCTTCATTGTTGACCTTCAGCCTACCATCATGCGAGTAAAGTCATGTTGACCTTCACTTAATAATAATAGATACAAACATTGCCGTACAATTACTAAGGCATCACTTAGTCGTGCCTTAGTCATGTTAGCAAGTGCACAGATAATATAGCGAGAGTGAAGGCAGTAGGTACCTTCTCGTTCGATAAAACTGGCTCGGTCATATTTTTTAAAACATTTTTTTTAAGACTTCAGAAGGTTAGCTGTTGCTGTGGTTTTGCGCGCTTGCAACACCAGAACCATAACGGGTTATGGCATTTGAGTTTTTTTTTAATAAGACACGTTAATTTGACGTCACCTCGCTTGATGGTAATCTTGATGGCAAAGTCTTAGGAAAGAGGGTCACTAATTACAAACACGTACCATGTCAACAATGGTGGCACAAAGTTTAACGACCTCATCAGATGCTTTTTCACACCCCGCTTGAAGGTCCCGGGACTGTAGGAAGAACTAAATACGTGAATCGACAAGGAATTCCAGATCTTATTGGCTATGTAGATTTCTAAAAACTGTGTCTATATAATGTGTCTTGTAGACGAGTCGTGAAGAATGTCCTCCAAAGAGTGTCCTACGATGACACAGAGGAGTTAATCTCTTAAGTTGCTTATTTATACATAACTTTGGTTAACCGTAGCGAGTCACTTTAGCATTGTATTATTCATAGTAAATAATTAGTTATATCTGTAATTGTATTTAAGAATTATTATTAGTCTATTAAGAGACCATGTAAAATAACTGTACAACGATTATTAAATAAATTTGATTTGAATGATTTTTTATAGCATTTATTAAGCTAGCTTTTAAGTTCGAAAAACATTGGAAAAAATGAAATGCTCAAGTGAGACTCGAACTCACGACCTTTCCCTTACAGGGGGACTGCTCAATAGCTCAGTTGGAAGAGCTAACTCAAATTTGATTTGATTTGATTAAAAAACTTATTCATAATTAGGTAACCTTTTCCCTAGGGTGACAGTTGTAACCTGTAACCCTAACAGAAGCAGTCCTGGTCACCACCTCATGGAAACACCGTGGATCTTACATCTCGAAATCGAAAAAAAATAAAGTTTAAAACTAAAACCCGACTACCGAAAAATCACGTTCTAAAAAGTAACAAACAAGAAAATATCAAGGATAGCCGTGGTCGTATGCCACTTTTCCCTAGAATATATTGTTTTGTTACAGTAAGTGGCATACGACCACGGCTACCCTTGATATTTTCTTGTTTGTTACTTTTTAGAACGTGATTTTTCGGTAGTCGGGTTTTAGTTTTAAACTTTATTTTTTATTTAAATTATTTTCGGGCAAGGTAAAGCTAATAATTTATACATATTTAAAATGTGCTTATTAAGCCCTTTCATTTGATACCAAACACGGCATATTTATCTCAAATTAATTTTTTAACATAGTACCTTATGAGCGCTAGAGGGCGCCACACAAGATTGAGTGACATGTCATATAGCCTATAACCATCGGACGATAAAGCCGCTTGTAACGATACCTCATTTGTCCAGTTCTAGTACGTAGTTGAGGAGCTATGAGGGAACAAATGAACATACATACATACATACATACATACATAGCCTGTCAAAATCATAACCCTCCTTTTGGCTTCGCCGTAGTCGGGTAAAAAGGCTGGATCAGCCGGGACCGGGGTGCGAGGCAAATGGCTTATGTAAGCTACCTTACGAGGAGTATCATCTGTAGAAGATGGTAATACATTCATACATTTATACTCACGCCTGTAAATTCCCTAGGTAGGTAGGCAGAAGTGTAATAACACCCACATTTCACGAACTGTGATTTTCGTTCCCGCGTTATAGGGGAGCAAGCCTATTGTCACCATGCAGGTACTTAGTCATGGGCTGTATGTTTACTGTCGGATAGAGATCAGCCCTATTCCTTAGTCGCCTTCTATGACTCCCACAGGATGAGATGGAGTGGCCTTATCCTACTTTGCTGGTAGCTAACATCGGCTAAAATCCCCACGGATACCACCCCCACGGAGCCGGTGGAAGGCGGTTATGTCGGACTCGAACCGACCAAAACGAACGCCGTCTTGGGTCCTTGGTTGCCGGAGGTGAGATTGCCGTAAGCATATCTCTCGCACACCGGCAGACCCAGGATCATCTCCCTTTGGAGATGGTCCCCTTCGGGTTGTAGGGACCTCGGTGTCCCCATCTAGCCCCGGATACGGGGAGGCGCACTTCTGCTTCGGCTGGCGGGGGATATCAGAGGGATATACAACTTTCTGTGTCATAACGTCTTGGACAACTCACACGAGTGTAGGAAAGTGGCATATTACAGTGAATTGTGACTCTACGTGTTCTATCCAAATCTCCCCAGGAAGCTTTTAGTAAGGTCCCCACAACTTTACTAAGGCAGCAATCATCTCATTCATCGTCATTATCATCATCATCAACATCATTAACCCATTATCATCATCGTCATCAATCATTTTAACTAAAGTTATAATATCATATACTTGTCATTGGCTAAATGCGCAGCAAGAAGCCAGAAAAAGAAAAAAAACTTTCTGTGTCCAACATAAATAAATGATTCGTCAATTACCTACTTATAACTTACACAATACAATACAATACACATTACAAGTGTTACAACACACCTAATTGTTATGCCAATGCATTCAATTTCAATTCACAACAAGTAAGGTACATAATATGTACGAAGATGCCTACCAAATACCTATATTGAGTCCATTAGGTATATTATGTAGGTTTCGCTTGACATTTTCCCCATGGCACCACCTAATATTCGGTCCACCCATCCTCCTTGGTAACCTACTGTTATATGGTAACATACTAAGGTGAATAGGGGCAAGACGGAATGGGTTTTTGATGAGATGACTAGTCTTGTGTTTGAGCGCTTGCAGAACAATAAACATTGACTCAAATTAAAAGCACAAATGTAGTAAGTGAAGAGAAAAGAGTGTATTTTTATATCAGATTGATAATAGACTACTATACTGCCCCAAAATAAAAAAAAATACATGCAAAAATGTTGGTATTACATAAAAAACAGGGGAAAGATCAAAGGGTGACGGGGTAAGATCGACATAGTTTCCGAAATCGTTAGATAGATAGATAGATAGATAAATCTTTATTGTACACCAGTAATACAGTAAATGTATGGACAATAACATGACATTATGTACAAATGGCGGCCTTATCGCTAAGAGCGATCTCTTACAGGCAACCTTTGGATGGACATGTTTTAAACATTAACAGTAATAACTATGGGTAGTTATTAGTGTAGTCATAAACATATACACACACATATATACATATATCACAAATATATACATTACACACACACACATACACATACACATACATACATACACAATAATATTGTGTAATACATTATTAAATACTCCACTAAATAAACCTAAGTACATACATTGAATGTCTATCATATTTACATAAACATACATACCATAAACAAGATAAAAAAAAATCTACCTATATTTAAAGCGAGCACATACCCACTCAAAAATACATGATAAGGTAACTAAGAACCCAGATAGTGTTCTTTTATCATTTTTTTTAAAATGGCAAGGGATTGTGCACGTCTGATGGATACAGGCAGCGCATTCCACAACCTGACAGCCTGGACAGTAAAGGACTTGTCATAAAATGTTGTGGAATGAGAGGGCGTGGACAGTTGTAATGTTACTGACGACCTCAAGGATCTCGAATGTGTGTCATTGAGGAACACAAAACGTTCTTTTAAGTAAATAGGAGTACGGGGATTAAAGAGAGTACTGTAAAGTATGGAAAGAATATGAGCATTCCGTCGAAGTCGAATTGGGAGCCACTTGAGCAAATTGCGGAATTGTGATACGTGATCATATTTGCGAAGACCAAATATAAATCTAATACAGAAATTTTGAAGGCGCTCAAGCTTATCAAGTTGCTCCTCAGTGAGATCAGGATAGCTGGCATCAGCATAGTCAAGTTGTGGAAGAAGAAGTGATTCTGCAAGTGCAATTTTAGTGGCTGTTGGTAGAAAGTTTCGCAGTCTACGCATGGAACCCGCAGAAGCAAACAATTTGCGGCTGACTTCTCTTATATCGTTCGAATGAATGTAAGACATTCATGATGGTCATTACTATTACACCATTGGTTTTAGTGTTATAACTAACTTGATGAAATGTTGGTGGAGGAAGATTGGAGTAGAGAATCTCAAACTCTAATTTTCAATAGTTAGGTACAACAACGGATATAAATCATCATTATCAATCAAATTGGTCTTTTTATTATAATAATTAGCTAATCATCTTACTTTTAAGTTGTTGTATGTGTACATATTTATAATACCTACATGAAAAAAAGAAAGATTCTGAACGCATTACATAAAAGCGATTTTCCCACCAGAAAGAAAAGACTTAAAATTTGCCATAAGTTTGATCGCAATTGATTAAGTAGATCCGGAGATTAAGTATGACATGACAAATAGCATATTATGTATCTATAATTAAAACCAAATTTAAATTAGTCTGTACCCATATTATGACAATTATCTAGATAACCGATATTATAATTCGTTTAATACTACAGTCGTAGTTATGGTCGTTCCTAAGCGGTCTGGGTGGGTCACATATAGTCATTGTGAGTTTGCGGCCTTGTGTCTGTTAACCGTAATATTATTTGAATTATAAATCAATGTACTTTTATTGGCTGCGGATTTGTTGTTTTATAATAATAATAAGAATACGCGTCCGTTAGTCTCCCCTGCCCATAGCCCATTTACCAGTCCATAGCCCAATATTTAACCTCATAGACCATAATCCAGTTTCCATTATTTCCAATAGTTTCTGCACCCGGCGGGTACCATCTCCGGGTGTGATATTGTGCGCTAGGTGTTCTAGTATCCGTCATGTGTGTATCCCTAACATAATTAAATTTTCTTTAATGGGCCTCTACATCAGACATCTTGGCTTCGGCCCGACGGGACGCACGCCTACCAAAGGCCCGGGACTCCATAGTCCCGAGAGTTACGGATCTCAGAAAAAGACTAAAAGAATAATTTATTCTGAGTGAGAAACTTACTAATAAATATCTAACATCAGTATGTTGTTGACAGCATAGTTGAAATCGCAGTATAAATAAAATTGACTGTCTAAACTTGAATAATGTAATTTTTAAGGTCACATAACTGATGAATGATGTGACAAAACAAACACTAAAAGTTAATTAGGTAAATTAACTTTTAGTGTTTGTTTTGTCACCTATCTCCACCTAAACGACTAGACCTTTCAGATGAATTTTATGTGTAGGTTTCCGGTTCCGGTAGCAAAATCGTAAACACGTACGGCAACGACCTCCGTAAAGAAAAAATATTTACCAGTGTTTAAACAGTGTTCACCAAGTTCATTGTAATATTTAATCGAATAATCCAACCATAGAAGTCTGTTTCAAACTAAATCACAGTGCACAAATAGATATTTCACCAAATAATATTGTGTATAAAAACACGTCACAATGAAAAATACGAGCCATCGAACTTCAGATGTCAAATTACCTCCTATAAAAAGTACCGAGTACCCTCAAAAAGTTCATAAATTTATATAGTGCCAACACAAAAACAAAAAAGCCGAGTTCAACAGGAAGTGGCATCGAGCGAACTGACAGTTGCAGTGTTGCCAGCAAAAACTTAAAATTACCACCACTAACTATTTATATTGCTAGACTTCTGTTCTAGCAAAAATAGATCCAACTTCACTGAAAATGGAACAAAGCATGGAAATTTTATTTTCTAAATTAGATGAGAAACTAAGCCAACAAACAATTTTAATAACAAATTCAGTCACAAAAAACGTCATGGAAGCGCTGGATAAAAAAATGAGAAAAATCCAAGAAGAAAATAACAAACTTAAAATCTAATAAGAATTAGAGCAAAAACTTTGTGTCATAAACAAGGAAAAAAGGAAAAACAACTTGGTCTTTTTTGGAATCAATGAGAATGAAAACACGGAAAGCGAACTAGTAGACAGCATTAAAGAAGTAATAACAGATATGGAAATTCACTTGGAAAGCAACGAAATCAGCAACGTATACAGGATTGGACGGCGATATGATAACAAAACCCGTCCGGTCGTGGCCACTATCACCACAGTATGGAAAAAACACATGATACTAAAGAACAAATCTAAGCTTGCTCCAGGAATATATGTAAAGGAAGACTACTCAAAAGATGTTCTGGAAAAAAGAAAACAGCTACAATTGCAAGTTGAGGAAGAAAAAAAGAAAGGAAACATAGCATATATAAAATATGATAAGCTCATAGTGAAAACTTTAAGTGATAAAAACAGAGAAAAGCGCAAACTTGAATTTTCGCCAAACTCTATGTCTCAAAAGAAAGCCAAAACAGCAGCTAAGCCAGCACACCCCCAAGTGAAATCCACAACTAAAGAAATCTCCAAACCAACTATGCTCAATTATATCGAACGCGGAAGGGCAAATTCAACACCAGACATACCAAAAAACCAGTAACAGCCATACCTACCCGGATCCAAAACAAAACAAACACCACAATTGCATCCATACAACTACAAACAAAAATTACCCCAAGTCGGCTGGTCACCGTGGGGCAAATGGACCAATACCCTCCAACAAATGTTTATGGTACTTCAAATGCACAAAAAGGTATACAAAGACAAAGTGGTCTATTCCTATGTACACTTAACACACGAACCCTGAGAACAGCAGAAAGCCTGCAAGAGCTAGAGCTAGCCATTAAGAAAATCAAGTGGGATATAATAGGCCTAAGCGAGATGAGAAGGTTAGGGGAAAGAATAGAAGAGAGAAACAATTATATTATGTACCATAAAGGGGAAGTAGCTGGACAAAGAGGAGTAGGTTTCTTGGTAAAACTAAACCTTAAAAGCCAAATTATTGGGTTTGAAGGGATATCAGACAGAATAGCGGCGATTCATATAAACTTACCAAAATATTCGAAGAAATGGACCCTGATCCAAGTTCACTCGCCGACAGAAGAAGCAACAAAAACCGATATAGACAACTTTTACAACAGACTATCTGAAATTACTGAGAAATATATGGAGAACAATTTAGTACTCATGGGTGACTATAATGCTCAAGTCGGTGCCAGATTACCAGGGGAAGAACATATTATAGGGAAATACGGAAGCGGAAAAAGAAGTGAAAACGGAGAAAAATTGGTGGAATTCGTACTTGAGAAAAACTTGACATTGTTAAATTCAATGTTCCTCAAAAAGCCCAAAAATAAATGGACTTGGATATCTCCCGACGGAAATACCAGAAATGAAATAGACTTCATAATAACCAACAAACCTAGAGAATTTAGTGATACGGGAGTAGTTCAAAAACTAAACTTCAATACTGACCATCGCATGGTGCGCAGCCGTCTCAATGAAAATGGGAAAGGGAAACCCAGACCAAAAGTAACTTCATTGGACTGCTTACATACCATTAACGAAAATTTAATGGAAGTAGCCACATCCGACATCGGCCTAAACGAAAAATATAAAAAGATAGAGAACAAGCTAAAAGAACAGGCCAGAACACAAATAAACAAAACTCAAGAATCCTACCTAAGCGAAACAACTTTAAAACTAATTGAAGAAAGAATAAACCTAATAAAAAAAGAGGATAAGAAAGAATACCGTAAAGATATCTCAAATCTTAGCAAGCAGATTCGCGAATACATGAGAAGAGACAGGAAAACCAGAAGAATGAAAACACTAGAAAGTCACATTAGTAGGACTGGTGGCACGAAAAAAGCACTCAATGAACTACGAGAACAGGGTAAAGAATGGATACCAAAGTTAAAAGACAAAAACCATACAACCTCTTCTCGCTGCAAAATTCAAGATATAGCAACAAACTATTATCGTCAACTATACAACGAACCTAGTTCGCTAAAAGTACAACTACCTGATATAGAATGCAATACACAAAACTATAAGGTTCAAGATTCAGAGATTATACCTGAAATATTGGCGTCGGAAGTGGAAAAATCTATAAAAAGCCAGAAGTTGGAAAAAGCTCCTGGTCCAGATAAAATAACAAATGAGCTTATGAGAGGCAACATTAAAGAACTAAGCCCAATATTAGCAAGAATCTTTAACGAATCTCTATACACTAGTCACATCCCAAGTGAATGGGCAGAATCACACATAATTCTCCTGCACAAAAAAGGTCCAAGGGACGATGTAGGAAATTACAGACCCATCTCTCTCATTTCTAATGTGTACAAGGTTTTCGCTAAAGTCATCCTGGACAGAATATCAGAAACACTCGACGAAAACCAACCTGTGGAACAAGCAGGGTTTCGGAAAGACTTCAGCACAATTGATCACATACATATAGTCAAACAGCTCATACAAAAATACAATGAATACAACAAAAGTATCTACCTGGGCTTTATAGACTACTCCAAGGCTTTTGATAGCCTTAAGCACGAATCCGTATGGCAAAGTCTGGAGGAGCAGGGGGTCCAAAATGCTTAAGTTAATATCATCAAAAACATTTATAGAGAAAGTAAAGCTAGAATCAAGCTAGAATCTATAGGAGAAATCTTTCCAATCCACAGAGGTGTCAGACAAGGTGACCCACTATCACCAAAACTGTTCACAGCAGTGCTTGAACAAATGTTCCGAAAATTAAATTGGGAGCACATGGGGTTAAACATAAATGGAGCACGGTTAAGTCACCTGAGATTTGCAGACGACTTAGTTATATTGGAAGAAGACCCACACATACTGGAATCCATGATACAAACTCTAGTGGACAGAAGCAAAGAAGTGGGATTGGAAATAAATACAGGAAAAACTAAAATGATGACCAACTCATTACCCGTAGACATAAACATCAACGGACAAAAACTCGAATATGTGGAAGAATATGTGTATCTCGGCCAAATAATATCGTTACATGACCAGATGACCAAAGAAATAAACAAAAGAATTGCAACGGGCTGGAAAAAGTATTGGGCCTTAAAGGAAATTATGAAAAGCAAAGAACTGGGATTGAAGATAAAGAAAAAGACTTTCGATACATGTATTCTACCTTGCATTGTATATGGTTGCGAAACCTGGGCCCTAACGAAACATCATAGGGACAAACTAGCAAGATGTCAGAGAAGTATGGAAAGAAGTATGCTGGGTCTAAAAATAAAAGATAAAGTTAGAAGTATAGATATCAGAGAAAGAACCAAATTAACAGACATACTATCACGTATAGACCAACTAAAATGGAGGTGGACGGGACATATGCTTCGCTGCCAAAAAAGAAAATGGAGTACACAGGTGACAGTTTGGTACCCAAGGGATGGCACTAGGAGTAGGGGCCGCCAAGTGACAAGATGGGAGGATGAGCTAAAAATGACACTGGGACCTCTTTGGATGAGAGTAGCGGCAGACAGGAAGCAGTGGAAAGTGTTGGAGGAGGCCTTTGCCGTAAGGCATACCGAAACTAGGGATATACTTTAGAATTAAGCACTAAACTATTTTTAATAATTATTCAAATATCTATGTGTGTAATTTAATTATCAAATGAAAATTTGATAATTAAATTAAATTAATTAATTAATTAATTACCTATTAAATTAATACATATTCCAAAAATTTTGGACTGGTAACACTGATCGAAAATGGCCGCAATTTTATTTTTCCTCCGATAATTTTTTCGCAAAATAAACTTATTCGTATATATATTTCGGCACAATACATATTTACCTCCATATGATACTTACATAACATTTAAATATAAAAAAATAGAAGCGCCTAAGATCTGCGCGTGACAACTGCCGACGGCTCAGAATTTTCCGCCCCTGAAGCCTGCTGGTGTCAAGATTTTTTTCATAATATTAATTCCTTCAAGTCAAGTTCGATTTCTTTTGCTACATCACGGTGGGACAGGACGCATAGGACGCCGCTCCCTAGGCAACGGGAGGCTCCACGGCAACGTCAGCCAAATGCCAACGCGCCTGTCAAAGACCGTGAAACGTTGTAAAATATTTTTATGTTTATATTTTTAGTGCTTTTTTATGTACAGTGTTTTAGTGTAAGTTATAGTGTTATGAACATTTTTTATTAGTATATACTAGATAAGTGCATGTTATCACTCCAAAGCAGCAATGTGGAGGTAAGTCAACCTACTGCGTCGTTATTAAATCGAGTGCGATGCCCTCACTGTTCCCAAGCCCGTTTTTTTAACGGCGAGAGAGGCTTGAGAATACATGTCGGGAAAGTACACAAACCCCGACATGTGTTTTCAAACCCTTCTTTGCCTACCGGTACTGCTACCGTCTTCGACCACAGTCAAATTGAAATTCCCTTTTGGCAAAAATTGACTCAATTTAAAAATTCCGTTCCGATTTTAAAGAGGATTCCTCGTGGTGCAAGACCTACCGTTGCGAAAAGCTTATCGCAATGTATAGGTCTTGTAGTTCGAGAAAACTCTAAAACGACTTGGGAGCAGTTACTCACCTTCCCGTACAAAATTTTACACGTCAGGACAGAAAATCGACTAGTTAGAAATTCACTAACATCACAAATTAAAATTAATTGCAACGATTCTCTCGACAATATAGACCCAAAATTTTCAATTTTTCGCAAAAGTAATGTCTACAATTTAGTGGAATCTAAATTAAGGGATGGTGACATTAGTGGTGCATCGAGACTACTGTTTAGTAACGACGTAGTGGCGCCTTGCTCTCCGGAAACTCTTGCTGGTCTACGGAGTAAGCATCCGGCGCCTGCAGATGGCCTTTCTTTTCCTGAGACGCCTGACGCTAACCCTGATTGTCTGTGCGTAACAGCCAAGGAAGTGTTGGCAGCCGTAACCTCCTTTCGAAGTGGCTCTGCCGGCGGCCTCGACGCATTGACCCCACAACATTTGAAAGATCTACTGGGGAGGCTGGCGAGGCACTTCTGAAGGAGCTTACGGCGCTTATGAATATGATGCTCTCCGGCAGTGTGGACGATGCCATCATAGACATTCTGTATGGGGCTAATTTGTGTGCCCTACGCAAGGGAGATGGTGGCATTCGTCCCATTGCCGTGGGATGCACGTATCGCCGTATGGCAGCCAAACTTTGCTGCCGATATTATAAAAATGACCTGGCCTTGAATTTCCAGCCCCTCCAACTTGGTTTTGGCTCCAAGGGGGGCTGTGAGGCTGCCATACATGCGTTGTCAACCTACCTTGACTCCGGGAAAAGTGAGGTAATTCTCAAGGTTGACGTGAAGAATGCTTTTAATTCGGTGAACAGGGATACCTTGTTGACCCAAGCTAAATTAGAAACCCCCAAAATTTACAATTTCCTTTGGCAATGCTACAGGTACCCCTCTAAATTATTATATAAGGACAATCTTTTAGAATCTGCTGTTGGCTGTCAACAAGGAGACCCTCTTGGACCGGTAATTTTCAGTCTGGCAATTCAACCAATCATTCGACGGTTAAATTCAAAATTTAATGTATGGTATCTAGACGACGGGACTTTAGGGGGAGACGTGGAGACAGTTCTACAAGATTTGGCCCTCATTAAAAATGAATTTAGTTTAATAGGTTTAGAACTAAATGATAACAAATGTGAGGTTTTTTTAAATAACGTTTCGGACAAAATCGCTACTATTTCTAAATTCAATTCATTAACTCCCAACATTAAAATTATAGAAAAAGACTCTCTACGCCTCCTCGGGTCCCCAATCCTAGAAGATGCCTATACCTCTTTTATAGAGGAAAAAATTCAAAATTTTAGTGACATTTCGGACCGCTTACTTAAAATTAATATGCATTCGGCTTTTACCATTCTTCGGTATTGCCTTTTTGTACCTAAATTCACCCATGCCCTCCGATCCACACCATTTTGGAAACATTTAAGAATTTTAGAAAAAATGGACAAAATTATAGAAGACACCCTCATAAAAATTTTAAACGTGACTTTGGATGACCGAGCTTCACTACAAGCGTCTCTACCGATCCGCTTGGGTGGACTCGGTATTCGCAAAATTTCAGACGTCAGCCTGCCAGCGTTCCTGTCCTCAGTCCACAGTACGGAAGAATTAACTAGGAAAATTCTTGCACCTACACTAGTTAATTCTGAAGTATTGTGTAAGGCTGATGCAGTGAATGCTTGGAAAATTGCATGTCCAAACACCGATCTCCCAAGGAACCTTTTCTCACAGCGTCAGTGGGACGGGCCGCTCTGCAGCTTAGTAAGACAAAATTTACTAAATACATGCTCTAATGCTGTTGAGCGTGCCCGTTTGCTGGCGGTTGGAGTGTGGGAATCGGGTCTTTGGTTACAAGCTCTTCCGTCGTCTAACGTAGGAACTATGTTAGACGACACTACCTTCCGCATTGCAACATGCTTACGGTTGGGTGCGCCATGTGTTTCTCCGCATCGATGCCGTTGTGGAGAGGCTGTTGACCGACTCGGACACCATGGCCTGTCGTGCTGCAGGAGTGCGGGGCGATTTCCACGGCACGCCAGCCTTAATGACATAATCCGCCGTGCTCTTGTCACCGCCGGTGTGCCAGCTGTGCTAGAACCTAACGGTTTGGCGCGCGACGATGGCAAGAGACCGGACGGCATGTCATTAATGCCTTGGAAGATGGGTAGGGCTCTGGTGTGGGGCGCAACATGCGTTGACACCATTGCCCCTACCCATATACCTGGCACGGCTGGCTGTGCTGGTGCTGCCGCAGCTTCTGCGGAGGCTCTCAAGCGGCGCAAATACTCTAATCTTATTGGAGATTACGAATTTGTGCCTTTTGGAGTCGAAACGTTGGGTTCATGGGGTCCGAGCGCTCGCAATCTCTTCAGGGAGATTGCGAAGCGTATGGTCGATGCTTCTCGTGACCAGAAGGCTGGCCTCTTTTTAGGCCAGAGATTAAGCATTGCCATACAACGTGGCAATGCTGCCAGCCTTCTGGGAACGCTACCGCAAGAGGCATGCGATGCGGAGGAATTTCATGACGCATTTTAATAATATTTTAGAATTATTTGTAAATATGTATTTTAGGTTTACTTTATTTAGTTTTAGTTTTATTTAAATAATATAGGTATATGTATATTTCATAAATATTAAATAATAAAATGGTCAAATGAAAATTGTAAATTAATTTCGGAAATAAAGGCTATATTATTATTATTATATTATATGGTGCTGCTGTCGATATTAGCTGGTTTCTCGGCAGAAAGAAGTCTGACGGGACTGCTAATAACGTATAGAATAAATTTATGTGAAAACTTAGGCCTCATTTACGGAGACGCGGGGCGTCTCGCGGCGCGTCGGACGTTTTTTCTGTTTACGGTGGGGCGGCGCGTGAAGCGGCACGCATCATTGCACGCGTAAACACAAACTTATAGCAATATACGACGTTGTTCATAGAGAAGCGAGACGGGAAGAGTGGCGGTGCCCGCCGCTGCGCCCGCGGCGAAACCTCAAGCGTGTAGCGAAGCACGCGGCGGGCATCACGGCGGCGCACGCTCGCCTCGATCAAATCGACTAGATTTCTAAATAAGACTGACAGAAGATTCCGCCTCGGGCATAGCTTCATCGAGAATTGCCGCTGCGTGCGCCGCCGCGATAAACGCCGCGTGGGACGCGTCCCGCCCCATTTCAAACAAACGCGTCTAAAATCGCTGCTCCGTAAACGCAGTCATACAACGCCATATATTTGAATTCAGTGTGGGCCGCGCCGCTCATCGCAACGCGCGACGCCCCGCGTCTCCGTAAATGAAGCCTTAGACGTACAGTTAGGTAATTATTTTCGTTATTATTATTCACTTGACACTAGAAGGTCTATTTTGTGTGGAGTCCCATTATCATCTTCGAGGCTCATACCAACCTCACCAAACCTACCTATGGATGAGACAGTAACGTAGGCACTAGACAGCCTTCATCGCGTAGCGGTAGTGAACACAGCCGCTAAATGCGGATTTTAGTCTGACTGGTACAGCGGACCCCAGAATCCAAGGTGAACTTGGCATGCGACTGGGATTAATGCAAAGTTGAAGAAGAAGAAGACAATAACGCGGGCACTTTTCAGGGTTAGCAGGTTAGCAGAGTTAGCCAAAATAAGCCAACCATGCAGTGTAGTGCGGTTTCTTAGGGTTGGGAGGTCAGGCAGCGTTCGTTTCTGGTAGGTAAAAGCAAAAGTAGCCACATCAGAAGCATCATTAGATTGATCTACAAAAAATATTAGGAGTTTTTGTAACAGTTTAGCAAGATTTATCAGTTATTTTTTCTTGTAACGGCAGGATTTCTATTTTGAAGTACGTCACACTTGCTTGACGTCTGATAGGTACATACTATAAGTTGGAGGCTGGCGGGAAACGCTGAAGAGAACGCATTGCGGTATTATTTTGTTTTCCAAAATTGGTATAGAATTCGAGTTTTTATATAATTATATAAATGGTGGATTTTTAGACATAACGTCTTGAATAACGCGTACTAGTGTAGGAAAGAGGCTTATTACAGTGAATTGTGACTATTCGTGTTAATTCCAACTCTCCCTAGTGAGCCTTTTGTTAAGCCAACTTTACTGAGGCAGCAATCATCTTATTCATCGTCATTATCGTCATCAACATCATTAACCCATTATCATCATCGTCATCAATCATTTTAACTATTGTATTATAATATAATTCAAAATAAGACTTGACATAAAGGTCTTGCTACCATTGTCAGAAAATCCTCATAAAAAAAACTCTGTGACACTTTTGACATTTCAGTTGACTTATTGACATTGACACTGTTGACAGAAAGAATAGGATCCGATCCGATCCGATCCGATCAGAATTCAGCTTCCTATTCATTTCATTTCATTGTCCGATTTTGTTTTGATTGTTTTGTAAAACCTTGGTATCATGGAGAAGGATTTAGATAGAGTAGTAGACGAGATAATATCGGCACCAAATGTGAAGGGTTGCCTAGTAGCCGACCACCAAGGACTATGCCTGGCTTCACGGGGTACAGCTCACGTTGACTCCGCAGGGATTATAGTCGCAGTATCTGAACAGGCGTGTAAGCTGCAGCCTAATCTGAAGCCGCCCACCGTTTGTTTAGAAACTGATAAGAAACAATGCTTGATTCAGCGACACGGGACCATCACAGGAGCGATATTCAAGCAGAAGGACTAGTAGGTATGTTTTCTTGTAGTAATTTGATGATTTTGAACAGTACTTAAGTAGAGATCATGCTCACCCTAAATGAAGGACATATTCACCATGACATAGTTAAAATCGAGTTGGATATATCAATTCGGTATGTACTTCAAGTATTGTGTGGCAGGGAGGAGGATAAGATAGGGGACTCTTTTATCCACACTTAGCCTCTCTCTTGGGCCGTTGTGTGTAGTGACTGGCTAGAGCAGCCAGCCTAGCTCCGCCCAGAAACGCAAAAGCTTGGGAGCTTCACAGACCTCATTCTGCCTAGGATTTGGGATTATTGGGTGGCCACTGCTTCGCATTTCAGTATTATGTGGGCGGTGGCAGGTAGGTATGTAGTTTTGACTGTGTAGATTGTATGTTCAATCTAGTGTAGACTAATCCTACTTTCCTTTATCTCTTCTACTGGCCTACTAGATTTTTAGATAATATTATGAGATCTGGTACGATGTTTAACTCCTAATACATTTGCTATAATACCTAAGTTCTTGTTGAGCTTTGACTGGTATATTAAAGTATTAATTACACTAATGGATCAGCCCATTTACTCCCAAACCTGTCAAAACTTCAATTCCTCAATCATGGTGCTTGCAACATTGCTGAAATATGTAACACTTGATACATGGTTTTTATTGAATGTTCATAATTCATAATATTTATTCTGTGAATCACAGGTTAGATATAAAAAAATTATGAGTTATGTTGCTTTGTCCTTTCACATGTGGTGTACAGATTAACATACCTACTGGACTTTATACAGCTCGTCATTCAAAGTTTCATTGACTCTCGAACAGTTTATTAATACAATTGTTATAAAATATAAAACAAGACATAATATATATGACATATATTTATCAATCTTTTGAATCATACCTACTTAATCAAATGTTAACATTTTCTTATATTTATTTTACAGATGACTTGAGAAAAAACTGCTGGGCTTCAAGAAGACTGATGCTATATCCACCAAATTGAAAGGATGTATAAGAAAAAGGAAGAGAAGAGCTTGTATAGTGATGGTTTATAGTTTTAATTAATATTATGTCTAACTAGCTTAATTGTGTATATAAATAATCTTTTGTTATATAAATAAATATACTTTTATCTGCTTATTTGGACTGTTTTAGTATTATGTCATCAAACCTCAAGCTGTGGAATGAATTACCTGCCATGGTTTTCCCAAGCGACTACAATATGGGGTTCTTCAAGAGGGGCATTAGGTTTCTTCAGGGTAGGCAGCGTGAGTGTATCGCCCCTGGTGTTGCATACGTCCATAGGTCGCGGTAACCACCTTCCATCAGGTGGGCCGTGTGATTGTCTGCCACCGAAGTGGTATAAAAAAAAAATTTGCTAGAGATATTTAAAAAACCTGGACCTCAGGTTCCACTGAGAGAATCGGTGGATCACAGTGAACTTCGGCATGCTATTCAATCCACTAGTGGATCGAGATAGTGGATCGTATCGGTCCGAGGGAAAATGTAGACAAAAATTCTGGGTGGTGGCTGCGCGTCACTATGCTGCTAGTTCAGAAACTCATGCTCGCCTTTCCATATAGCTTTATTTTGGCTTTTAAGGGGTGACTGCCTACAATTGTCAATCAGTAGATGTATTGGCTTCCTGGTGAGATTAGCTTAGGCTTATCATATCTTCCAGTACTAGAAATTAAATGAATATTACTAGTTTTTAACTTCTATAATTTTTACCCCACTGCCGAAGGAAGGAGGGTAGAGGGTGATGTTTTTCGAGACTATGTATGTATGTATGTCCGTTTATTGGGACGGCCTACAGCTTGAACGCCTTAACGGAATTGGACATGTGAGGTTTCATTTCATTCGCCGAGATTGTGTGAGTGACACGGGTATGTTAAAATTTCTAGAAAATCAAAATGGTGGATTTTTGGCGCCAAAACGTGTCAGAATTCTTTTTGACTCAAATGAGTCGAGTAGGGTATCAAAATGAAGGAAATTAGAAGGACATTACAAGAAAGAAAGCGTGAAAAGGCATCTAATGAGGCCGTCAAGCTGAATGCCACCACTGTTATGGTATTGGTATGGTATGGTATGACGGGCTATTATCCGCAACTCCACGACAAGGCGCGGTTTTTGCGTGAGGGTGGCGTTTTATTCGATCCACCCCAACTCGTTGAAGAACGCCAGCAGGCTATTCACACAGCTGGTGATCTCCCGGAGCGTACCTGTGTTTCCGAAGTACTTAGCCCTGTATGTGGCGGTTTCAGGACAGTGTAGAAGCACGTGTGCCACAGTTTCTTCCTCGTTCATGCAGGCTCTGCAGAGAGGGCTGTCGGTGATACCTAAAATATAAAGGTGTTTATTGAAGGAACCGTGCCCCGTGATGGCAGCCGTAGCCGTGCGTAGTTGCCGTTTGTCCAGTTGTCGAAGGCGCCTGGTCAGTCTGCTATCAAGCACAGGGAGTGCTTCTCTGGCCTGTCTGCACACTTCCAGGTTCATCCAGTCTCTGTTGTGTTGATCTCTCGTTCGTTTGTTCACTATGGTTCGTAGGTATGCAAAGGGGATCGGTATTATGGGTTCAGGTCCCATTGCAACCATGTCTGATCCTCTCCTGGCAAGCTCGTCCGCGGCGTCGTTACCACGCGAGCCGCTGTGGCCTTTGATCCATTGCAGTGTTATGTTGTTGGTGTGACCTATTTGATTTAATTTGAGGTGGCACTCCAGTATCAATCCTGAGTTAATAGTATGGCATTTTAAAGCTTGTAGTACAGCCATGCTGTCTGACAGTATGCGTATTGAGTGACCTTTCAGTTTCCTGGCTATTACCGCTGAGGCTGCCAAGGTGATCCCCATACATTCCGCTTGGAAAACTGTGTTATGGGTCCCCAGCGGTGTCGAAATGTGTATATTGAGGTCCTCCGAGAAGATGCCGGCCCCGGTGCCTGTACCTGTTTTGGATCCATCTGTGAAGATACGCAATTCTGCTGGGCATAGGGCCTCACAGCGATGATCCTCATGAAGCTGAATCTTGTATTTTTTGTCGAAAACGTGCTGTTTAGGTCCACGATCATTTACTGCTCCCATCATGGGTATCTCCTTCGTGAGCTCAGTGAGCAGTGAAGTGTGTCGTGTGTTTCTCTCGCTCCATAGGTTGAGTGCCCTTAGGCGTATAGCCGCAGCTGTTGCTTCCTGGCGGATGAACAGATCCAAGGGTGGTAGTCCAAGCATGGCTTCCATTGCCGCGGTAGGGGTGGATTTAATGCAACTAGTGGTTGCCATGCAGGCTAATCTTTGGGTCTTCTGTAGTGTAGCTGATGTTGTGCTGTTTTTGGTCCTTGGCCACCAGACGATGGCGCCATAAGCTATCATGGGACGGATAACTGTTTCGTAAAGCCACAGAATGATTTTCGGTGCTAGCCCCCATTTTTTACCAATCATTCTTCTGCATTGCCAGAAGGTAATTTCAGCCTTTACTAATTTATTGTCTAGATGGCTACTCCATGTTAGCTTGCTGTCAAGAATAACGCCTAGGTATTTGACCTCTTTTGACAGTTGGAGTTCCGTTTCGAAGAGTTTTGGAAGGCGGTATTCGCCTAGTACCCTTTTGTTTGTGAACATAACTAGTTCGGTTTTGTTCGGGTTCACCGATAGTTCAAATTCCCTGCACCATTTTTCTACGATGCGTAGGGCTTGTTGAGTTAGGTTACAAATCGTACCTGCTACCTTTCCTGAGATAAGGATTGTTAGGTCATCAACATAACCTATGGTATAATCTCGGTTTTTGTTCAGCCTTGTGATTAGGTCATCTATCACTAGGTTCCACAGGAGAGGAGAGATTACACCCCCCTGTGGACAGCCTTTAGCTATTAGAGCTGTCTGGTCATCTTTTCCAAGGCGAACCACTCTTTGACTGAGCATGTTTGTTATCCAGTCTGATAGTACCGGTTCCGCTCCATGTTTTGACAGGGCGGTCTTAATACTGGTAAAGCTGGTTTTGTCGAAAGCTCCTTCAATGTCAATGAAAGTTCCCAGGCAAATGCCTTGTTGTTCGATCGCTTCCTCTATCCGGCTGACTACCAGATGGAGGGCTGATTCCGTGGACTTCCCGGAGCTGTATGCATGTTGGTTTACGTGTAGGGGTAACTGTTTCAGTGCACCATCTCTCAGCTCCCTCTCGCATAGGCGCTCCATGGTTTTTAACATGAAGGAGGTCAGACTGATTGGTCGGTGTGCTTTAGGATTTGTATAATCACCCTTTCCTGGCTTCGGGATGAAGATGACTGCTACTTCCCGCCATCCTATTGGAACGTATCTGTGTGCCAAGCAGGCTTTAAATATACGCTCCAAACTGCTTGCGACTGGTTGGTTGCCCCACTGTAGCAGAGCAGGGATGATTCCGTCTGGGCCGGCTGCCTTATAAGGGTGAAAACTACTGATGGCCCACTGGACTTTTTCCAGGGTAACCACTTTGTTTGCATACTGCCAGTCTTGAGCAGTAGGTGTTATGGTTTCATCATGCCAGTTGATTTGTGTGGTAAAGACGCAACCAGGGAAGTGGGTCTCTATAAGTAGACGTCTGGTTTCTTCTGGCGACGATGTGAGCGTATTGTCCTGTTTTTTGAGGGTGGGTGGTGCGGTCAGCTTCGTCTGTGCTAGGACCTTCCTTACCCTGTTTGCTTGTTGACATGATTCTATGTTCTCGCAGAATTTACGCCAACCCTGTTTGCTCCGATATCTGATGCATTTTTTGTAGCTGTATTTGGCTGAACGGTAGGCGTCCCAGTCTTCGTCTGCACTAGTGTTCATAGCCCTGTTGAAAGCCCTCCTCACCTTCCTTCGCTTGCGCTCTAGCTCTGGGCCCCACCATGGCTGTTTGCCTGGTGTTTTAGGAGGTAAGGTCACTGGGCATGCTATGTGGTAGCTGTCTATTATAGATTTCGTTAGGTGGTTTACCTGTTCCTCGATCTGTGTATGGTTATGGAGGGTCTGTGGGGAGCGCTCTTGAGCTAGCTTATTTTTTAGATGCTGCTCAAATTTGACCCTGTCCGTTTTTCTCGGGTTACGTTTTGGCGGAAATCGTAATGTCTCCGCCTGTAAGTCGAAGCGAATCCATTTGTGGTCTGAACAGGATGCCTCCTTGGAGACGTGCCAGCCCGTGATGGCCTCCGCTACGTTTTCCGTGGCTAGTGTTAAGTCGATAATAGTGCGGCTCCTTTTGGGACCACGGTTCCTCCACCACTGTTAACATGGTACATGTTTCCTATGGTGACCCTCTCTCCGAGACTTTGCCTTTAGCTTAACATCAGGCGAGGTGAAGTCAAATTGACGTATCCTACATAAAAAAGCAAAAGAAGATATACATATCTATCATAACTTAAAAGTATAAAATAAAACAATGATTAAAAAATAAAAAACCGGACTGCCACTGAAAAGATCGAAATAAGTTTGATAGCAGGCGGTACCGGTTATGATTGGCAAATGGGTACCGCCTACTTTTTTATTTATTAATATTTGTTTTATTATTAAATTTTTTTATATTTAATTATTTTGCTTACTTATTAAATAGGTATTACTGGGCAAACCGGGATCACTGCTATGACACTACTAGTAGTCCCACGCAGTAGTGTCAAAGTAAATGGAGGGCTTTAACCACCATTTTGTTAATTTAATTATACTACCGCCGTACATTAGTTACATCAATCAATCAATTAGCCTTGCAGTCCACAGCTACGGTTTTCTAGACATGGCCTCTACCAATTATAAATATTTTTACAAAATTCTACACCACCTATCTAGACCCATGGTAAGCTCAACTAGCTTGTGTTATGGAATCTAGAATGCGGATAAACATACTTAGTTTTTTTCTAAATACATAGAAACACCCAGGCCAATGTATATAGCCATTATTTATGCATACAAATATTTGCACTGAGCGGAGATCGAACCCGCGCCTCCAGCGTAGCAGTCGCGTTCATTACTACCACGCCACAGAGGATTTCGAATGTTGGGACGCTTTGGTCAGACGAGTTGGTACAGGGTTTTATCTAAATAGAAATAGGCTATTCATGTTTGCTTCTATTGGTCATTGTAAAAAAAAAAAAATGTTTTATAGTTAGCATAAGGACAAACCTTTGTGGTTTTTTTGTGCTACTCTGTACAATTTTAAATGTTTTTCAAAACACGTTAATAAATAAAAAAAAAATGTAAATAAAACACAAAAATTCAATATACACACATTTATTACAGATATGCTTTCCTAGATAGTAACATTAACTTGACGAAGAAACAACTGCAACGGCTTACACTATACAACTAACGGTATACACACGTATACTATTACTTCATACGAACAATATTTACTTTTATATAGGTACTCTGTCTCAGTGCAGGGATATACAGTAGACAATTGTGTACTTGGCTATTCATTAACTTGCTTTAGCGCTATGAATATAAAAAAAAAAACAAGATTTGTACTAAAGTAAAGCCGAAGCGAGAGAAAAAAGGTAAAAGTTTCAGCGGTTCCAAACATTTTTATTTGATATCACTTCAAGCACATTCCAGCCAGGAATGAAATTGCTCATAAGATGGCGAATCTGACAGTTTAGAACCGCTGTGCTGACAGCTTTCCTGTACTACGAAATACGCAACGACAGTTGTCGCTCGGCTATTGTCGCGTACTTGTAATATGTGTGACAAGGACAGAGAATATAATCACTAGTTATCGCAACGTAACTCAGTAACGCAGTCAGGTCGCTTTGTTACCTTTTATCTCTCGTCTCGTTGGCTTTACTTTATATGGCCAGGAACTATAAACGAAAATATCATTTTTGCTTCGTCGTTCAAAAGTAGATGGCGCCACTTATTGCAAGCTAAGTTTATTACTTGAATACAGAAATTATTCAAGTGATAAACAAATCTTTGTAGAAAGTGGCGCCAACTAAAGTATTCCTTTGGCACTACCAAGGGTTCGTATAAAGATTTAAAACATCCATATTTGCTTGGTATACCAAGTAGCGCCATCTGGCGAAAGTTTAACTCACTTACTTTACCAAGTCTTAAGGTTCTAAATTAGGCCTTAATACAATGTTTTAACTATGAATATTGAGTAACATTTCAATAGACATATCTATTTTTTTTTATATGAACGAACGATAATGCCTTATGCGGTTGGTTGAATTCAGTGATGGGATATCTCTGCACTAATTCTTAACGTACAAGCAACTATTAACGATTTTCATTGATCGACAAAAAACTATCGTAAACAAACCCAAGTTGCAAATGTTTAGGCAAAGCAAAATGTGTACCAACTTATCAATTTTAATCATAGCATACTTATTACTATTTACAATTTCAACGTTCTTATTTTAAAAATTAATTCACTTAATATACATAAATAAATCGATGCATTACAAATAATGATGCCATAATATAAAATATTCAATGGTAATCGTAAGGAAGCACATAGCACTCGAATCATTTCATCAGTGTTGCTAGTTAATTTGATGTATTCCCGTTTAACAAGGAACATATTCCCATTAATAGGGACATTTACTGTCCACAATAATGGGTAATGGGAGAAATAAAAACCATAGACTCGTCACTCCATACAGTAGGGACTGATGTTCAACAAGAATACATCATTAGTTAGAATGAGCAACGATATAAATTTAAATAATAAAAAAAATCACTAAAATATTGGCTGTGTGAGCAAAATTGTTATAAACTAGCAAAATATTACCTAAGACTAGGGCCTTATAAACATTAATACTTAGTTCCTGCTACGTTTATTGTTAATTTGCCAAAAATCCAGTTATTACAGTAACTGTGGTATGTTGTCAATGTGTTACAGAGTTCGTATTAGAGGCCGTGTCAATATATGGGCTTTGCTTTTGTAGAAACAGATATTATCAAAACCTCGGACTGTGTTTAGGGCGGTCTATGTAATTTATCTATTGTAGGTTGCCCAAATTGGCTATTTGGAGAGGGGCACAGCGTTTAACAGGGCGTAGTGACAATGGGGATCAGGTTTAAATATAACATTTGTCACTACTCTTCCCGTATTTCCACCCTGTCTCAGCTTATTATCAAGAACGATTGGAAGGTTTTGTGGTTCAAAATATAATTTCAAAATGTAGTTGGCGTATTGTAAAAAATACTTATATTAGGAAAACACTAAATGGTGGAATAATATTCCATAAATAACAATCAGTACAATTTTGGAATGCGTACAATATCTACGTTGTTCCAACAACTTAGCAACAGTGTCGTTAACTTTCAAGAGGGCGCCACTTGTAGATGACAACAGTTTTGAGAAATTATAGGCCAGCAATATTTTTCTCGGTATGACAAATTTTAGTGATTATATTTGAGATGAGATTAAGGCATTATAGACAGCTAGCGCCATCTGGTGGTTAATTTCCAAAACCACTTACTCTATAACGCGATGGTGAATTCGTTCTTTAGGCCTTGTTACAATAATAATGCGTAAATCAAATTGGTTTAATCATAAAGAGAACGAGCCTTTACGTCCATATTTGAAAGTACGGCAACTATCACCAAGTAAAAGGAACGACTACACGAAGTGTTAACCTAACGTGATACAAATGCTCTACTAATCACACATAAATTAAGGATTTTACAACAACCCTAGCGCGTGAAATTTACGAGCCTACATCGGCACAAGAAACCATTGCGGCCCACATTAGTATGCCTTTTCGCACATCATCTTATACACTTCTTAACAACGCATTTAATTTAAAAGCGCCATTTGACCCCGAAAGATAACATTTTTGCTGCTGGGACACACAATATTCAGCAGCATTGACACAAAACCATCAGGGTAGATGGCACCACAAACATAGGTTTTTAGTTTTTGTTTATAGATGGCGCCATAAGTATTTCATTTGTTCTGTGGAACTATTTCTCTAAATAGACAAATGTGCGATGAGGTGTACCGAATGTACAGTAATAAGCTTTCGGATTTACTTTCTAACTCTATACATTTTACGTTAAAATAATGTTTATTATACCTTTGAATGTTGTATCAAGACGATTTTGCTACCTACATCACTAAACATCTAATTTGGATTCAAACTTGTCAAACAATCATGACCTTTACAAATACCTTCAAATATAATTTAAAATGTAAATGAAGTGAGCAATAATGTAAATGATAATAACAACTATTTATAATTCATTAAATATATAATTCATTTTTAATGTGGTCATAATTTACAATGCTATAAAATCGAATATGTAAATAATACAATGGCGACACCCATACACCTATAATAATATTGTACAATACATTAACAATTTAATAATATTATTGAACTTTTAAATACCCCCACAAGCAACGGTATTGTGCAGTCACTCATATTACTCAATGATATTGTAGGTGTAAGGAGTGTCTAAAGTGGCCAGTGGCTACCGAGCCAAGCCAAGTCAGTTAACAGAGATATGTATAAATTTGTAAGCGGGACAATTTTTTGCGGGATTTAAATGTACCCGACAACCTTTATTTTTTCTTTCAAAGACATCATATTGTATTTTGGCAACAAAACTTTTCCTCACGAGCGCGTTTCAACGTATTTAAAAACTTATCCCCATGCGATTAGCACGAATATTGCATTAATTAAAGTCAATATTGCATAAATATGAGTTAATATTGCACGTTTAAATCAAATACTGCCCAAATATTAGTAAATATTGCACGTTTAAATCAAATACTGCACAAATATGAGTAAATATTGCACGTTTAAATCACGCAAAAATATTATCAGCGTCTTAAAACAAGTCCAGTGTACATAGGACTCTCCCTGTCTGCAATAACTTAACAATAAACAATTAACTATACTATTAACAGCCCTCGACTACATTATCAATACAGATATCTACTAAACGAAGGAATAAATATAGAAGATGCCATCGAAATATTACATTTACAATCAAAGACGAAAGATTTTTCTAGAAAATTGCTATTCAAATGATAGATTAGATCTCACGCATTAATATTGCACTGTACTTACTATATTTTCCAGTTTAAATCGAGTAATAATAATTCATTTTACTGAGAACATTAGTATACTGGAAGACATTATAGTTTATGATATTAGTATAAATAGATTGAATAATAATGTGGTATTATCACATTGAAAAAAATAATAATTGAGAAATATATCGACGGGTAAAATAGAAAAGCGTACAAGTGACAATTTTGTCCCTTAGGACCATATCTCTCGTCAAAATCGAAGTAGTTGGCGCCCTTCTGGTTCCAACTATGGATATATTTAACAATATAGATTGTGGAATACACATCAGATGACTGGATCCAATCAATAATAAATTCCTTAGACAATCCATTTGACAGTTACTATTTTAAACTTCAATATCACCCATGGTCTTCAATCTATCATTTCAATGCTTTACATTACATTTCAAATCCGTTTTATCAGCCATTTCAGTATCTAAACATCAACATAGTTTATATAATTTCCTACAAAATTATTTCTGTCTAAAATTCCTTTACTCATAGTTTCCAAATGATTTTGGTCCATATTTGAACGATTTTAAAACAGTTATCAGCTCTTGATTTGTACGTCGGGAAGTAGACGAGTTCGGCCAAGTTCGGCTTGCTTCGACTTTTTAAAGCGCTCCTCTCTCTGTCAAAAGTACATCGGCCCTACAGTTTTATAGAGTATGTTTCGGTTTTAACAACTCGACAAAAATATATGAATAGATATGCGCCGAGCACGATAGTCGGACTCCTTCTTCTACTCGACACGAAAATCAAGAGTTGGTTACTGTAAGTTTAGTAATAAACACAAAAGAATTTTTCTATTTTGATTTTGATTTCCATCTAACATGCCTATTTTTTTTTCTTAAACTTCTCTTGAGTATAGCGATATGATACAACACTAGTATGTGTGCTTATTTAATATACCTCTATAATTATAACATATAATCGAATATTATACATACTGAATATTATTATAGACGAAAATATTAACTATCTACAAGCGAAATAGTAAATAAAAATGGTGGACAGCACTATTATTTTGTATGGAGGACATTGTTTTTAGTTGGCAACACTACGTAAACTAAGGAGTATAGGATATTGCGTGGGAGACTGAGAAGTCTTTATATGGTTACACTAACATCTTGACCGATGTTTTAGTCTTGAATGTTCTATGCGCTCCATGGCACGAAACAATTTATTTATAAAAATGAACCCGTGATTGCATTAACATTTTAATAATACTTATTATAAAGGACTGCAGTTTCAACACAATAAGGTGGTACAAAAGAGATGTGAATATTACGCCCGCCTTTGAGCATTCCATCCAACCAATAATAAATTATTTGACAACAGCCCGTTATGATGTCATCATATTCATATTTCATCCAAGTTTCGATAGAACTTGTCAACTACCCTATTGTGTTGAAAAAAATTGTTGACAAAAGTCTAAAAGGTAAAAATCTGTAAAATTTCCTGTATGAATAACGTTTTTAGACTATTTATCTTACGACAAAATGTCTCTTAAAGAAAAATATCGTAAGGGACAATGAGGGATAACACTGCAATGTTCTGACGCCAGAGGGCAACAACTTTTTTACACGTCGTCCAAACCACACATCATCATAGTTTGACCAATGTCAAGTGACATTTGTTTAGTACTAGTGGCGCCCTCTGAGTCTACCTTTGCTACTACCCTATTTGTCTTTCGACAAAAAGTTCCTTACGTCAAAATGTCCCATACGACAAAATGCCCCTTACGACATTTGAAATGTCTACAAAAAGCTGTAAAAAGAGTAGCAGAGAATTTCGAGTACCAGGAGCGCAGTACGCAGTAGGAGAGTGTGGGAGTGTGACGTCATCAGTGGCGGGGCGCGCCTGTGAAGCTGACGGGCTGTTCATTCTTCACGAGGTTGGCGCGCGGCGCGGTCGTCGGCTGGCCCGCGCCCGCCTCCAGGTTAGCCGCCGACGTCCTCATGTCGTCTATAGACGCCCTGGAAAGTAATGGTTAGGCTTACAGATTTTGTCTTTTTAGTTATTTGTCTATGTGAAAAAGTGTGTAAAGCTGATGTATTGAGAGATAGTACTGCAATGTTCTGGCGCCAGAGTGCAGCACTAGCAAACTCAAATCACCGCCATTTTGGCAAATATTAAGTCAATGTTAAGTGACAAAACAAAGTTTGTTCACTCAGTTCGAGTAGTTCGTATTTTTATTTTTTTATGTATATGCTAATGGCGCCCTCTGAGCCTACTTTTGCATAATTTTGCCAATTATTAGAATATGTATGAATTGTGTTTTATAAAAAATAGATGTATCTTAAGTAATTAATTAACTAGAATATTAAAATAAAGTTGCTACTATCACGAAATTATTGGTTCATTCCACTATTAGTGTGCAGAATGGGTGTAGAGTGGCACATGTCTGGTGATGTTAGTGACGTAAATGAATACCGCCCCATCATGTTAGTGCAAAAAAATTGGTCACGCACGTATCGCTGACGGGAATTCCTAGTAAGTTAGCTATTGGGGGGTCGATTCCAACACGGTCTGGTCTCACCGTATACCACAATCTGACATTTTGATCCGACATCGTGAAAATGGATAAGTTTTATAATAATTCTCACAGATGCAGGAATTGACCAATCGACAATCAATCCACGTCTCATCTCCAATGATGTGATTGGTCGATTTACGCATGTCCTTTAAATTCAGCACCGCTTGGCCGCTATAGGCTGTTCGGAAATACCCATGTACCACAGTTTATATTTTGACGTGACATCGTCTTATAATTCGATGGAGCCGGCTGTACGCACGAAAAAAGATGACGTCATGCGGCGTTACCTCGCTCTGAGGCGTTCCATTTTATGCTTGAAGTGCAAGCGAGAGCGCTGAACGAGCGACAAAACAAACAAATAAAATTAAAATTTTCTTTTGAAAAATGAAACCATTCCCATCAGTATTTTCTTATGACGTTGTCACGTTCAACTATCATCAGTAAACCAACTTTACAGGCAACCGATTTGTGCGTTACTGCAAGCTCCTTAAATCAGATATACCTACATAAACCTACATTAAAAGTATTGCTGGCTGAAAATAAAATGAAGCCCAGTGCTATAAAATTAACCAAAAAAAACATGCAGATACAAAGATTTACCAAAAAAATATATTGAGACAAGCATTATCTACAAAACATCTCCTTCACCTATACCCATGCAACTAGCTACGACATAGCTTACAAATGACCATAACAAACTGCGTTTTATTGATTGAGTGAGCGAATTCAAATTAAAAATCCATTACGCGTTATCTGTGGTAAGAATAATAACCTAAAACTAAACTCTAAACTGTACTATAGGGAACAGTGGGCCCATGAGGGAGAAATCTCAAAGCCATACTGGGCCCAGGGTTAGCCGGTGCGACGTAATTGCCTTATTGGGCCACCTTACACAGGAGCATAAGGGACTCAAGACGGCGCCGCGGCGTGCGGTTTCTAATTTATTCAATATATATTCCAATATAACCAACATGTCCCAATTTATCCAATATAACCCAATATAACCAATATATCCCAATTTATCCAATATAACCCAATATAACCAATATTTCCCAAGATAAATAAATAAATATAATAATGTAAGTAAATATATAAATAACATTGACTATAACATCAGAGTCCCAACTGTGCTTCGAAATTAAACAATCTTTTGCTTTCGAAATAAACCAAATTAGAAATACTTATAACGAAAAAATCGTATGATACATGTTGTGCTCAAAAGACTTCGGCTATTCTATCGTCATAGCAGACTATCTAGCAGCATACTGAAAAGTGCAATTGAAATGAAACGTTAACCCATTGAATTAAAGCTCATTCTCGTTCAAAATATGCACAGCAATGTTCGCTCGCAACATAACAAGCATATAACACTCGGCGTGCCTTTAGTTCGGGCGCCACACGTCGGGGTCCTCCATGAGCGTGACGTTGTGGTCGTGCGAGCCGTGCAGGCCGCCCGGGGCCGCCGGGGGCGTGCTCCCGCCCGCCGCCATCGCCGCCATGTCATCGCGGGAGCCCCTGAGACCCCACGACACGCACAACGACCACAAACAGGTTAGGGTTAAACATATTAGTTGGTTCAATTCATTGGTGCGAGTTCAAGTTATTTACTTTGGGCGTTCGAATTTTGATTTGCATGAGATATTGAATGATTTTTTACAGCATTAAGTATACTAACTATACAAATCGAATACACTACAATTAAAAATGATTGCAACATCATTCATTAATTCTGATAGTTCGTAAGAAAATCGGTGGATGTCTTAAGATGCCTTAAAGACGTATAAGATGGGAAATTTGAATCACATCGGGCGTGTCTCGGTAGCCGAATTGGTCAAGGCATTCCCCCTGTAAGGGAAAGACTGCGGGTTCCAGTCCCGCCCGAGAGGATTCTTTTTCCCTATGTATTCGATTCGCATTAGATAATTTTAAAAGTTTTATGGCTTATTCGAAAGTTAATACCCTCAAAATAATTAAGGTAAGTAAAAAAAATCTGCGGCAGCCTAGTGGTATGGGTAATGGACTGCTGAGACGAGGTATCGGATTCGATCCCAGGTTTACCATGGCACACACCAATGACATTTCGATGCTTTTAGAAGTTATGTGTGTATTTATCGCAGGTTTATAAGTGCCCGGTTAATGGCAATAGGCTCGCCACCTATTACATTGGGACCTAAACATAAACTGGCGAAATGTGGCTGCTAGGACCTCTGCCTACCCCTTCGGGGAATACAGGCGTGAGTTTACGTTATGTTAATACCCTCAAAATAATATTGCAATAAGAGGGTATTTTTTCATTTTTTTTATTACATTTAACAAATATATCAATTAGTGTCGTTTTTTACTTATATTAATTTACTACTATTAGAAATCCAAATTAAATTGCTTTTTGGAAAATAGGCATAAGTCGGTAGTGTAAGCCGATAACTTGGGACCTCTCTATCGTGATGCTTACTCCTGAACCACTAAGCTACCGACACTTTATTATAGGATTTACAGCAATGTAACGTTCAGAAAATGTTTGTTCTGGTAAAAAAAAAAGAATATGTATGAGCCTTTATAAATAAATTGTACTCGCATTTGTGAATGTCAAAGAACAATATACACATAAGCGTTAATTTAAACCTTAACCAGATAACAATAAAGCTCAAAGTTGCATCACATCCTATTTCTGAAGTTGTTTTCAATTTTTTCACCTGTAGTAAGTCATTTTGAAGTATATTTCATTTAGGCACAAAAAGCATTATCCACTATGTACATTAGTGAGACTAAAAGTACCCCAAATTATAGTTTTGCATTAATAGATTTACACCCACTACAGAATTTTTTGTTATTCAGGCGATATAATTATTTAGTGAGGCAAAATACAGATAAAATCTAGTCAATAAAAACAAATGGCAATCGTTGTTGATATCTGGCAGATATGTATATTTATTCATATTTTTATTTTATTAATAATTATGAATAAATTTAAAACAAAGCTAATAAAATAAGAACCTTATTTCAGCTTAATATGATATAACTTGTCTTCCTATTTTTTTTTCTTATTATTATTTCTTCAATGTACAGTAAAACCCGAGTTAGTTTAATGTGGTATTTTTATATAAACCACATTCTAATAATAATGGTTTTCTTTTAAAGAATATTAACAACCGAAATTTATATTATTCCCCCCTCCAACTAAGCTAAATTGCTTGTGTTAGGAGTAGGTTCACATCGGTAGTGTAATGGCCAGGATTCGAACCCGAGTCCTCTCGATCGTAAGGCCTCCTCTTTAACCACTAAACTACCGACATCAAACCGGTATCCTAACATGTTAGTAATTTTTTTAATGAATTTTTTATAGCCCATAAAGACGGATAAAAAGAGAAGGGAAATTTGAAATGATGCAGGTGTGGCTCAATAGCTCAGTTGGAAGAACATTCCCTCTGTAAGGGAAGGGTCGTGGGTTCAAGTCCCACTTGAGCATTTAATTTTTCCCGATGTATTCGAAGTTAATCACTCACAACTCGAGTTAGTTATCACAACATTTAAGACCTCATTCCACACTCAACCCTTCGAATGCTCTACTGTAATCTCTGTAGTGTTGACTGATACTGACTTTTTGCCAAGCGCCATGATCCCGTATATGATGCCGGTGCCGAAGATCAGACCACTGCCGATGAATGTACTTGCGCTTATGAAGCACATGGAGAACGCTGGTATCGCCAGTCTGTGGAGAAATTGTAAGTTAGGATTAGATGTATCTTTATTGTACACCAATAAACTATAATACATGTAAGGACAACATTATGAATTCAATGTCAAACAGGTTGTATTGTACAATTGCACAACTTCTTTTTAAGAATATTAGAACCGAAGTTACTAATATTCCCTCTAGCCCCTCCAACTAAGCTAAATTGTTTGCGTTAGGAGTGGGTTCACGTCGGTAGTGTAATGGCTAGGATTCGAACCCGGGACCTCTCAATCGTAACGCCGACTCCTTAACCACTAAGCTACCGACGCTTCATTTAAAATACTGATACGCGTGGTTCCCGGCAGAGTAGAATTTGGGCCACCCCATCTTGCTCTATGCGACAAGGCGACTAAGAGATAGGGCTGTTCAGATAAAATATATACAGCCCAGACACAGCCTCAGATTCATGAATCTAGTCAATAAAACGACAATAGATTCATCCATCCCCTATTACGTGGGACCGAATACATTGATTGGTGAAATGTGGGTGTTAATTTACCTCTGCCTAACCCTCCCGGGATATAGGCGTGATTATAAGTATGTGTGTATATATATATTATGTACTTTGACAATATTAAATCATTTCGTATGAGGCTTGTGGCCGCATTTCAGAACAAAGCAACGCTCAGTTGAAAACCCGCTCTCATAAAAACATTAGAAACTTTAATCTAGAATACAATTTGTTCTCTAATCTAGGTATAAATCGAGGTTCAGGACTGAGTATCCTTCTGGAATACGGGTCTTAGTCGAGTAGAATAGCACATTACCAGGTTAAGGAATATTGGCCGGTACATTAGTAAGGCCCTTTTTTTACGGGCAGAAAATCCCCGCGGGTACCCCCCTGCCGGAACCGGTGGGGGTGGTTATGTCGGACTCGAACCGAATGCGGTGGGAACCGAAGGTGAGGTTGTTGGACATATCCCTCGCACCTTGGCGGACTCATTAGTAAGGCCTTTCTGTGCCTAGGAGAACCTGTTACACCGTCGGTCCTGGTTGCCATATGAACTACTGACTGAACCGTATCCGGCCACACACCGAAGCCGTACGAGTATTACTGCTGCGTGTGTGCGCAAATTGCCAAGAAAAATGACAATATCAAGAAGCATGTTTGCGTAATTGTAGGTAAAGTTGCTTTGATGCATTCATTGCGTTAGTTGTGTAGCCCCTCTAAGGCTCGTATTCTATTTCTAGAATGACACTCAGCCTGAATCACCATTTATCTGAGGATAGATTATATAGGCCATATGTCAAACTATCAATCTGTCTATACAATCTGTCATCCGATAAGTCGTGATTCAGGCTGTGTCATTCTAGGATACGGGCCTTGGTTGGTATACAATTTTATCTGTGGTGGGAACGCACTGAACGTGTTTATTGCAACTTAGAGGCGTCACACACAATAAAACACGGCTTTCGACTACTGTTTCATTAATTGTTTACTTCCGCGTGACGTCACACGTGTCATACCTACGACTAGTGCCATTACAAACACAGCTTATCAGTACAGTTTTGTAAATTCAAAATTTAACGTTGAGCTGTATGGAAAGTACAGCACAATCTCCAGTAAATATGTATAAATGCAGAATGAGGAGGTATATGCTGGTGACCTAGGCTTCGATTCTACTAAAGCAAAACTACGGTCAAACCACAGACGCTGCAAAAAGCGGCATTAAATTTTAGACTTTATTTCTATATGCTAACGTCCCAAATTAATTCACAAAAGTTTCATTACACTCTCTCTTTCACTCTGCTAACAGTACTTTAATATTGTATTTTAACTGCATCGCTTTAAAGTCTATAATTCAATGCCGCTGTTTGCAGTCTCTGTGGTTTGACTGTAATTTTGCTTTAGTGGAATCGAGGCCCTGAACAACTATTTCAAACGGTTAAACACTAACTGACGATACTTCGTTAATATTTAAAATTAAAAGGCAACTAGATGATTATATAGAAGTGAATCGTGCAATCACAAGGGTAGCCCATTGGTTTAATACAAATAATCTTTGTCTTAATGGAAACAAAACTAAATGTGTCTCATTTACTCTGCCAGACTCTGCCTCATAAACACAAGTGGAAACCAATGTACAATTCAATGGACAAGCGTTGAACCTTGTGGAAACGACAGTGTTCTTAGGTTTTATTATTGATGCTAAACTCGTGCGAGGAACTCGCACCGTCTAACGGCCGTTCCCAATACCATACTGACAGTTAAAGATAGATCGCATCTACGGATAAAGTGCTCGGCTGTTTAAATTCAAAACATAGTAACTCCTATTTCACACCAATTTCGGAAAATAAAATTATACCGCGATGCGCTTTTCCGCAAAAAATCAGTCACCATGTTTTCAATTTAAACAGCCGATACGTCAAATTTGACTGCTGCGATCTATCTTCAACTGTAAGTATGTTATTGGGAACGGCCGTAAATGACACCCTAGGTCAGGCTTTCACGGCTTTACTTTAAAGTCTAAAATGAAATGGAATGTTTTTGTAGTGTCCACGGCATGATAATGGTTTTGCTTTAGCAGAATCGAGGCCCTGTTCTAGATTATCGCATTGATTTGCCCGTTTTATATAATGTTCCTAATTGAGTTAAGTGATTAAAGTACCTACTATACTATAGGATTGCACGACTATGTTAATCCTATCACAGTAATAAAAGCTAGAAATTCAAGAGGACAACTTTACTGTCATACAACTGTCTGTGTATTGAAGGTGGGTGGATGGGGACACCTTTGTCCACCCCTTCGGAGATAAACAGAACTGAATGATGCCAATTCTGTGTTGTCAAAACTAACGAAAATACGCTAAAAATCTCTAAAATGGTATTATACACCCAGATTGTATAGTCGTTTCGTAAAAAAAATATTTTAGACACAGTTCCAATAGCAAATTCGTTAGGTGGACATGTTATGTGGGACTCGAACCGAATACAAAGACTACTAAGAACCGAAAAACGATTTTCGACCTTAATAACATGTTCTTAATTACATGTCATTTCGCATAAATAGATGCCGCAGATCACGAATATACGAAAAAATACTCGTTTTATGTGATGTCAATAAGGTCGAAAATTGCTTGCACTAGTCGGGCGGCCGACTAATTGAGTATTCGTTTGCCTCACGGCCATGCACTGTCCGGCCAAAATCTGTCTGCGCTGACCAGAATCGGCCATACACTATAATCTTTATCTACGAAAAGACTATGCAATCTGGGTGTATAATAAATTTTAGAGATTTTTAGTGTATTTTAGTTAGTTTAATACAACAGAATTAGCCAGGGTGTCCACTCTAAATCGTCAAAACATTTCCCTGACTTTTCCCTGACTTTCCCTGACCATTTCTAAAATTTTCCCTGACCTTTTTAGCTGTAATTTTTTAAAGTAAAAAATTGCAGCTCTACATTTTCTCTTTCTCTTTGTAGTTCCAGTTTCTTCTTTTTCTCCTCTACTTCTCGTATTTTCTTTTCGATTTTGCGTTTTTTAGCTTGTTTCTGCTGTTGTTTAGACTCATTTTCTTTCCTTTTTCTAGACGCGCGTGATATTTCTTCCTAGCACTTTTGACAGACACCTGAAAACCATATCACGAGTAACAGCCCTTACTCATGATGTGGTTTTCAGGGCCATCAATGGTTTTAAGGTAATCATAAACAGTTTTTTGTGCAATCAGTGACTCTTCTGTCAAATTTTCTACCAACAGTGATTTGTTGACAGAAAACCCGCCCTCAACACTTGCATTACCGTGAGAAATGATGAAACAAATTTTCATGACTTTCCATATGTCTTCATACTGTTTAACTCCACCTATGAGTAGATGGTAAAACTAGTCCAAATCAACCGCATCTTCATTGAAGTCTTGAACTTTTGTCTCCAAGTTCCACGAGCTTCAGATAACATTTTTTTTTGTATTGTTTTTTGGCTCTGTCGGCCACCTCTCCTTGAATCTTGTCTTGTCCATGTAACGTTTCAAGCACTATGTCGACGCGATTCGATGCTATTTCGGAGTACCTAATTCATAAAACTCGTGGATCGAAACACGTCAAACCACGAACAAAACGAATCTTAATGGGACTTTTATCCAACAGTTTCACAACATTTTTGTTTGAACAATTCGTTTTTGAAAGTCAGATTTAAACGCTAGCTCGACTTGCGGACTGCATTTTGCATCTTTATAAGCAAAGCGCCTCCTGCGCTTTGCTTCATATCCGATATCTGTCTTTTCTAACGGCGGCAGCAGGTTCTCTTTATCGTCTAAATCAAGGTTAATAATATTATGACTCGAAGCCGTTTCTAGTTTGGATGGCTTTACAATCTTCGCCATGAGATTGTGAAGTAACTTTAGGAGGGCAGTGTAGAGAAACGGAGCCATAGGTTTCTCGCTTTGGAATCGGCGCAAAAAAAGGTTCGAATTCGTTATTCAAACTTTTTACAGTTGATAGGGTGGACTTTTACCAAGGGATTCTTCATTATGTCTTTTAAGATTTTTTGATTATGGTTTTCAGGGACTGTACGATTATTGACAAATTGGTTGACCTTGTCATAAATTTTGATAGCTCTTTCAATGCAAGGACCATTTTCTAACCATCTAATAGATGTGAATTTTTGTGGAAATACAGTCCCTTCTATGATTTGTGTGTATAAAGCTCGTCGTGCTGGACTATCTTTAAAGAGATTGTACATAGTTTTTAGTACTTCAAGTCTTCCAATCTACTTTTTGATGACCTGTTTTGAAAGCACCATTGACAGTGTGTAATCCACACACACCTTTGTCCAATAAGGGACTTTTTGTTTCCTCGGAAGAAAGAACATTTTTAAATTTTTTCAGAAAACTAATGTTCACATTGGGGCCATCCATCGAAACTTGTAGCAGTCTTTTTCTATCTCTGATTTAGATAGAGAAAGACTGCTACAAGTTTCGATGGATGGCCCCAATGTTATAACATAGGTTTATTTCATAGATTCCGCAAAGACAGGCTTTTTGAGAATTTCAACTTTATGGGGAGGGGACAATAGACCGTTTGCATTTTTTCGTAGTAATACGTCGACGTATTCATATTTCGACCTGATATACCAGCGACGATTTGATCTTTCGACCTATTGCATTTTCCACGTAATGATACCTCGAAGAATTACCGTTTCGACCTAACGTACCAGCGATGATTTGATCGTCCGACCAATCGTTGTCGACCTATTGTTATTCGATTATTTAACTTTCGGTAATATGTACGAAACCCCAGCTAATTAGAGAGAGGAAAATGACAGCAGTTTTTATAACAGATAAAGTAAAAAAAAATATTTTTTTGTATTTTTTACTTAATCTATGATAAAAGAACTGTCATTTTCCTCTCTTTAATTAGCTGTTCGAGTATAAATATATATATAAGAAGTACTGATGACTGATAAGATAATATTATTTTTATTTATTCTATACTTTTTTTGACTTTTACATTAATTTTAAAGATCAATCATCAAAAAGTCCTTGTTTTCCCTGACTTTTCCAGGTAGAGAAGTCATTTCCCTGACTTTCCCTGACCCACAATAGCTTCCCTGACTTTTCCCTGACTTTCCCTGACCTTCCAGGTCCGTGGACACCCTGTTAGCATCATTATCATCAAAAAAATAGTTAATCGCAGCCCACTAGCCTCCCAACATTGGGAGAGGCCTATGTCCAGACATAGGCCTCTCCCAATGTTGGGAGGCTTGAACTAATGTTTCTGTTTGGGTTTTATTTCGAATTTTCGTTCTCTCAAAGTGCACCTCCGTGGCGTGGCGGTAGTGAACGCGACTGCTACGCAGGGGGCGCGGGTTCGAATCCCGCTCAGTGTACATATTTGTATGCATGAATATGGCTATTTGCATTGGTTTGGGTGTTTCTATGTATAGTGTGTATGTATTTACAAAAAAAAGTATCTAAGTATGTTTATCCACTTTCTAGATTCCATAACACTAGCTAGTTAAGCGTACCATGGGTCTAGATAGCGTTGTGTGGAATGTAGTGGAATATTAATTTGTATTACGTTAGACGCCTCTAACGACACCCGTTGGATGAGATAGAGTGGTGATACTTGTATTCTTTCTCCGTCACTACACGATTTATTTTAGGTGGATGTAAAAACACCTCTGCCCACCTCTCGAACTTAAAGTGAAAGACAAAGAAGTGAGCAAATATACCTTGTATTATGTATAAGATAGAACTGAAAGTTTAGGGCCGGTGCCCATTATCGGCATCGGCGAGCTTCAGGATTTTTGGCCAAGCGTAATAGATCGATCGGCATTCTGCAGCGTTATGGTTACCAATTAAAGTTTAACCTTATATCTATAACAATAAGATAGATTGTTATTCGACAAATACAAATCCTCATGCTCGCCGATGCCGGCACTGGGCGCCTTTCAGATATTTTCATAATAAAAGTGAACAGGAAAATCAATACAGTTAATTTTATTAATACTATATACACCGAGTTAATGAAGTTTAATGGATGTCGTGTAATTTATTGTTTATTAATATACTTTTGATTTTACCTTCCTTCAAATCGTGGACAATAAAATCAAGAGGAATTTCCCTGTAAACTTGACAGTAGGAAACTATATTCCGTTTGGTTAGATACCAATTTAACTAAAGATAATCTTGCCGCATCTTAGTTCTTATATAATCACATATTAAACAAATACATTACTATTAACACTAGTGATTCCATTTTCGTTTTAAGCCGCGTTTTATTTTTAAGCTTAGTTTTTAACAAAAATATATTCCAAAACATAGTAAATATTCCACAACATTCTACACAACGCTATCTAGACCCATGGTAATCATAGCTTAACTAGCTCGTGTTATGGAATCTAGAATGCGAATAAACATACTTAGATACTTTTTTTTTTAATACATACATATTACACATAGACGGGTGTGACCAATGCAAATAGCCATATTCATGCATACAAATATTTACACTGAGCGGGGATCGAACCCGCGCCTCCTGCGTAGCGGCCACGTTCACTATCGCCACGCCACAAAAAATATTAATAAAACGAGTTTTTAAATAAATAAATAAGTATCAAAATAAAAAATCATATCAAACGGATGCTCCCTACCAATCGGACCCAATTATATATCTTCTTTTAATATATTTTTTTTTTTTTAATAATCAGTATTCATCAAAGCCACTTACGCAATATAAAACACCGCCTTGTTCCAATAAGGCCTGGTCTCCACCTTGTCACTGAGCGTCTGCACGTAATCTATAAAGAAGCAGCAGCAGGGTGCTTCGCACACTATCACCACGAAGCCGGCAAGCATCTGCCAGATGCCGGCGATTAGGCAACCTACGTCGAGCATCACGATACTGATGCAGTTTATCAGACCCATGAGTATCGCCACTGAAAAAGAAAAATAAATGGGTTAAAAATAGATTTTGGTTTGCATGAATTTTATAAAGCACTAGCTTTGCCCGCGGCTCCGCCTGCGTGGATATCGGTTATCGCGACCAAACATAGCCTATGTCCTTTCTCATGGTCTAATCTACCCCTATATAAAATTTCATCAAAATCGGTGCAGTGGTTTAGGCGTGAAGGCGCAACATAAAGACAGACAGACAGAGTTACTTTCGCATTTATAATATTAGTATGGATTGAGATCCGATTCTCAGCATTCCATGGATTCACCGTGCGGTCGCCGGGTGCATGGCGTGGTACATGGAGAGGAACACTGACGGCGGCGCCTGGGACTTGCGACCCAGATGTAGGTTTAGGGTGGCCACACCTTAGAGCGCCTTTATAATAGGTACTAGCTTTTGCCCGCGGTTCCACCTTCGTGGATGATATAAGCATACATAGGGACGGACAGACAGCGACAGTGACTTTGTTTTATACTTTTTTTCCGCCCGCGTAGCGTCCGATCCCGTTCCCGCTGCATCCTCTACTATATTAAGCATGTATGCGAACTTCGTACCGCCAATTTTTTTTCCGCTAGCGTAGCGTCAGATCCCGTTCCCCATGCACTCTCTACTATAATAAGTATGTATTATACATATAAATCTTCTTCTTGAATTACTCTATCTATTAAAAGAAACCGCATCAAAATCTGCAGCGTAGTTTTGAAGATATAAACATACATAGGGACGACAGACAGCGATAGCGACTTTGTTTTATACTATGTAGTGATGATGATAATGACTAGCTGGCCCGGCGATTTTTTTCCGCCCGCGTAGCGTCCGATCCCGTTCCCGCTGCATCTTCTACTATATTAAGCATGTATTATACATACAAACCTTCCTCTTGAATTACTCTATCTATTAAAAGAAACCGCATCAAAATCTGTAGCGTAGTTTTAAAAATATAAGCATACACATAGGGACGGGCAAACGCGGTAAGCGACTTATCTTTATACTATGTTGATAGTGAACTACAATGTAAAGAACACATTCATTCATTCTACCCACTGTGATATCAGTATGGATGTGAACGTTTATGATAGTAAGTATGTTGTTTGTTTGTTTAATTGTTACTCAATCACGCTTAAACGGCGCTATCTAGAGTATCCTGAATATGCGATAGCAGCGTAGGGAGTTCTTCACTGGCTAACCTTGATTTGTAAAACCACTAACGGCCGTTCCCAATAACATACTTACAGTTGAAGATAGATCGCAACAGTCAAATTTGACGTATCGGCTGTTAAAATTCAAAACATGGTAACTGTTTTTTTTTGCGGGAAAACGCAGCGCGGTTTAATTTTATTTTCCGAAATTGGTGTCAAATAAGAGTTACTATGTTTTGAATTTAAACAGCCGAGCACTTTATCCGTAGATGCGATCTATCTTTAACTATCAGTATGGTATTGGGAACGGTCGTTAAAATGGCAGTTATCAAGGCTCTTGGACGTTTCCGACATTGCCGTCACGCTTTGCTTGAGCTAGCAATACTTGGGGACTACTGACACGAAGTTTTGTTTGAACAACATACGTATCTCGCCTTTCTTCAACTGGGGTAGACAGAGACAAGATCTCAAGAGGTTCATTTGCCTCCAAAGTTTCTTACCTGTGATTTTGTCAAGATACCTTTAAACATTTTCCGTCAGGTTGATCATGATGATTTGCGAGGTCCACCCTAACTTATACTTATTCTTTAAGTTACCGGCAATGTGTATGGAAAACTCACTACTAAGAGAGTGAAGTAGGCTTTAGAAGTTTATACAACAAGTCCGTCAGTCTAGAAAAATACTCGTGAAGGCGTTAGCCGACTACCACGCAGGTGGAGCTGCGGGCGAAAAGCTAGTAATATATATAAATTAGAGCGATGTGCAGTGGTAGAAGATGTAGTGACGAGAATTGCGAAAGGAATGTTAAGATGGTTTGGTCATGTTGAGAGAATGAATGAAAGAAGACTAACGAAATAGGTGTATGAGGCGAGTGTGGAGGGTACCGTCGATAGGGGAAGACCTAGGCGCACATACCTGGACCAAATCGGGGAAGTTTTAGAAAAGGGGCAGGTCAGGAGTACCTACCCTAAACCGACGAGCATGCATGAAGAATGTAATGAGAGTGAATGAAGCGAGAGTAGTATGTCATGATCGTAGCAAATGGAGATCCGTGATCTCTGCCTACCCCTATGGGAAACAGGCGTTATTTTATGTATGTATGTATGTATATATAAATTACGTGTCACGTGGTTTCTCCACGATGGACTCCTAAACTACAAAACCGATTTTAATCAAACTTGCCCCACTTGCACACCGTGTGCAGTTTGATCCAAACTAAAAGATAGGATAGCTTACATCACATCTTAATTTAGCGATAAGTGACATCCACGCGGGCGAAGCCGCGGGCTACAGCTAGTAGTAGTTTATAATAGTTCGGGACTTCATGCGATAAATTTTGGAAAACTTTTCGACGATTCGGGTGCGTCACAGCACCCGTGGTCACGACTATAGTAAACTATGGCAGCGATAGTTTATAAATTCTTGACCTTGATCTGGACGTAGTCAAGATAGCAGTTAAACACTAGGGTTACCAACTCTCGACATAATGGAAGAGATTGGGAACTTCCGGGCATTTCTGGACATTTAGGAGCCATACGCTGCACTCAGTTATATAGTGTTTTCGTTCGTTACAATAGCAATTGCACTGTGAGACAGCAAGTAAATAATAATAGAAAGTACTAAAATAGGTACGCAATTTTATTAAATTGAATAGGTATGTGTAATATTAGCAACTTTCGTCATTCGCCTTCAACGATTTCATTACTGCTCTGGCGCAACGTCTATTACGCCTAAATATAGTCCTGTTGATTATTCCATATTTGTCGCATCCTTCCTACACACTAAACAATTGGAGTTATGGCCTGTTCTAAACGAGAAAACCGACCGCGCCCATTATCATATAAATTGACATTAAAGTTTATTATAAAGGACACGCATAATCCTAATGTTATATATATATATATGTATAAATGCAAAAGTGATTAACAATCAATCATGCAAAGGCGGCAGATTACGATAAAGGCTACCTGGGGCTTGATTAAATTAAATTACGTTTTGAAAATATCTGATTTCAAAACTTACAAACCACGAAAACGAAAGTACCCGAAGTACGTTTTGTTTTGATAGATCATACAGAAAACTAGTTTTTTTTTTTTCTATTCGAATTGAAAACACGCGTATTGAGAACCGCGGCTAATGTTTTTAGGTGTTTTTCGATGTTTCTTACTTGTTCACGACCGAACTGCTGAACCAATTTCGATAAAACTTACCAGACATCAATAAGCTCATAATCATATCACAGTAAATGACGAGCTTCGTTTTGAAATAGACATTCAAATTTTCAGAAAATTCGAGACAAATTCGTTTAGAAATATAGGCTAATCGGTAGGTAAGTTGTACCGATATCAGATATTTTGCGATTTTATTCTTATGGACCGGAAGCCTGAGGAGGTTGAACTACACAAGTTACACGACCTAGGTCAGTAAAGACAGCTAGTCTGCCGCAGAAGGGCAATAACCAGTGATAAATAAAAGCAATCAGTGAATCCATTACAAGTGTGAAGCGAACGTAGCCCGCTGAGTGAGCTTGTATTGGACCAAAAGGAATCTACTACGCCCATTTTGTTGATATTAATTAGAAAATATTAACACTTGCCGACCGTGGTGCTAAGCCGGAGGTGAGGTTGTCTTCGACATATCCCTCGCACCCCGGCTGACCCAGGGCCATCCCTTACGGTCTGGCCCTCCTCGGGAGAGGGGACAACGGTGTCCCCGACTCGCCCCCGGAATGGCGACCATCATCATCTCAGTGTTGATGCTAAATGGATTCGAGGCTTTCTCGTCAAAGCTGAGGTTGTTTTAAAATATGAGTAATTTCACACATACATGCTTATATTCACGCCTGTAAATTGCCGAAAGGGTAAGCAAAGGTATACCCAAGTTCCGCCAATTATCATCGTGAGAGTGACAGCCTCGTCAAGCCTCGTCCGTAGGTCAAGGTATTCTCTCGGTACTGCTGCCTACCCCATTAATGAAATGTCTTCTTTATGCTAATGATGTCGTAGTATAACCAATGTAATGAATATAAAACAAAGGCATTTATTGCACTTATAATTTTGCTATCTTATCTATCTACTCGGAAATAACACCGTATGAATCACAGGTATGAATATTGTCCGATTACAAGTAAAAAAAAAAATCGAATAGACCACTGGCCAAGTTATTTCGTTTAGATTCCTATTAATGCTTGATACACCAGCAGAACGAGGGCGAACAAACGTGTAATAGTGTATGTGTATATGCCGATCATACATAAGAACCGTAAATATTTCGAATCGAATGCTTTGGAAACAGTCCTTACATTAGTGCGTTAGCGTTCGCCCTCTTTGCTTAATGTATCAATCAATCAATTAGCTGGACATAGACCTCTCCCTATGTGCGAAATTGCTCCGCGATCCTCCGCCTTCCACATCCAGTCTATTCCAACTTATGGTATGCATGGCGGGCTACCCAAGATTATATCGCGTGCGTGAGCGAAGGTCCAATGGCTAACCACCTTTTTAGATCCCCGTTTGTGTGTACACGTAGTAATAGTGTAGTCTAGTTTTTATACTGTAGATTGATGGCACTTAGTGGAATTTATTGTTACACATTCTTGAAATCACTTGTACTTACTACTTACAGTATTTATTCTATTAAACTTGACCGGTTTCGCTTTACGGTATTCTCAAAGGTTTACATCTGTTGAAAAAGTCAAAGTGTTCTTATTGTGCGTAATAGTTGTGGTTACCCGGCATAACCGTATAGAGACGGAGAAATAATACAAGTAAGTATCACCTCCCTATCTCATCCGAAGGGTGTCGTAATAGGCGACTAACGAAAAAATTCTAAGACAATAGCACTGTGAGAGAAGGAACCAGAGGAGAGCCAGACCGTAAGGGATGGCCCTGGGTCAGCCGGGGTGCGAGGGATATGTCGAAGACAACCTCACCTCCGGCCTAGCACCACAACCGAGTATTTGAGGATTCGAGTCCGCCATAACCTCCCCATCCAACTCCGGCGGAGGTATCCGTGGGGATTTCCGCACGAAAAAAAAAGCGAGAGAAGGAAAACCCGTCTGGCCAGCGTGGAAACAGTAGGCCAAAGCCTCCCGACAATAGGAGAGGCCCTTACACAGGAAGTATTACCATTCAAACTAGGTTGAAAAAAACAATTATTTTGTACACGTGTTTTGTGTTTGTTTTAGTTATCAGTGTGTTATCTATTAACAACAGGTACATACGTAAGTGTGTATGCGTGAAAAATTATACAATCCAATGACACACAAACTAGTGTGATAGTATCTTAAGAAGTAAGCATGTTTAACTGACTTAAATGAAGAAGGTTATGTTAGGATGTCTACTTATATTAAGTACTTAGAGGAATTTGTCTCGTGTCAGGTAGACTGCTTATGGGCTTTTTAATGAGGCTATTGTGGGGGTCTTGAAACCAGAGATGTAAGGTATGTATAGGGCAATCCTGGCATCAGAGACCCGAGGCGGCGTGCGATTTTAGTCCGTTCGAGTCTGACATATATGACATAAGGAGATTTACGCACGAAAAAAAAACGGGTATAAAATAGGTAATTATGTCGGTTATTGCACTGCACTCCCTAAATAATAAAATTAATAGGGTTATTTCTTCACTACACAGTATAAAACAAAGTCGCTGTTGCTGTCTGTCCGTCTCTATGAATGCTTATATCTTCAAAACTACGCTACAGATTTTGATGCGGTTTCTTTTAATAGATAGAGCGATTCAAGAGGAAGGTTTATATGTAAGTATAATACGCGCTTAATATAGTAGAGGGTGCAGCGGGAACGGGTTCGGACGCCAAGCGGGCGAAAAAAATTGGCGGTACGAAGTTCGCCGGGTCAGCTAGTAAAATATAATTCAAACGTATTTTTTATACAATTTTCACAAAATGTTACGTAAACTGCACAGAAAATGGTTAAAAAACTTGGTTTCAAGCACAATTGCAGGTAAAGTAAGTTTACTTCTTTTACTTTTTATATTATAATTACTAGGTTAATATTATGACTATGTGTTTATAATGATACACTTCATCATAATATGATTCTAAGTCATTATGAAAATCGTTATGATGCAAAAAAATACACCTCAAGAAATTATGCCGAATTAATTTTATATGTAATGTTTATGAGGAAAAGTAAAACTATGCCACTATCCATACTAATATTATAAATGCGAAAGTAACTCTTGTCTGTCTGTTTGTCTGTATGTTTCGCTTTCACGCCTAAACCACTGAACGGATTTTTATGAAATTTATTACAAGGGTAGATTAGACCATGAGAAAGGACATAGGCTATGTTTGGTCGCGATAACCGACATCCACGCGGACGTAGCCGCGGTCAAAAGCTAGTCTTTACTTAATATTATAAATGCGAAAGTAACTTTTGTCTGTCTGTTTGTCTGTATGTTACACTTTCACGCCTAAACCACTGAACGGATTTTCATGAAATTTGGTATAAGGGTAGATTAGACTATGACAAAGGACATAGGCTATGTTTTGTCGCGATAACCGACATCCACGCGGGCGGAGCCGCGGGAAAAAGCTAGTAAATTATAATAAATTTGATTACCTACAAAAGGGAGACCATGAAAAGCTATGTAACAATACTTTCATCATCATCTGTTCCCACAGGCTAATACAGTATTTGCTGCACACATAACAAATTGCCAGAAAGAATACTTCTTGACAAGAATTGTCAAGAGGCCACATGCTACTCATTATGTAGGTAATTTTGCTGCATAGGTGCATTTGCTGTTTTAGTGTGAGGCCCCCTTAGTGATTTCTCAACTGACAAGAGGTCACTCCTATTTGTTGAAAGATCAGGGTTAGGAATTTGCCTGATAGTGGATTAAGGGCCTAACTTGTACAAATTGCCTAGAATGTTTTAAAAGAAGTTTTATTCCTCTCAGCCTCAAAGAGCTATCATTCCTGCATAGTGGTGTGCCACTCCCACCTAGGCAGAACATTATTGAACAGTACCAAAGGGATAAGACACACATTGCCACTTGTCTAGTTTCATTATCTAGGTTCAATACAGTTGGTTTTCTTGGTCAACATTCCAGCAATAGATATTGCTGTTGTAATTATGTTCAAGTCCCTAAATAACCATTTTTACACAGCATAGAGTAATATAAATATAACTACTTATTAAAAACATAACTAGAAACATTATATAAAAAATAATGAGAAGCTTTAAATTTATTATTAAATTATTTAAGGGCACTTTAGGCCCTAATTATATCAGGGGTTTCTTCCCTTTGTCTTAAAAACTAAGACGCAATATGGTACACTTAAGTCTGTTTATTATTTTAAGCTCATTGGCTATGGGGGGGTGGTTGAATATAGTTTGACTGATAAGATTAATGGCTTAATTGGCATTATCTCTTGCTTAAACCTGAATAAAATTAATCACGTCTTTACGGACAGAATGGAATGTGATCCTTTATGCTTTGTAGATATTATAGTAAAACAATACTAACGAAAACCGCCAACAGTCCCGACTCCCCGACCAGCGTAGCGCATCCACCAAGGCACGTCATCTTTCTGGGCATTGTCGCCTCCCGGCCGCGCCATAAGCGTTGAAAGTTTGTCTGTTAGCGACTAAAACAATTGTTAACATGTTTATAAACTTTTCTTGATGATTTGATTGCAAATCATTGAATATTTACGAAAATTCTTACCATTTTCGAAAAAATCAATTCACTGCTTTGTCACCTGTCAAGTCAACTAAAAGTTAGTTTGTTTTCGTTTAACAAAATCTAATAAAGTATAGATTTTTCAACATTTTCAATTAATAGCATATATTTAAATGTCATATAAATATTACTATAAATTCTGATTTCCTTAATTAATAAGTAAACAGTTTATGTACATACATTTGATTTGCTTGCACAAAGTTGCAATTTTATTGTTTATTTTCGTTGTAATGGGGAACGAACTATCGAAGTGAAAAAACTGCGTTTTGTTCCTTGTAATGTTGAAAGTTTATTTTATGAAAATATTAAATTACATATTACATTATTTTTATCCGAACTAATATATTGCTTAAACTATTTGTACATGGCATAACATTAATTTATCTTTCATAAGTTATTTGCCAACAAGGATTTTGTCAGAATGCGCGGGACATCCTAAGACATTTGAACTGACATAAGTAAATGCCATGGAATAACAAAACGCATTCCCATGTCGGTCGGCATCAGCGGTTTTGCTATTGTAATATCAGCAAGAGTTTTTGCAATTACAATTCTGTTGTGAATTTGCGGTCTAATTTCTGAAATTCATGTGTAAGACGGAAGATTAAACAGTTATGGCACCAACAACAATGCTTCCAAAGCTATCGGATGCCTCCCAAACTATGTAAGTGAGATTGAGCTGAAACTGAAATTTACTTAGATTTAAACGTTTGAGCGATTACAATGCCCTGTTGGTTGTATATTCGGCATAATTATGATTTGTTTAGTATGTATTGTATAGGTACTGTGTTGTTGACACCATAATGAAATCAGCGGTACCAGTAACCTGTTACCTTGACAATCATTATTGTTCTCGTAATTTAGAATCTAGCTATGTAGCGGCATTATAAGACAAGTAATTATGTTGTTACTTGTTATTGGGCACAAAATTACTGGGGAATGATTGTTGAAAGGTAATAAATCAATATTTTTATGTAGTCTTCTAATATGTAAATGGAGGTATTCATACATTGAACTTGCTTGCCTAAACATTTTGTTAGCTGTTCGTCGAAATTTCAAAAGGTCAGATAAGTCATATCCTGTCAATTCTCCAGGAATCATATTTCTAAATAATGAAGTTATCAACCTCATACATTCATGGTTTAAAAAAATATGACTTTTAAATAAGGTAGTTAAGAAAATAAAATGTCTGTTGTAAACAAAAAATAAGGAATGTGTGCTTATATTGTAATAACATACAGATAAGAAATATTTATTTATTCATTTATTTTTACTTTTTGTGGGAATATCTAAAATACAATAAGAACATGCCTACATAATAATCATGTCTTTATCTTGGAGGGTTAGGCAGAGGTGAATTAATACCTATTTTTCACCAATCAATGTAATTGGTCCTACTTAATAGGGGTGAGCCGTATTCCAGGTGCTATTGTTGACTTATGCCATGCATCTGAGGCTGTAATTTAAATGGGAATTATATATAGGTCAAAAGATACATTGTTTACGGTAGAACTTTAGGTGACTTCTTGGCACAAAGCACTCATGCTACCTTAGTGTTTATTCATCAATTAAAAATATCAATCAATTAGTTAACCTACTGCAGTCTACTACTGTACATATTGTTGTTGCGCCTGGAAAAACTGATAAACATTTTTTTATTTTAAAACGACTTTATTCATTTTTAAGGCATAATTTGCCATGCCCATCATACCTGTGAAACCTGTTGTGATATCTTAAAATACTATATAAATAGCATTGACCGCTATGTATCTTTCAAACACTGACGCTGAAAAAAAATGTTTATCGGTTTTTCTAGGCGCAACAATGTTAAGCTTCTCCCAATTTGCACCATAGCACCCAAAAAATATAAAAATATAGTATCTAAAACTTGAGCCAGCAGTTTTAAATAAATGTAAAACCAATTCTACATTCTACACTGCTATCTAGACCCAAAGTGAGCATAGCTTAAATTACTTGTGTTATGGGATCTAGAATGCTGAATAAACATATGGGTCCTTTTCTTTTTGTAAATACAGCCATACCTTACATAGAAACAATGAGAGTAATGTAAATACACATATTCATGCATACAAATGACTGTGAATGAGTTCAAGAACAGACTAGACAGTGTCTTCAGATTAAAGGATACACATGCATCAGCTCATGGAGCTGCTAGTGTGATTTGCAAATAATAATAATAATAATATTGCCGGGAGTGGAAATTGAATCCGCACACCCTTCGGAGGGGTCCAACAATCTACTGCTACGCTACAGAGGCCATCATCTAAAGACTTACTATTGGCTATATGAAATGTGATGACAGTGTATGTAAGAGTCTACTTGTAGGTACTGATAGTTGCTCACTTATTTTGTACCGAAGCTTACTAAGATAGCAAAACTTGAATGACACAAACACAATAAAATGACCTGGTGTGAGCGGATTGTTTTGTTATAATCTATACTTGGTGAATTTGAGCTCGTCCACCACACTAACACCCCGTGCTGTCTTCAAAATACATCCAAGACATGTGATCTGCGCATAATGAGCACTTTTTACGTCCAAGATAATATGGCTCAAGCAATAATCACATAACGGTTGAAATTTAAATAAAAAAAGCCTACTAAGATAGCGAGACCTTGAACCACCCAAATCTGTGGACTATTTAGCATGCACTTTGGACATAAAATTCATTCAGACTGTTTGGAAAACGTCATTTAAGTTATCAAGATTAGACCCTGACTTTGCACCTGCCGAACAATAGAGGAGGCTCTGGCACAGGGTTTCCTCTTGGACTTGGGAAATTAGACTTGGAAGTGCAAACTGTCAACGCAACTGGCAAGTCACTGGAAGGATAATGACAATAATTTATATTGCATAGATATAAATACCTGTACAGTTAAGTAACCAAAGGAGGCTTTTATTGAACTAACATTCTTATTATTGTTCTAGATCGTTCTCTGAAGGAGATGGAGTCTGCAGTGCAGAAGTGTACTCCACCAATGTGGTGGTGACAACCAACGCTGGTAATCATGACCACGGCAGCTCTAAGGTCAAGCTCAAAAACCTTGTGGACTACAACTGGGAACCTAAGTTCTATCCCGGACAACTGCTGGCTATACACACCAGTGGGAAATATTTGGCTTATTCTATCAAAGGTTCTTATTCTCTTTTTCATTCCTTCAAAAATAAAAGCACATTTGAAAGCAGTAAAAAAAATCTGATTTAAGGCCTTTGCATAGGTGACGGGTTTTAGCATGGTTATGTTAATGCAAATGAACCATGGTAGTGTTTCGGATTTACTACTACTACTGCCAGTTGGACACCATTTAACTGGACACTTGATCAGCCCTTCTATGTAGGCCATTTCACCCAATTCCCCTGTAACAACTGCCATACATGTTCATATGCCAACCGGGACTGACAGTGTGATGCTCACTGAGGCACAACCAGAGGAATGCAAATACTCGTATATGTAGAAGCATACAAATATCTGCACAGAGCGGGGATCGAACCCGCCCATCCAGCGTAGCGGCCGCGTTCACTACCGCCACGCCACGGAGGCTGTCTGATTCGGATTCACACATCGTGAACTAATATTATGAACTAGCAAAAATAATTTTTCATTTGAAGATTTATCTTTATACCTAAACATCGTCGGTGACGAAATATCTCCTGCCTCGCACGTGTCTAGTCACGTTCCCGTCTCGTCCGTGCAAAAATCCGTCACGTATGCAAAGGCCTTTATAGTCCTAGCTGTATGTATAAGCTTGTATAGTTGAATCATTCAGCAGTGGTCATGCACCATATTTTTAAACTTAGAATTTGACTAAATGGAATTTGTATAGTAATTTCAATAAATAATTGACGTCCCAATTGAGCAGACCGACTGGAGAAGTCACACTTTCTATTAGGTGGCTTTCACATGTTATTCTCTGCCACCTAAGTTGTATAAAAAAATAATAATTTGACTTTGACCTTTGTTCTCTATGACAGTCCCAAATGCTGTGAACCCGGGATCATGCAGTGGCATGATCCGTGTGGTGTACAACCCCGAGAACGGGTCTGACAGGCGCGCGCTCATCAAATGTATGAAGGGGGAGGTAATTATACTTTCATTTACTTTCATTATTATTGTTCTCTTAATTGAATTTCATTCTTATTGTATTATATTTTTAAATAACGATCTGATTATGAAACTGATCGAAGAGCAACTCTCCATGAGTAAGGAGGAGAGTATCTGTTTTTTAACAAGCTTCCTAATTAAATTAGAGAATTACTTGTAAATAAATTAAAAAATGTAGTTAAGAGTAAACTGTGCCAGAAACGCTATTATAAAATCCAAGAATATTTAGATGATAAACAAGCTTGGAATGAGCTGTTCGCTCAGCTATGCTACTCAAGCAAATCACTGTATCTAGACCATAAGTATTAGACTAAGTAAATGTTTGTAAATAGACAAAAAAAAATGCCCGCTGAGTTTCTTGCCGGAATCTTCTCAGGTCTGGGCTGAGTTTCGAACCGGTGGTCCATTTGCTAAACTAGCATTTAATATTAATTGTATATTGACATTTTTTAAGTTCCAATTTGAATTTAATCTATGCAGAATAAGGGCCGGCGCCCATTATCGGCATCGGCGAGCTTCAGGATTTTTTTTGCCAAGCATAATAGACATCATAAAATTTAAATTTCAATGACGATCGTCGACTATCGTCGGCATCAAACGGCATTCTGCAGCGGTATTGTTAACAATTAAAGTTCAATCTTATTTCTATAACAATAAGCTCTATTGTTACACGACAAATACAAATCCTTATACTTGCCGATGCCGGCACTGGGCGCCGGCCCTAAATGATTTTTCACTTTGACTTTCACTCTGACTAATTTCGGCTAGTAAAATAATACCTGCTATAAATTTGAATGAAATTTTCATTAAGAAGTCCCACTTGGGCGCTTCTTTTTCTTGCTATAAAACTAAAAAAAATTGATCATGAGGTTTATGTTGAAATAAACCCTGGTATCCACTAGGCAACATTTGACGCTCAACACTTACCACTCAACAAGTCTGGCAACGTTGCGCAACACTCGCTATGTTGCCTGCTGAGGCACAACTTGACAAAGTTCCGCGCAGCTGCTCGTTTGCGCGTCAACATTACCAAATGGACACTAGGCCTAATATTACCTTATATGTTCGTAGGTTCAAGACTTGGCTTTCGCCTATATAGTAACACAGGTTATCCTCGCCTGTATCGACGAACAAGGCAACTTCTATATACATCAAATTGAAGTCACTGACAGTGGCTTGAGGTAATATTATTATCATTTAAATTTTGTTTTTTTTTTCAACATTAGTTACTCACTTAATTTATTTTTTAAGGTTAAATTGTGAGGGATATGATAGTGATATTAGGACTGTGCCATATACATAAATAAATAAATATTCCACAACATTCTACACCACGCTATCTAGACCCATGGTATACTTAATTAGCTTGTGATATGGAATCTAGTTAGTTTTTTTATAACAACTAAAGCCACTCACTCATCGCTTTCTATTAATTTCTTTCTCAAACATAGGTTGATTCAATGGGTATAAATTGTTTTTTTTGGACTGTAGAAGATGTATGTAAACTCTTTATGTGTTTGACATCAATAACCTAGGTATCTTTACAATACCTTGCCTCTAGCCAGAGTAATATCCTTAAATAGTTTTATTTTTTATAAAATAGTGGTTTATTTTAGTGTGTCGTTCTCATCCAAGAATAGTCATCGCATTCTATTAATTGTCTCTGTGGCGTGGTGGTAGTGAACGCGACTGCTACACAGGAGGCGAGGGTTCGATCCCCGCTCAGTGCAAATATTAGTATGCATGGCTATTTGCATTGGTCTGGGTGTTTCTGTGTTTATTATGTATGTATTTACGAAAAAAAGGATCTAAGTATGTTTATCCGCATTCTATATTCCATAACACAAGCTAGTTAAGCTTACCAATTACCATGGACCTAGATAGCGTTGTGTAGAATGTTGCAATGCAATGGGTACTAAGTACTAACACATTATTTTTGTCCTGTAGATGTACATTACTAGCGGAAGTGTACGAGGAAACAGGCCTGGTGGGGGCCTCGCACCGCGTGGTGTGGTGCCCCTACATACCCGACGATGACGACGCGCCCGAAGATGACGTTGCTCGGCTGTTGCTCACCACACACGATAATATCGGTGAGTTTGAACTACAGTGCCCTGAGTATGAAAAACTATCGTATTATAAACGTCGAGAGAACGGAGCATTGCGATTGGCTGGTTGCATTCTGTGTGTATAAAGCCGGCCAGTCACATTGCTTCGTTCTCTCGATACTTTTATGATAGTTTTTCGTGCTAGGGTTAGAGTAGTGGAATGGAAAGACTGCCTCAGATATTGGGAGTCATAGAATAGTGGTTCTCCATCTGGTAGTAAACATAGCAATAGGGAAATGTCATTATCTCACGAAGCGATTATGCCGTGAAGTCAGCGGTGATTGATTATTTCTCTCCGCCGCCGCTGAATTCATATCCGAGCCCTTAGTATGCAGAGGACCCAACTATGAAGACGGTTTTCGTTCCGGAACAGGGCTGCCAGACGGCTATTGCATTTGGAAAAGATGATATTCTCTGGCTCCATAGTGACAGGTGAAACTGTCTGTCACCCTAGCAGAGGTGCGAGGTGCGAGATGCCTATTTAGGGCAAGATGGGACGCCATGATCCCGTAGCCGAGGGGGCACTTCGACGGCCCGGAGTCAGCCGGGGTGCGAGAAATGTGCTTGTAGCAATCTCACCTCCGGCAACTAATTACCTATGGTGACGTGTGGTTATGTCTTGATCACACGCACCGAGTGGAGTGGCGGGTCAGTGCTGTCGGCCGAGTGCAAAATACTCGGCGCTATGTTCACACGCACCGAGCACTGTCTGAGTGCACTGTCTCGCCACTGCACTCGTTACGTGTAATCAAGGCATTAGATTTCGTTCGAGTCCGGGTCCAGCGAGATATTCATGGGGATATTCAGTCTTTAAAACAAAGCTCCATAGTGCAATTTATGTACGCAACTAGGAACGTTATGAGGATGATAAAGGCTGTACCAGATCGTAAATATCGTATTATAAGTAATGATTTCTATGTATCAAAAATATAGGTTCCCGCGGTCGCCACGTAGCTCTGCAATCGGTTTCGCTACAGTGTAAAAAATCGAATACATAGGGAAAAAATCTTCTCGGGCGGGACTCGAACCCGCAGTTTTTCCCTTACAGGGGGATGCCTTGACCAATTCGGCTACCGAGACACGCCCGATGTAACGAGAGAAAGACGTATAAGATGGGAAATTTGAATCACATCGGGCGTGTCTCGGTAGCTGAATTGGTCAAGGCATTCCCCTTGTAAGGGAAAGACTGGTTCGAGTCCCGCTCGAGAAGATTCTTTTTCCCTATGTATTCGATTTGTATAGTTAGCATACTTAATGCTGTAAAAAATCATTCAAGTGTAAAAAATGTTTACAACCCCTAAGCAACCGGTTCAAACGACCTTTATTCTCAATCCGGTCAACGACCTTTATTCTCAATCCGTTTGGCACGAGTACAGTATGAGTGTGTGTGTGTGTGTGTGTGTAGCGCGCATGTGGAACACCCGCACGCTGTCGGGCTCCGTGCCGGCGGGCGGCGAGGGCGGCGGGGGCGGCGAGGGCGGCGCGGGAGCCCTGAGCGCGGCCGAGCACGGCGCCGCCATCCTGGACGCCGCCTTCTCCCCCGACGGCAGCGCGCTCGCCACAGCCTCCGCAGATGGATACGTCATGTTCTTCCAGGTAACTAGCTTGATTGCGTCAGCCAAGGTTTACATCTGTTGAAAAAGTAGTAAAAAGTAGTTGTAGCTACCTGTAGATATCTGTGTGGTGACGGAAAAAGAATATAAGTATCACCTCCCTATCTCATCCGAAGGATGTCGTAATAGGCGACTAACGAAAAAAATCGCAGACAATATCACTGCGAGAGAAGGAACTCGAGGAGGGCAAGACCGTAAGGGATGGCCCTGGGTCAGCCGGGGTGCGAGGCATATGTCGAAGACAACCTCACCTCCGGCCTAGCACCACGACCCACAGGCGGCGTGCAGTTTTAGTCGGTTCGAGTCCGACATAACCTCCCCTTCCGGCTCCGGCAGGGGGGTATCCGTGGGGATTTTCGCACGAAATAAAACTAGCTTGACACGTTGTCCTATATTTTCTTTTTTTTTTATATGGGACACGTCAATTTGACTTCACCTCGCCTACCCCCACCAAAGCAAACAATTATTCAAAAAAACTTTATCATAACAGGAACTTTTAACTGAGTTGACAGTACTTTACGGTCACTTTTGCGCGGGAGCACTTCAGTTACTGACACAGAATATATTGTACTTATTAGAAAGCATAGACAAGTTGGTACATTATTTGCACGTCCGTGGCGTTACATAGGGTGCCATCTGAAAACCAGCGCTGCGCAACTTTTGGTTGAGCAGCTTTATGCAGAGATGGCGACCTATTTGGCACTCACGCAATTTTTAGTTTTAAGTTGCCTAATTAATCATTAGTCTAATTTTAAGTATGTGAGCGATTGCCAAATAAATTTCTTTCTTTCTTTCTTTCTTTCAAACATGTACCATATTAACGGTGGGGCACTCAGCTTGGCGGCCTCATTAGATGCCTTTTCTCGCCCCGTTTAAAGTACCCGGGACTGTAGGAAGAAGGAAATGAGCGACAAACGTGACAGCGCGCGCAAGCGACACCATACGTGACATTACGTTCCATACTTCGAATGACTCACGCGACACTACGTAGGACACAATAAAGAACAACTACCATTTGATATTAACGCATGGCGTTGAAACGCGTCGTGTTAGCGCGTTTGTCGCTTACGTAGGACAACGCCTGATTGGTGCATTGGTTGGGTCATATATACAATGACCTGACGTGCGCAGATTGTTTTGTAATAACCTATGCTTGGTGTTTTGTGCTCGTCCACCGCAGTAACCCCCCTTACTATCTTCAAAATACATCCAAAAAACGTGTACTTGCGCATATAGAGCACATTTTGAATACATTTTAGGTCAAAGATAATATAGCTCAAGCAGTATTCACACAACGGTTGAAATCTGTACTTATACAAAATCCATTTGTTGTATATTTAATTGGTGAACAATAAAGAATTAATTATTTATTTATTCTTTATTTATTATGTGTTGTGGAACTCCGAAGTGCCTCTGAGAAGAGTATCAGGGTGGTTGCACATTTGGCAAACAAAATGTGACAAATATGCCGATAACTCGACAGAAGAAGTAAAAGTATACTGGCGTGAGTGTGTGTATACAATGCATGTGTTAGAATTGAAGGAAAGAAAGAAATAGTTTATCTTGAATAGTTTGGTTGCATTTGAGATACTATACATAAAAAATATTATTAGTCCTAAAGAACAATTACTACCTTTTAAGCTTGTCAGATGCTGCAAGCTTGTCAAATACATGTATGAGGGTGTGTATGCGTGTGTAGGTATAGTGTGTGCGTGTGTGCGTGCGTGCGTGCGTGCGTGCAAGGCCAGCAGGAAGGCCACTGTTTAATGAAGTACTTTTATTTTATTACCAATTATAAACTTTGTATCTCTAGGTTTACATGCATGGAGACAACAGCCCCCGCTGTCTACACAAGTGGCAGCCCCACGGCGGCAAGCCACTGAGCTGCCTGTTCTTTTTAGACAACCACAAAAATTACAATACTGAGTAAGTAAATAACTTGCATATTCTATTTATTTGCATGTGATATGTAATTGCCGTGTTGGTTACCGTTTACGTACAATAGGACCACCCTGTCTCTTCCTGTGGGTGTAGGGATAAGGTTGTTCTCTATCCCACAGTAAATATATAACCCATGACTAAATGCCCGCTTGGCGTAGCGGTAGTGAACACGGCCGCTACGAAGGAGGCGCGGGTTCGATCCCCGCTCAGTGCAAATATTTGTATGCTTTATGAGTATTTGCATTGGTCTGGTCGTGCCTCTGAGAGCATGTTAAGCCGTCGGTCTCGGTTGCCATACAAATATGTATGGCAGTGGTTACAGGGGAATTGGGTGAAATGGCCCACATAGAAGGGCTGATCACCCGTCCGGTCAAACGGCGTCCCCACTGGCAGTAGTAGTAGTAAGTGCCCGCTTGACGACAGTAAACTCGCTCCCTGTTACGTGGAACCGAAGATCTTATTTGGCGAAATGTGGATGTTATTACACTTCTGCCTACCCCTTCGGGGTTTTAGAGCCGTGAGTATATGTATGTATGTAATATGGTTCACAATTTGTTATACAATTTCCTTCAGAGCCAATTGAACCTCAACTACAAGCTTATACAGGGTCAAACTCTGGAGGAAGCTTTCCTTGCGACTTTGGATGTTGCGTTCGTAGCACGTACCTTCCGAAGTAGCTGAGCCGAATTTGACAGGATTTTACGTTAACTTAGGTTAATTAAACCCCAGATGGATAGCATGCGTAGCCACCGGCACCCCGAAGAGGGCCAGACCGTAAGTGATGGCCCTGGGTCAGCTGGGGTGCGAGGGATATCTCGAAGACAACCTCATCTCCGGCTTAGCACCACGACCATCCGTCGGCGTGCGGTTATAATCGGTCCACGTCCGACATAACCCTCCCTTCCGGCTCCGGCGGGGGAGGTATCCGAGGGGACTTCCGCACGAAAAAAATAAGTCACCGGCACAATTAGTGTTTCCAATGAACCTGATATGATTCTTCACTTTCAGCGTCCAATTCTGGAAATTCGCTGTCACCGGTGCAGAAAATAACACCTCAATCAAGATCTGGTCATGCAAGTCCTGGACTTGCCTACAGACCATCTCCTTCACTCCTGGCCTGGGGACCGAGGCCACCCTAGGCCTCAAGGCCATGGTGGACGCGAGTGCCAGCTACCTCCTGCTGTCTGACTTCAAGTCTAGAAGTCTATATGTGTTAAATATGGCCCGGGATACTGAAGACAGTATGGCGTACTGCAAGAGTATTTCGGAGTTTCTTCTGCCTTATCCTGTGTTGAGCTTTTGCATTGTTGATGCTGGTGAGTACTATTTTTAGACTGTTGTGTCAAAAAATCCATACTAATTATTATAAACGCGAAAGTAACTCTGTCTGTTTGTCTGTATGTTACGCTTTCACGCCTAAACCAGTGAACCGATTTTGATGAAATTTGGTATAGGGGTAGATTAGACTTTGAGAAAGGACATAAGCTACAGAGCTTATTATGTCTGTGGGTATGTCAGTTCCAGCCTAGAACGTGCATTTCATAACCGATATTCACCAAATTTGGCACATATAGTTCTTTGTTTTAAAACGAAACTTTTGTTAAGAGCTTCTTTTGATAGAAATGAAAATGGAGGGGAAAAGTTAATGTTATAGTTAAAACTACAAGGAATACAGTGATTCAAATATCTTGGATCTAAATCGCAAGATACAAAAGGCTCTGGCGCGCGTGGATGGTTTTGTAATAATCTTTGCTTGGTGAATTTGAGATCGTCCACTGCTGTAGTGTTCCGCGCTATTCTCAAAAGAAACCCAAAAACATGTTCTGCGCGTTTTGAACATATTTTAGGTCCAAGTTATATCATCATCATCCACATAAAGACGTTAGTCCTGATTGCATCCGAGGTCACAGTGACCTCGAAGCTCAGGGTCCGCCTTCCGGCTCTTCCTCCTCCACTTCGCACGATCTTGGGCGTCCAAAGTAGTTAGACTGTTTGCACGCATGTCACCCTCCTCGACGCCAAGCCAGTACTGGCCTACTCCTTCTACCTGGACCCGGTGGGGGCGCCATTACCAGGTCCAAAATATATGTCCCGAGCAATATAAATATACGTTTGTCCAACAGAGGAGCAGCAGACCAAGTGCGAGCCCAACTGCGACGACCCGTTCCACCGGAACGGCTCCAGCGGAGACGCCGGCGACTCGCCCGACGACTTCGATCTACATCATGACGTCAGTCACATTCCAATTTATTTTTTCCCATTTTCATTCAAACTCAGTTTTGCTTGTTAAACCGTCGGATCGATAAAGTAAAAGTTGCGCAGCGGGCTTTGGAGGGCTTTGGGAGGATCCCCGTTGATGGCGATTATTGAACTTTTTGTTCACTATTCTCCGCTGACGCAAATATTTTAAATAAATCAATCATGATAAATTCTATTAGAACTACAGTCCATCAAATCTAAGAGGTACCGTTTGACGTTTCATATTTTTCAAACCGAAACAACTTTGTTCATACGTACATTATTCAGTTTCGATAACCTTTTTCATAAAACCATGAATTTAGAAAGATTTCATTATTGTATCTAAAAATGTACAATTCTTAATATCTAAATGTAATTGAAAACTTTCAAACAAAGCAAAATAACACATATTTACACAGTAAATAATTTCTAATAGTTATATTCTTGACCTCATTACAAAGTTACGTAGTTAGGTCACTGCACGTAGTGTTGCGACTCTTCGGATACACTTGTATGCAAAAAAATCGTTTACATATACGAAAAATCGAATGTATTATTTACAAATTACACTTGACAACCAAACAAATATTTTTTCATGTGAATGGGATTTATCTCACATATTACGATTACATAACTAAATAGTTATGTAATCGTAAAATATGAGATAAAACCCATTCACCAAAAATACGTATTTATAAATCAAATATATTTGCTTCTTTAAAAAGTTGTCGAAAGCGATTTGTCGATTTTTTATTTTCGCGCCCAAATAAGTCGGGGTTTCTCGCGCTAACGCTGTCGAAATAGTAAATGGAGTCAGGGATAGTGTTTTTTACATTTATTTTTGTGTATGATAGTATGGGTTTGCATATTACAGAGAAATAAACAAATTTTTAACAAGCACATCCATTGATTTTACAATTACAATTTTTTCTTCTAAGTCTTATTTCTACGTCTAAAACTAATAAAAATAAGGTATGTAGAACCCATTCACAAAAATGTTGTTGCCTGATGTTATAAATTAACGACGTTACTGCGCGACCGCATAATGCACTGAATACACAGATACCCTAAAATAAATTAATTTAATTATTTTTAGGTCAATAGGCAAAATCGCAGGTGTCCAAGTCTCTACAATTTTTTTTTTCTGGCAACACTGCCAACTACAAGCGCACGCGGTCCGCTCGGTCGGTTCGGCGTCAGCAGTCTCTCGCCATCTTGGAAGCTGACTGTGCGCGTACTTGCTTTCTCGTTTGTGTTTTACAATTTGTGACTTAGCTATTACTTTTCTGGACTGATCATTCTTTATCCGTTTACCTTGGCAATATTTATACTGGACTCCGAACTAAGCAAGTGTTTATTAATAATGTCGAAAAGAGGACGTACTTTGAACAGCCAGGCTCGTGAATTGGTGGTGAAATTACACGAGTATTTTGAGCGTGAATCTCAAAATGGTGGACTTCTACTGCCAGTTACACAAGTTCGGGATCGCGTCGGTGAAGCTCTCGGTATTGGTAGCCGCACCGTTGGCAAAATATTAAGTGAAAAATATGGGCCTTCGGGGAGTGACAGTAACGTACTTCACACACCGAAAAAACAAAAAAGAAATAAACCTGTGACAGGCATCGATGAATTCGATAGTCATGCTATTAGAAACCATATATACGGGTATTTTACAAGAGGCGAATTTCCAACATTGGCAAAGTTATGTGCAACTTTAAAAGATGCCGGGCTGTATAAGGGAAGCATAGAGTCGTTGAGAACGGTAATAACAGGAATTGGCTTCAGATACAAAAAAGTTGACAAACGAAAAATTGTTATGGAGCGACATGACATAATTATGCAGCGAGTAACATTCCTGCGCGAAGTTAAACAAATTATAAACTGGGATAATGTAATATTTTTGGACGAAACTTGGCTAAATTCCAACCATTCTGTGCCGAAAACATGGACTGATGATTCTGAAGCTTCGTGCTCGAAGGTGCCGATAGAAAAAGGTGGACGCCTCATAATATGCCATGCTGGGTCAGCGTCTACAGGCTTCGTGGAAAACTCTTTATTAGCTTTCCAATCCAAAAGCACTAAAGAGTATCATGAAGAAATGGACGCAGTAAGGTTCCGAGAGTGGTTCTTAAATTTATTACAGAATATCCCTCCTAACAGCACAATTATAATGGATAATGCCCCATACCACTCTGTGCAAATTGATAAAGCACCTACGTCAGCCAATAAGAAAGCAGATTTGGTGGCATGGCTGCAAAGAAAAGGAGTGGATGCCGACATGTCACTATTAAAAGCTGAATTATTACAGTTAGTGAAATTGCATAAACCACCAAAACCGACATATGTAATTGACCAATTGGCCGAAGAGCACGGGCACAAAGTCATACGACTTTCTCCGTACCATTGCCAATATAATGCCATTGAACTGATTTGGGCCCAAGTTAAAGGTAATATTTTATAATATTATAATAATAACACGAGTACTTCTAACATTTATAATTTAAACAATGGTTTTCGTCTGCTATCAAATAGTTACATTATTGTTTTACAGGTTATGCAGCAAGACACAACACAAAACCACCCTTCAGTGTCAAGAAAATGGAAGGTTTATTAAAGGAAGCATGTGCCCAAGTTACACAGGAAGATTGGAGTAAAGTAGTACAAAAAACAAAGAAAATAATAATGGACGACTTCGAAAGAGACGTACACTTTGATAATGTAATGGACAATCAACTGGTCATTAATTTAAATGACGATGATGACGAAGACGACGATACTAGTACTAGTAGTGAATAAAAAAATATCCTAAACATTTCTTTTATTTAATTATAACAATTGATTTCTTAAAATTCGGATATTATAGTAATCGATCTCTTAAAGTTCGGATATTATAGTAATCGATTTTTTCATCGCATCCCTATCATTCAATTGTCAGAACTGTCAAACGGTACTTCTTAGATTTGACGGACTGTAAAAAGTTCAATAATCCCCAAGTATTTTATTTTTAACGTACCTAATGGGGATTATTGAACTCTGAATTCGAAGCCAGCCGCTACTCTTTCAGTGGGGATTGACACTTAAAATTAAACATTTTTGTCGACAATAATTTAATAAAAATTGTCCACTAAAAAATTATGAACATTGGTCATAATTTTTTTCACAAATAAGAGACGCGACAGAAAAAAAAAGTCTATATTAACAAATTAGTAATAAGAATATTGTTATTAATATAAATAATAAAATAATGCATATAATTTTTTTTTTTGAATGAATTTTTATAGCATTTATTATGCTAACTTTTAAGTTCGAAAAACATTGGAAAAAATGAAATGCTCAAGTGAGACTCGAACTCACGACCTTTCCCTTACAGGGTGACTGCTCTGCCAACTGAGCTATTGAGCACCACTTGAATCATTCCAAATTTTCCTTCTCTTTATATCCGTCTATAAGGGCGACGGTGCAGCCATCTACCAACATTCTTACGAACTGTTGGAAACAATGAATGATTTTTCAACCATTGAATTTTGATGACTGCGCCCAAATATTTGAATGAATTTTTATAGCATTTATTATGCTAACTTTTAAGTTCGAAAAACATTGGAAAAAATGAAATGCTCAAGTGAGACTCGAACTCACGACCTTTCCCTTACAGGGGGACTGCTCTTCCAACTGAGCTATTGAGCACCACTTGAGTCATTCCAAATTTTCCTTCTCTTTATATCCGTCTATAAGGGCGACGGTTTCATTTTTTTTGCACGGTTTCAATATTATTAATGCATATAAATTAATAATATTGACTTAATATTAGTAAGTAGCAATATTGTTTTATTCTTAGTTTTTGCGCCATTTTTGACAGCTGCAATGTTCCTGAATGATGTATCTACTGAGTGATTTTATAGTCGTTTTGGATAAAAACAATTCGGGCTCAGTTTCGATAGCAAAATCATCTGGAAGTACCGTCTCAACCATGGTGAATGTTCTGACGAGCTCTTCCAATTAGTCCCACCCTCCCCTTTCCTTCACAGGACGACACGTGCAGGGCTAAGATGTCATCCATTTACGGTGCAGAGTATACCTGCTAGAACCAAGCGTATCAGTAATTCATTCCTATGCCGCACCATTAAGACCTGGAATTCCCTGCCAGCTCACGTGTTTCCTTCTTCCTACAGTCCCGGGTCCTTTAAGCGGGGCGTGAAAAGGCATCTAATGAGGCCGTCAAGCTGAGTGCCACCACTGTTAACATGGTAAATGTTTACGATGGTGACCCTCTTTCCGAGACTTTGCCTTTAGCTTAACATCAGGCGAGGTGAAGTCAAATTGACGTGTCCCGTATAAAAAAAAATAAAAAAAAATTGGCGAAAGAAAAAAAAAATTTTGATAATGTCTGGGAATAATGTTCAGGTTAAAAGAAAAATGTATGGGGGTTGTAATTTTTTTTTCTTTCACTAAATTAATACTTCCAGATGATTTTGCTATCGAAATTGTGCCCAATTAATTTTTTTCCGAAACGAGTATAAAATCGAATGAGTTTTTACAGCATTATGTATGCTAACTATACAAATCGAATACATAGGGAAAAAGAAGAATCATCTCGGGTGGGACTCGAACCCGCAGTCTTTCCCTTATAGGGGGAATGCCTTGACTTGTTCGTAAGAAAATCGATAGATGACTCCACCGTCGCCTTAAAGACGTATAAGATGGGAAATTTCAATCTCATCGGGCGTGTCTCGGTAGCCGAATTGGTCAAGGCATTCCCCCTGTAAGGGAAAGACTGCATGTTCGAGTCCCGCCCGAGATGATTCTTCTTTGTCATTGTCTTTGTCAATTATCAATGTCTGGGAATAATTTTCAGGTTGAAGGAAAAATTTATGGCGGTTGTAAATTTTTTTTTTTTTCACTATATTAATACTTCCAGATGATTTTGCTATCTGAACTGTGCCCATTTATTTTTTCGAACCGTCTATAAAATCACTTTGCATAAAATAATACGTCATTGATTGTACATGATATATATATGTGATATACGTATATATGTGTGTATGTGTTTATGACTACACTATTAACTACCCATAGTTATTACTGTTAATGTTTAAAACATGCCCACCCAAAGGTAGCCTGTAAGAGATCGCTCTTAGCGATAAGGCCCGCCATTCGTACATAATGTCATGTATTGTCCATACATTTATCGCCGTTTCCAATACCATACTGACAGTTTATTTATTTATTTATTTATTTTCATACATACTCTGCCATTACAGGTAAACCCAATGCGACAGAGCGAGATACACGATTTACTTATAACTAATAACAAATAACGCTGTCCTCGTGAATTCACTCAGAGTACAAAAGAATAGATCCGTCTCCCCAGCAAAATAAAGATAGATCGCATCTACGGACAAAGTGCTCGGCTGTTTAAATTCAAAACATAGTAACTCCTATTTCACACCAATTTCGGAAAATAAAATTGTACCGCGATGCGCTTTCTCGCAAAAATATTAGTTACCATGTTTTCAATTTAAACAGCCGATACGTCAAATATGACTGTTGCGATCTATCTTCAACTGTACTGTAAGTATGTTATTGGGTTCGGCCGTTCTTTTTTTATATAGGACACGTCAATTCTACCCCACCCCGCCTGATGTCAAGCTAAAGGCAAAGTCTCGGAAAGAGGGTCACCATCGGAAACATGTACCATGTTAACAGTGGTGGCACTCAGCTTGACGGCCTCGTTAGATGCCTTTTCACGCCCCGCTTAAAGGACCCGGGACTGTATTACTGGTGTACAATAAAGATTGATATATCTATTGTCGGTATGCGCAGGAGTCGGGGTCGGGCTCCCCGTGCGGCTCGGGCTGCGGTCGGGTGGTGGTGCGGCTGTACATCGTGCAGCCCAAGGGGCTCCAGGAGGGCCGCCTGGAGTACGCGCCGCCCGCGCGCCCGCCACACATCGACCTCATCAACAGTCAGTACACCTTGAATTGAATTTTTGACTTAATAGCGTTCCCAGACATTCACCCAGACTTCCGCCAATGTCCATGTATAGAGAAATAAACGAAGGAGTTTGAATGAACGGTACTGAAGAATATGATCGGTGACTTTAGCAGTGATCCTAGCAGAGGTAATCTAAACAAATAGAGACGGCACGAATAAATACATAGATAATTACTAGCTGTCCCGGCGAACTTCGTACCGCCAATTTTTTCCTACCCTCGTGGCGTCAGATCCCGTTCCCGCTGCACCATTTAGGGGTATGAAAAATAGATAATAATTAAATGACGATTGATCATTTTTCTACCGGAAAGAAAAAATGATTAAATTACTAAAATGGCTATTAAAAAATAAGGGTTGATCGTAGAAGGGTGAAAATTGAGGATTGTATGTATTTTTGTATGTTGTATCATAAAAAAATAGAAATTAAAAATTTTGTCTAAAAAATAAAAAATAAAAATTTAGGGGTGGACTACCCCTAACATTTAGGGGGATGAAAAATAGATGTTGGCCGATTCTCAGACCTACTCAATATGCTCACAAAATTTCATCAAAATCGGTCTAGCCGTTTCGGAGGAGTATGGCAACAAAAACTGTGACACAATAATTTTATATATTATGTAGATAATTAACAATAAAATAAATACCAACTTATAGGTTTTACATAAACTGGCAGGTATTGTAGAACACAAAGAGTAAAATCCACTCCAAAATTAAAAATGTCAATTGATTAGTTGTTATAAATCCACCTAAAAATTTTACAAAGGGAAGTCTGTACACTTACTGCTATACTCAACCTTGACATCCTCTGTGACGTGGCAGTAGTGAACGCGGCCGCTACGCAGGAAGCGCGTGTTCGAACCCGCTCAGTGCTAATATTTGTATCCATGAATATGGCTATTTGCATCGGTCTGGGTGTTTCTATGTATTATTATACATAGAAACACCCAGACCGATGCAAATGTATGTATTTACAAAAAAAATATTTAAGTATGTTTATCCGCATTCTAGATTCCATAACACAAGCTAGTTTAGCTATGCTTACCATGGGTCTAGATAGCGTTGTGTAGAAAATTGTGGAATATATGTATTATTTATTAATCAATAAAATAAAAGTACAAAAACAGATTTTGCGTCCATCGCAAACAAACATTTGCCATTTGCAATTATAGTAGGTATACAAAATAGTAAATAATACATAGATGCTATACTTAGGCTGGATTGCACCATCTTACATTAACATTAACAGTGCTGTGAAAGTACCGGTCAGGTACAAAATAGGTTGCACCATTTGACAACAGTTAATATGACGTAAATACTTGACGCTAACCGTAACCGGCTACGGTCGACCGGTTATTTTAATTTTTAACGTTAAATTGGTTAAAATCTATCAAAAAGAAGGTGTCTATATTATAAGTTTAAAACGAAGGAGTTTGATTTGATATCTCAACTGATCGATATAATAACTGACAACAAATGACAGCTAACGTGTAGTATTACCACAATCAAAAAATACCCTTAAGGAATTTGACCTAAATAATGTCTCATTGGACTTGCAACCCTGATAACTTTAACGGAGCTACTAAATACCTTAGTGCAACACGTTTAGCAGAAACCGTTAGTTATTGTTACCTACTGTTAATATAAAATTTGACGTAAACCTCTTACTTTAGCAGGTAGTATGATGCAACTAAGCCTTAGTGTATACTATGTTTGTCATAAAGGAACCACAATCATTATGGTAACAAATTAAATTCAAATAATAATTAAATCGCTTCAATTATCTCTTCCGATAACGAAAGCAGTAGGAATGTAAAACATCCTGCGAGCGCAGTTCGTCACACCTCACCAGTGTTGACGCACGTCAATTTTCTGTTCTGCCTTCTCTTTTTCTCCCTTCCTATGAAGCCGGCATTGTGAGTGCTATCTCTCTTTAATGTGACAAGCTCATTACTATGTATCAGCAAATCATTGAGTTGTGCTTGGTTGTCAGAGGCTTTTACCTCGAAGCCTGCGGTTCTTTTTTTATAAAGGACACTTCAATTTGAATTCACCTCGCCTGATGGTAAGCTAAAGGCAAAATCTCGGAAAGAGGGTCACCATCGTAAACATGTACCATGTTAACAGTGGTGGCACCCAGCTTGACGGCCTCATCAGATGCATTTTCACGCCCCGCTTAAAGGACCCGGGACTGTAGGAAGAAGGATCTGCTTTTAATTTGACATAGGTACGGGTTTTATGACTTCAGAACCTCGTACCGGCTTGTGAGGCCGAGCTAACTGGCCTTTGTTATACTCCTTCTCCTTACGCTCCATACCGAATAACCCTCTCAATCTCGTCAACTATAACTAAGCTCTTCTTCCAGGTATGTCAGATCTGAACTTAGATGAGAGTGTATCAGATTCTGTACCGGCGGCCATCGCGTCGAGTATCTTACAGCAACAGAGTCAACAGCTGAAGAACTTGCTTATGCGATCTCAGGTATTTAAATAAATTGAAGGATTTTTTTTTTTTACAGCATTAAGTATGCTAACTACATATATAATTAAAGACATATGAGATGGGAAATTTGAATCATATCGGGCGTGTCTCGGTAGCCGAATTGGTCAGGCATTCCCCCTGTAAGGGAAAGACTGCGGGTTCGAGTCCCGCCCGAGAAGATTCTTTTTCCCTATGTATTCGATTTAAATAAATTATAAATAAAATAACATAATAAGATATTTATTGTTCATCAAGAACATAGACAATAAATAAAGAGGTACAATTGGCGGCCTTATCGCACTGAGGCAATCTCTTTACTCTCTTATAGATATATTTTGCTTTTTTAGTGTATCTTTAAGATAAGGATACATATAACTATACCGGGTGTAAAGGGAACGCTCCCGAAGCTGAAAATTCCTAGTAGTACTCCAAGTTACGTAGGTTATGTACCTGGAGTACTACTAAGGGTTTTCGGCTTCGGGATCGTTCCCCTTACACCCAGTATGTATAATATAAAGCGATATTTGTAATAAATGGCGTTATGTATCATATATAGTGATATGTAGCATATAATAGCGACATGTATCCTTGGCCTTGGAACTACCATGAAACGTACAGTCGACAAAGTAGATACGGTCGCAATTTTTTTGCGTTGGTGTTTTATGTCAGCTATGTGTTCTCGTATATTGGTCAAACCATTGGTAAATCAAAGCATTGGCACTAGGGTCAAAGAACACATAGCTGACATAAAACACCAACGCTCAACAAAGTCAGCTGTATGTGAACACGCGCAAAAAGGCACCAACCATTACCTAAGGTTTGATAAACCACAGATACTCGCCAAAGAACACCGATATATTCCTAGAATGATCCGCGAGGCTATTGAAATTAAAAAACACCCAAATTTTAATAGAGAGGATGGATGGACCGTACCACCAGCTTGGGACCCAGTCATCCACTTAATCAAACCCAGTAAGCAGCAAAATCCAGCAAGACTTAACAACACAGTGAGCTCATTCTGCGTAAATACGAACACCAATAATTCATCATGATTCGGGTATTTTGAGATAACTTATACTTCAAACTATGTGACAACTACCATCGTGAGTCACACCGCGAAAATGGCTGCTGCAAAGCAGCCGAAACGTCGGGTTTAAAAGTAATCATAACAAATATATCGCGATAGAATCCGTAAAAAGTGGTTTTATTTCAAACTGTTTTATTGATTTATATGGTATTATTGTCCGATCTGAAGGTGTGTACCAAATATCAGAACAATCGGTCAACTGGCAGGGGGTCAAAAAACGAAATTAAGATCATTTTGAGTACTCTGTTCGTCAACATCTTTCTGATACTGGCTGTAAATACAATGGGCTATTTGACTAATTTTTATTTACTTTCGAAAAATGACCACTGTCTTATAATATAATGAACTGTAAAAGTAAAATTTTCGTACGACAAATAGTTTTCAAGATATTTGATTTTGAAAATTTCAATTTGTCGCGCCGCCCGAAAACGCTCCATACAAAATCGTTCTAAATTGTGACGTCACGCTTCGTTAGCGCGTAGTGAAAATGTATGGAGTGCAAGATAATATCGCATTTATCTCGGTCTACGGTGTGTTTACACTTATATAGTTCGTAATAAAAGTTATTTAAAATTTAATGAGGAATCTAAAGTTATATATTGAATTATAATCTATTATCTTTCTATACATAATAATAAAACATATTCCTATATTATTTAAATAAAACAAAAACTAAATAAAGTAAACCTAAAATACATATTTACAAATAATTCTAAAATATTATTAAAATGCGTCATGAAATTCCTCCGCATCGCATGCCTCTTGCGGTAGCGTTCCTAGAAGGCTGGCAGCATTGCCACGTTGTATGGCAATGCTTAATCTCTGACCTAAAAAGAGGCCAGCCTTCTGGTCACGAGAAGCATCGACCATACGCTTCGCAATCTCCCTGAAGAGATTGCGGGCGCTCGGACCCCATGACCCCAACGTTTCGACTCCAAACGGCACAAATTCGTAATCTCCGATAAGATTAGAGTATTTGCGCCGCTTGAGAGCCTCCGCAGAAGCTGCGGCAGCACCAGCACAGCCAGCCGTGCCAGGTATATGGGTAGGGGCAATGGTGTCGACGCATGTTGCGTCCCACACCAGAGCCCTACCCATCTTCCAAGGCATTAATGACATGCCGTCCGGTCTCTTGCCATCGTCGCGCGCCAAACCGTTAGGTTCTAGCACAGCTGGCACACCGGCGGTGACAAGAGCTCGGCGGATTATGTCATTAAGGCTGGCATCGATGCGGAGAAACACATGGCGCACCCAACCGTAAGCATGTTGCAATGCGGAAGGTAGTGTCGTCTAACATAGTTCCTACGTTAGACGACGGAAGAGCTTGTAACCAAAGACCCGATTCCCACACTCCAACCGCCAGCAAACGGGCACGCTCAAAATAATAATTATAATTATAATTCAATTGTAAAAAAAAAAAAAAAAAAGTTATATATTTGAATTGAATTTGATTGTTTATATTTTGACTTTTTTTGGGAATTTTAAGTAATGAAAAGTCATAGTTTCAGTTTAGATATGCAATATTTTATTTTGCAAGGCGTATTTTTTCACAACAAGCTATCATATTAACTAGTATTGGGAAGAATCGACGACTTAGTCAAATACCCTATTACATGAGATCTTTCGGTCGTATTTCGTGGAGGTCTGAAGTTTCTCTTGGTTTAAATATTTTTGTGCACGTTTTGTTATAAAGAGGGTAATAGTTAGCGCCAATGTAAATATCTAAGCTTGTGTGTGTTTGCCGTTTTAGCGAGAGGTAATGGAAGAGTATAATGATCCGCAGACGCAGCCGGGCAGTCTGATCGGCACACGGCCGGAGTCGCCGCCCCTCGCGCCGCCACTGAACCTGATGACGCCCGACGCCTTTAGGTACTTTTATTTTATCTCTCATACAGAAATGTAAACATATTTTTTTAATATATTTTTTTTCCACCACATTCTACACAACGCTATCTAGACCCATAGTAAGCTTATAAGCTTGTATTATGGAAGCTAGAATGCGGATAAATATACTCAGATACTTTTTTGTAAATACATACATATTATACATAGAAATGCCCAGATCAATGCAACTAACTATATTCACGTATACAAATATTTGCACTGAGCGCGGATCGATCCCGCGCCTCCTGCGTGGCAAAATCAATACATTAACGACGATTTTTCCGCACAAAATATGATTATTTTCATTCATTCATTCAAATAATTACATTATGTACTAACACCTATGTCGTTTGCAGCTCGCCAGGAAAGCGTGAAGAAGACGACCCGCCTCTTTCCGCGACGCCTGACGTCGGAGCCAAGCCACGCTCGTCTACTGGAGGTAACGCTCCACTGCCATTATGAACTTTTGAAGCATTTGGAACGATATTTTTCTTTTTATATCATTTTAGCTTATTACCCTCACGTTAAGTCATGTTGACAGACCACCCAACCAACTTTAAAAACCTCCAATCTATGCCAGGGTAGGTAAAGTTCAACTGGTTCCGTGAGATCCTCTTGGGACTCCATACTACCATCATACACCTAAGAAATATCGACACCAGAAGCATGAATTAATGTAAGGGATATTTTGACGAAAATGAGTTATAAACACCGTTGGATTCGGAATTTTGTGTTCTATCGGTTGGTGTACTTGAAATTTCTCTATCATCAAAAACGTGTCCCTTACAGTATACGTTTTTGGGGTGCTGAAACAGATGTTTTATTAACGGCCGTTCCCAATAACATACTTACAGTTGAAGATAGAGCGCAACAGTCAAATTTGACGTATCGGCTGTTTAAATTCAAAACATGGTAACTGATTTTTTGCGGGAAAGCGCATCGCGGTATAATTTTATTTTCCGAAATGGGTGTGAAATAGGAGTTACTATGTTTTGAATTTCAACAGCCGAGCACTTTATCCGTAGATGCGATCCATCTTTAACTGTCAGTATGTTATTGGGAACCTGAACCTTTTAGTTTTCTCTTCTTGTCACTTACTTTATTACCGGGTAAAAAAATACGTAAGGGACTGCGCTACTGCTAACTAATAATTACCTACTAATAAGTACCGTAAAGGACAATTTTTTTTAAGGTAAGGGACATGCAATTATTTAAACCAGTAAAATTACGTAATTTCTTTCTCGTGTGACTTTAAAGGAGGTAATTCAGAGTGTTTAGTCGCGTTTGGTCCAATTGTCAAAAAACGACTTGGATAGGTTAGGTTAGAAGGCTAATGCGGGAGCGGAGCGGCCTTCGTGGTTATTTTTTTTATAACCACCCAGAAACTGGCTAGAAAGTCCGAGATTTTTTCCTGTTTTTAACCAAACGCGACTAAACGAATTCATAGACTTTTTTTTTAATACTGGACACGTCAATTTGACTTCACCTCGCCTGATGTTAAGCTAAAGGCAAAGTCTCGGAAAGAGGGTCACCATCGTAAACATTTACCATGTTAATAACAGTGGTGGCACTCAGCTTGACGGCCTCATTAGATGCCTTTTCACGCCCCGCTTAAAGGACCCGGGACTGTAGGAAGAAGGAAACACGTGAGCTGGCAGGGAGTTCCAGGTCTTAGATGAGATGTTATGTGCAGGTGGTTCAATAGACGAGGCGTGCACGTCAGGCGGCGGCAAGCCAACGTCGACGGGCTCCAGCCCCAGCCGCGAGGTGCAGCAGATCATGGCGCACAACGACCACGCCTTCTACAAGGACATGGTACGGCACTCGCACTGCACACACAGATATATTTGTAGTCTAGCTTTTAAATATATGACTAACATTTTTAGTGTTATTTTTAAATCATCGAGATTTACACTTTGGTTTTTGATAAAAGTTCGGGACTTCACGTGATAAAAAAAATTATACCCTGTCCATCATATTATTGTATTTTAGACAGATGGAAGTAGTGATTGCATGAAAATTTAAAATATTGACAAAGTTAAAAACCTCGATTAAGAAAATAATTAATCGATAAATGAAATCTGTCTACATTATGACGGAGTTACAAAAAATATTTTTCCGTAAAAATCATACAAATATAAAAAATATAAACATCCGAATTGTTGTTTAGAAATCGGTTAAAAACCGCCAGTTTTGTAATATTTTTTAGAAGAATTATTTTCTGTAGTCTATATCGATTGTGACATTTTCAAGTTATTATAATAAAAACACAGTCGATGGACTAACTTCATCCCTAAAATTGCTTTCTGGCTGACGTGACGTTGTCAATGAAAAATGACGTATTGGCGCCTAATTTTTGTTAGGATTTTCAGATGTCAACGCTAGAACAAAGTTATAGCGACCACTGTCAGTGAGCTGTCTAAAATACAATAATATAATGGACGGAGTATAACTTAATTTTGTCGACATTTCGGGTGCGATTAAGCAACCGTGGTCATGACGGCAAAAGTAAGTTTAAACTTTTTTATCGCTTGAAGTCCCGAACTTCTATAAAAACCATAACATTTCTATCTTCCAAATGATATCATGTGTTAAAGTGTAAAGGCATAACTACTACTTTAGTATTGTCGTGTGCAGGAAGAAGATCCTCCCCGTTCCCCGTCCCCGGCGGCCCCGGCCCCCGCCGTCCCCAACGGCGCGTCCCCGCTGTTCGAGGGCGCAGAGCTGTTCCCGCCCACCGCGCCGCCCGCGGGCGCGCCGCTCCCGTCCCCGCCCGCGCCGCCCGCGTCGCTCGCGTCCGTCGCTCCCGTCGCGCCTCTCGCCTCCCTCGCGCCGCAAGCCTCGGCCGCGCCGCCTCCGCACAAGCTTACACATAACAGTAAGTCACTTGTTATATTTTTTTTTTATAAAGAACTAACTTTTGCCTTCGACTTCGCCTGCATAGATGTCGGTTATCGCGACCAAACATAGCCTATATCTTTCCTCAAGGTCTAATCTACCCTGTACCAAATTTCATCAAAATCGGTTCAGTGGTTTAGGCGTGAAAGCGTAACATACAGACAGACAGAGTTACTTTCGCATTTATAATATTAGCACAGTATAACGAGAGATCTTACAGTAGTTCATCGCGTTAGATGTTGTTTGCGCAAATGCCGCCTTTTGCTGTTTTGTCAGGATTGTCACTTCAGTTTTTATTTATAATGAATTTTTCTGTAACATTTTATATATAACCCCTATTTTAATCTCTTTGTTCTGTCAAGGCGCATCAACTCACACTAATATAAATTACTAGCGGATGCCCGCGGCTCCGCTCGCATGTATGTCGGCTATTGCGACTTTTGGTTATATCTCCGGTTCTACTCAACCAATTATGTTCAAGCAAACGTAATATTTTAACTCTGAGTTTTTGGATTTGGATTTCGGATTCGGTTTCAATTTCAATTTTTGATTCGAGTTCGGGTTCAGGTTTGGGTTCGGGTTCGGATTCTAATTTCGCTAAGACCGAGATCGCTAAATTGATGATATATTCTTAAGGAGCCTATCCCCGATCAGTCTGCCTGCAGTTTCAGAGGATTTCGGGTGGCCTGCAGTCCTAATTTGACTGCGTCCGCACACGAAAGCGATTTCGGAATGCCCTGTTGTCAGTTGCGGCTACGCACGATCAGTTGGAAGTCGACAGTTTCCCATCGTATGATTGCCTGCCGGCAATTGTCTAATATCGGGATTGAAGACCATTTTAACGACGATCAAAGATGGCGGACTTGAAATTTAAAAAAGTCTAGGTTTTCGGGGTAACTAATAATAAAATCCATTTAGCGATCCAAGATGGCGGAATTGAAATTTCCCACAAAGTCAACACGGGTATCGTTTTGGAGGTTTTCAAGGTTGCTAATTACGAATATATCATCCATCCAGTCATCTTGGATCGCTACATGAATAATATATTCGTAATCAGCAACCCGAGTACCCTGAAAACGATACGCATATCGATTTTAGTAAAAATTTCGAGTCCGCCATCTTGGACTGCTAAATTGATGGTATAATCTTAATTAGGGACCCCAAAAACCCTGAAAACAATACCCATATCGATTTTGGTGAAAATTTCGAGTCCACCATCTTGGATCGCGAAATGGATGTTATATTCACAATCAACGACCCCAAAAACCCTGAAAGCGATACCCATATCGATTTTAGTGAAAAATTCGAGTCCGCCATCTTGGATCGCTAAATGGATGTTATATTCGCATTCGGCGACCCCAAAAACCCTGGAAGCGATACCCATATCGATTTTGGTGAAAATTTCGAGTCCGCCATCTTGGATCGTTAAATGGATGATATATTCGTATTCGGCGACCCCTAAAACCCTGGAAACGATATCCATATCGATTTTTGTGAAAATGTTGTACCGCCATCTTGGATCGCTAAATATAGAAAACGAAAAAAAAACTATTTTAACAAACAACGACGATTCATGAAAAAAAATTAAACACGTGATTAGTGTGATTACAAATGAGACAGCCCTGAATCCTTAGTACCGAGTAAAATGTATGGGCGTACCGAGTAATACCCCGTCCCCCACCACTCCCCTGCCCCCGCACGATTGCTCTGTCTAGACGGCTTCGTTGACGGACTGTATGTAGTATGAATCGTTAGACTGTGATATTCAGACCCTCTAAACCCTCCAGCTAAGCTAAATTGCTTGTGGTAGGAGTGGGTTCACATCGGTAGTGTAATAGCCAGGATTCGAACCCGGGACCTCTCGATCGTAAAGTTACCACTAAGCTATCGACGCTTATCAGACGCTTATTTATCGAATACATAGGAAAAAATTAAACTTCTCGGGCGCGACTCGAACCCGCGATCTTTCCCTTACAGGGGGAATGACTTGATCAACTTCGCCACCGAGACACGCCCGATGTGATTCAAATTCTTCCAGATGATTTTGTTTTCGAAACTGTACCCAAACTTTTTATCCGAAACGACTATAAAATCACCCAGTATACTGTTATCATATAGACGCCTTCTCAGAAAATGAATTATCTTCAAAACTATTTGTTGTAAGAATATTTCACTTTAGCAATTCATTAAATTATTATAAGGTAGTAATTTTTCCAGAAAAAAAATAGCAGCCAACATATTATCTAAAGTGAAAATCTTGGGCTAATACAAAATATTAAATCGTGATTCCTTCCACTCCAGACAGCGACACATCCTGGCCGCAAATCTCGCTCGCTCAAATCAACGAGGCGAACCAGCGTAAGGCGTCGAGCGACAAGTCGGGCAGCCAGTCGCAGTCGCTCAACACGTCGCTCAACATATCGTCTGTGGAGCGCGAGGAAGTGCGCGAGATCCGCTGCACTGGCCTCGCGCCTGTCGACAAGGCCAGGCTTGAAGCGCTCGAGCACAAGCTGGACAAGCTCACAGGTAGGTGTTGTCTGACAAGTCGGGCAGCCAGTCGTTCAAAACGTTATGTGCACTAGGTTTACTTACAGAGCTAACTAGCAGCCGCCCATTAAGAGGCAGGCGAGGCTTGATACATGACAACTTACATGAGATTTATTCATAGATATCTGTAGTGATCTATCACCACCACAAAACGTTATTTGAGGATGCTAGGAGGGTCTTTCACCTAACGAAAAGACTTGCGTTGAGGCATTCCACTAAATATTAAACAAGCTAACAGGTATAGTTATCTTTACATTACAAAAATGTCCTCTATATGTACCTATAAGCAGTGCGCGTTTTTTTGTAAACTAATATAACATAACATAACATAAAGTCATGCCTGGAATCCCCGAAGGGGTACGCAGAGATGCTAGCACCCACATTTCTCCAGTTTATGTTTAGGTCCCAATGTAATAGGTGGCGAGCCTATTGCCATTAACCGGGCACTTATAAACCTGCGATAAATACATACATAACTTCGAAAAGCATCGAAAAGTCATTGGTGTGTGCCATGGTAAACCTGGGATCGAACCCGAGACCTCGTCTCAGCAGTCCAATACTCATACCACTAGGCTACCGCAGATACCGGGAAAACTAATAAAACGTTGATAATTAAAATGTATGGTTGTTTACAGATCTGATGACAGCTCAGAGTAGGGAGTTGAGGGTACTCCGTGGCGCGGTGACGAGTCCGCGAGAACTGATCGACGAGGCACTCCACGCACACGCCACGAGGACTGCGGCGGCCGTGGAGAGCGCCCTGTCCGACGGGTGTGTATGGCGACTTGACGAGCACTATGCCTTGCTCACATGCACCGAGTGCAGTGGCGAGACAGTGCACTCGGCTGTGTGTGAAGTACTCGGTGCTATGACCACACGTACCGAGCACGCGGCCGAGTGCACTGTCCTACCGCTCCACTTACCATCCAAGTGTTGCTATTAGTTGTAACTGAGACTTGTACCTCGGGAACCTGGGGTCTACTTAATTCGGCTTAGTCCGGTTCCAGAGCGAAGAAGTTCCTACAGAGTCAGCAGCACGAGCCTTTTTCCCCTGGTATTGGCCTAATCTGGCCACGGTAATCGCTTCCCATCAGTCTGCCACCTAAGTGGTATAAAAAAGCCACCAAGCACCAAACCAGCCAGACAGTCTGTAGATGTACCGGCTTGCATACAAGTGAGGTTGGCTTTACCCCAACGTTTTTGATGGTAAGCTAAAGGCAAAGTCTCGGAAAGAGGGTCACCATCGTAGACATGTACCATGTTAACAGTGGTGGCACTCAGCTGGACGGCTTCATCAGATGCCTTTTCACGCCTCGCTTAAAGGACCCGGGACTGTAGGCAGAAGCCCCTCCTTAGGAGGGCCAGACCGTAAGAGATGGCCCTGGGTCAGCCGGGGTGCGAGGGATATGTCTATGACAACCTCACCTCCGGCCTAGCACCAAGACCCACAATCGGCGTGTGGTTTTAGTCGGTTCGAGTCCGACATAACCTCCCCTTCCGGCTCCGGCAGGGGGGGTAACCGAGGAGATTTCCGCACGAAAAAAAAAAATTGGCTGTAGGAAGAAGCAAACACGTGAGTTGGGAGTTCCAGGTCCTAATAGTGTTAACTCTTGCTGTTATCAATTAAATCTTACTGTAAACCAATCAGATTTTTTTGTATGTCAATCAGGCCTATATAATAATAAATATTATTCAATTAAAAGACTCTGTTAGGTTAATAAACAGTTTCCTTTAATATCAGTACTAAGTTAAAATATTCTTTTAAAATAAGGACACGAAAACCTTTCTACTAATCTCATACTAAATGTATGGGAGTGTTTAATGTCAAAATTTTAGATACCTCTCGTTTGATTTTTAAAAAGTTATTCATGCCATTTTACTCATTAGGTAACGTACTTTTGATATCAGTTTAAAGTTTTTTGATATCTGTAATAGTTACGAAATAATGGCCTGGACACACTTAACGATTACATCCTGTATACGTCCATTTTTCCCACAGATGGGAGCGCATTTCCCGCGTGGGCGAGACAGCAGCGGCTCGAGCGGCGCAGCAAGCGGGCGTGGGCGCGGCGCGAGCGCTGGAACCGCTTGCCCAAGCGCTGCAGCACGAACTGGCCGCCAAGCTCACCGCCACCGACCTGCTGCTGCGGGACAACATAGAGAAACTGGCCAACAGCAAGGTATACATCCCGACACCTATCTTGAACCTAGATCGCCAGACAAAGAAGGCCCTGGCCCGCGCGGATTGTTTTGTAATAATAATAAACAGGGTAGAAGATTTCCTTTTTTTTTTATACCACTTAGGTGGCAGACAAGCACACGGCCCACCTGATGGAAAGTGGTTACCGCGGCCTATGGACGTATGCAACACCAGGGGCGTTACACTCGCCCTGCTTCCCTGAAGAAACCTTCTAATGCCCCTCTTGAAGAACCCCATATTGTAGTCGCTTGGAAAAACCATGGCAGGGAGTTCATTCCACAGCTTGAGCGTACGTGGGATGAAGTTCCTTTCATACCGCACGGTGCGCACCGTATTGGGATGCAATGTGTGGGGATGAATTCCCTGTCTATGGCGAGCGGTGCGATGATAGATGTGAGTGATGATGATTCCTTGGCCCCCGGTGGGGAAATACTTGAAATACTGTAGATAGAATTTCACTCAAAGAAAATTCTCTATCTGCAGATCAGATCAGATCAAACCTCTCTAAAAAATATGGTAAACTAGCTTTTGCCAGCGGCTCCGCCCTCGTGGATGTCGGTTATCGCGACAAAACATAGCCTATGTCCTTTCTCAAGGTCTAATGTACCCATATAACAAATATCATCAAAATCGGTTCAATGGTTTAGGCGTGAAAGCATAACATACAGACAGACAGTTACTTTCGCATTTATAATATTAGTATGGATTTAATGAAAGGAAATACCTGAAATCTAATTTTATACATTTAAAATCAATGTTTAAAAAATCATTCATTGGTTCCAACAGTTCCTAAAAAAGTTGGAGATAGCTTCACCGTCGCCCTTAAAGACGGATTTAAAGAGAAGGGAAATTTTAATTGATTTAGGTGTGGCTCAATTAAATAGCTCAGTTGGAAGATCATTCCCCATGTAAGGGAAAGGTCGTGTGTTCAAGTCCTACTTGAGCGTTTAATTTTACCCGATGTATTCGAATTTAATAAGTTTTTCGCGCTAGGGGTACTGAGCGCTCTCGGTCCGTGCCTACTCCTAACTTGAAAACGAAGAATATTCTTTATACTTATACTAGCTTTTGCCCGCGACTTCGTCCGCGTTAATTTCGGAAGAATGAGCACACTGCTCCGGTTCCCACGACTAAGATAAAGTTCCTCAAAGTTTCTGTGAGCCTTGTACTTCAAGCTAATGTACCAGAAATACTGATCCCGTGACCGCGATACACATGAACATATACCCGGCATAAAATAAAGGCCGAACAGGATGAAGGTTCTAAGCTACATCCCCACCAATTTTCAGCCAAATCGGTACAGCCGTTCTCGACTTATAAATAGTGTAACTAACACGACTTTCTTTTATATCTATCTTCTATCTATATAATATAAAAATCAATTGCTGTTCGTTAGTCGCGTTAAAACTCGAGAACGGCTGAACAGATTTATTTTATCTTGGTCTTGAAATGTTCGTGGAGGTCTAGGGAAGGTTTAAAAGGTGAGAAAAATTCGAATGATTGCCGGAAAGCCCTAAAAACAGCCCTTTTCTTTTTCCCGTATAAACGTTTTCAGTGTTCATTTGCAAGAAGTACCAGGCTTACAGAAATTTTAAGGAACTTTATCTCGGTCGCGGGAGCAGTGTGTTCTAAACCTTTCTATTCCGAACCTAACCCGGACGAAGTCGCGGGCAAAAGCTAGTTTATATATAGATTTCTCAAAACAATCTTAACAAAATGTTTTTCCAGACGGTGATGGAGCGCCTGAGCACGTCCATAGCCAAGTCGCTGTCGGACATGGTGCGGGAGTCGTTCCGCTCGGCGCTGTTCGACAGCGTGGTGCCCGTCATGGAGAAGGCGCACGCGCAGATCTTCCGCCAGATCAACCACGCCTTCCAGGCCGGCACCAAGGAGTGTGAGTACTTCCTCTGACTGGGGATCTTGTCAGTAAGACAGCCTCTGTGGCATGGTGGTAGTGAACGCGACTTCGGGAGGCGCGGGTTCGATCCCCGCTCTGTGCTGCGGTCAACGATCTCAACCCCCTCAAGTATAGATTATAACAAAACAATCTACGTGCGCCAGTGCTGTTTATATTTTATTTATTTATTTATTTATTAGGTCCATCCACAGCAAATGCATTACAAACTGATATATCCGTCAAGAAAGTCGTGAAAATTGAGGGTGGCGCTGCTGCGCATAATCTGGTATCCCTGTCATACTTTAACTAAACAGACTTGATCTGTTGCTTTTTATGTTATGATTTCTATCGATAGTATATAGGTAAATAAAAGTGAAAAAAAAATTACGACAACTATTTCATTCACTTTTATTTAGGCACTAATGGCGCACAATTTATAGATAAATCAAACTTCAAGCTAGAAAATTATATTTATTTATTATTTTTTTATTATAGCCTTGATTCAGAATAATTACAATTTTGTTGACTCTGGGTCCTATACAGTTGTTGTGTTATTTTTCTGTTATTCTGTGTGCCCTTTGGCAAAGGCCTCCCCCAACACTCTCCAGTCTTCTCTGTTCTGTGCCACTCTGGTCCAGGTTTTACCGGCTGTTCCAACCAATACATCCTCCCATCGCCTAAATGGTTTTCCTCGCTTCGTCTTGCCCTTTACTTTTTTATTCCACTTCTCTTCTACCCTAATTACATAGCCAGCCCATTTCCACTTTAGTGTTCTTATTTTTAGCACTGCGTCTTGGGTCTTTGTAGCTTTCCGAATTTTGAGGTGGTTGATTTTGTCCAGTCTCCTCTTGCCCAACATACTACGTTCCATGCTTCGCTGGCACGTTCGGAGTTTTGTTTGCTGGGATTTTGTGAGGGCCTACGTTTGACATCCGTATTTTAGGATGGGAAGTATGCCTCTCTTTAACCTTTAAGCTTCCCTTTAACCGAGGTGTTTATTGCTCTGTCTTTCATTACTTCCCTGTGTGCCCAGTATCGCTTCCACGCATGGCCTATTCGTGTCTCGATTTCCCTGCTTGACATGTTGTCTACCCTGATTATAAAAAATTATATATAATTAAAGAATTACAGAATAGTGATTTAGTTTGAAAGTCAATACAAGGAGAAGTATTAATTCCTCAAGTATTCATTCCATGCGTTATTTTTTGATATCACTCAGGTGGCAGACAAGCACACGGGCCACATGATGGATTATTAAATGCATGTGTAAAAACAAACTTGAAGCTTAATAAAACTTACAACTTTGCGTAACGATTAAAAGCATAGATATATTAGATATTATGTTAAATTTGGTGCGTGTCATCCGAAGCCTCCATTCGGTGCAACCTGTACAACGCTAACGGCAATGCTAACTCTCTTACTCAGCACATGGGAGACGCTACCACTTACTGCAATTAACGGCCCCGACGGAGGCAGCCCTATAGAGAGCTCGGAGACTCGCCACGGGTCCCTGTGACTAGCAGCGGGTATGGAGGTTAGATGAGGACACCCAAGAGGGCCATCTTGAAACCGTCACATAGAATCGCTTACTCAGTGGTACACTTTAACTTTATTAGACCCACGGTACCACCAGGAGTATGGCCAAGGGTACCGTGGGTGTGAAATGTGTTTTGACCATATTTTAAGTCCAAGATACATGTCCCGAGCAATACCTTACCCAAAGCACACCTGCTTGTCTCATAAACCGTGATACCTAGACAGTCGAATTTTTTACAGACGATGTAAAGTATTAAACAATGAAAACAAAAGATGCACAGTACGTATTATAATATAATTATAATCTTTTAAAACAAACTTATTGGTATGAGTATTGAACACCCAAAATGCTGCTTGAAACTCCTGCGTAATTTATCCGGAATAGTTTCTGACACACTGGATATATCATCAGTTCATCACATACTGAAATGATGTGTCTTGAAATGTGCTTTTGAAATTCTGAAACAAATAAAAACGTAATCTTTTATTAGTCCTAAGGGCCTCAGTGGTTAATACAAAATGGATCAAGACTGTTCAAAAACGTCAAAGAGTCGTACTACGATTTCTTATAATCGTAGGTTAATGACACAACCACGACAAATGAAAACAATGCTTTGAAAAATAAAATGTTCACTTAATACACATAATTTTTAATAGATTACACTTCCCATACCGTGTTTAACATTAAAATATATGTACGTACCAGCTCATTTAGCTGTTTGGCCATAAATATCCTCCAAATCAGAAAGCAGCTTGCCGGCTTGAAATTCCGCCGTATATTATATTATATCCCTGAAATACTTTGAACACGACATCTCTCTCACAACTAATACACTAATTGCAATTCATTTTTAAACTTTATATTGTTACTAGACGTAAATAAATTAAATGAACGCAAAAGATATACGAAACATAGCCACAACAAAACAAGGAATGACAGCTGAACACTCAGTTTGACAGTTATTGAGTGTTGCAAATACAATGAAAAATATTAGTTCCTCCAACATTAATTTCACGACTTTCTTGACGCACTATACAAAACATGTTTAGCGAGTAATGTGGCTGATACATTTGCCAATTACGGATAACCAGCATGCGTAATATTATAACATTAAAGAAAAAATCTATATTGGCACAGAGAATATACTAGACAAAATAATTTTGCGATTTAGGTCCAAGATGTGCCGAGTGTAAGGGGAATGCTCCCGAAGCCGACAATCGCTATTAGTACTCCAGGTACATAACAATAGTAAAGCTAAATTAAACGGTAATTACATAAAAAACACCACTACAAAAAACATGCGCTTCCGGTATGAATCGTGGTTGCCTGTAAGAGATCGCTCTCAGCGATAAGGCTGCCGTTTGTACATATTTCATACATTGTCCATATATTTACTGTATTATTGGTCAGCTTTATTGCCATCCAGCGGGGTGCAGTCAATTGACGGACCAAATATAAAAAAAGAAACTTTTTGTCATTGTAGAAGACGCGACTTAAGTGGTTCCTATTCGGCTGCTATGGAATTAAACACTTTAAAGACATTAACGATGTTTATTGCTAAAACAGTGAAAACTATAAAAAGCTATGCTAGGCTAATTGCTGAAATGATGTAATAAATGCACCCGGTATGATGTCGGAATAAGTACTGAGGCCGCGGCGCATTTGACGCGGTCGTGTTAGGTTAGCAAAACGTGTTCGATGGACATAATCGAACACTAATCTAATCTAATCGTGCTATACTTACGTGAACAGTTTTTTTTTAAGAATAGAATATAAAATTAAGAATAAGAATCTTTATTTCCTAGAATATGGTTGGTTACAGTGTTGGATTAGTTAGATAAAAGTTATGGATTGGGGAGGCAAACGAGCAGACGGATCGCCTGATGGTAAGCGATCACCGCCACCCATGGACACCCGCAACACCAGAGGAGTCACAAGTGCGTTGCCTTCCTTTTAAAAGAGTGTTTAGAGTTAGTATTCTGCTTGCAGTCGCAGCCAACACGGAGGCAGCGGCCCGGGCAGCGGCAGAACGAGGCGGTACTGCCGCGACGGCAGCACTACGCGCCTCACTGGACCGACACACCGAGGCACTGAACGCGGCCCAACCACAACACCACCATCTAGCCAACGTGCTGAGGGAGACCGCCCACTCGTACGTACCACATGGACTTTACCATCACTGTGTCATAAAATAACATAACATAACATAACATAAACTCACGCTTCTATTCCCCGAAGGGGTAGGCAGAGCTAGCACCCACATTTCGCCAGTTTATGTTCAGGTCCCAATGTAATAGGTGGCGAGCCTATTTCCATTAACCGGGCACTTATAAACCTACGATAAAACTTCGAAAAGCATAGAAAAGTCATTGGTGTGTGCCATGGTAAACCTGGGATCGAACCCGAGACCTCGTCTCAGCAGTCCATTACCCATACCACTAGGCTACCGTAGGCTTCTTCATAAAATAACGTTGCTCTATATCTAACAAATAGTTTTTTCTATAATTTTTGCTAGCATTCGATTTGTAACAACAACGGGCGACGGTTGTGTTCATTTTAGTACGATATGTCGGACAATTTTATGCGCAGCTATGAAAAGAGTATACATAAATACGTACATACGTAGATTTTGATAACCTTTTCGTCTGAAGTCACGTGGTGTTAATGCAATCGCCACGCTGCTCTCTGACCTCGCCCTTCAGTCGCAGGATTGGTTAAGTGCTCCATATAAATTCATACAAAGCAGTGGGTCACACAGCTCGGTCGCGGTCTCTGGGAACCGAATGCTACCTTTAGACTATGTAAAAACTCTATAGACGGCGCAACTATCACTTCAAAACGGCGTAAAAAATGTATCTATGTAATCCCATAACCTCACACATTGACAGTTTAAAGAAAAGCATTGACGCTTACTCATATAAAACCGATTTTCCACGCCATTTTTTTGAATTTACTTAACAAAGCTGTGTCTATACAGTATATGGTCTAAGAACACCATGTGATAGAATTTTTATTAAGAAAATATAAACGATTATGCTTAAAAACCCCAGAATGGGAAAATGATCATTGACTGTTACCGCTGACTATACACGGTGTTCTACCGCCACGTGTGCAGGGTGCTGGAGAAGGAGTTGTGTTGGTGGCGCGAGCAGGCGCGCACAGTGGCCATGGCCGCGTCTCGCGCGCACTCGCCCGCCACGCCGCACACGCACCACGACCGGCAGGTACGGGCAACACACACACGCACACACACACACGCCCACACACGCACACACACACACACACACGCCCACACACGCACACACACACACACACACGCACGCACACGCACGCACGCACACACACACACACACGCACACACACTCACACACACTCACTCATATACACTCACACACACGCACAAACACACGCACACACTCACACACACGCACAAACACACGCGCGCACACACACACACACACACACACACACGCACACACACGCACACACACGCACACACACACTCCACACACACGCACACTCACACACACTCACTCATATACACTCACACACACACACACACACACACACACACACACACACACACACACACTCACACACTCACTCATATACACTCACACACATACACACACTCACACACACGCACGCACATACACTCACACACACTCCCACACACTCACTCATATACACTCACACACACACACACACACACACACACACACACACACACACACACACGCACACACTAAAGCGTTCGCACATCTGATACTCGCACACACACGCAATCACACTCGCTCACACCCACTCACGTACATACACTCACTCATTCATCTACAAGCTCACAAGCAACCATACGCACATACAGACACAGACCGCAGTAAAAAATATGAATAAATTTAATGTTCTTAGACACATAGTGAGTGTGTGACAAACAAATAAATTATATGTGTGTGGCAATCATGCTCGTACAAGTCTTATAGTTTTATGTCTTTATTTTCACATGAAAACTTGTCCACAAACGACTTTCATAGCGATTCTATACGCTGAACCTTCTTGCAGAGACCACATCGTAACACTCCAAGAAATTGTGTGCAAGAATCCCTACCGTTCCTTCTACAAGTATTTTTGTTCTTTTACTTTTGTAGTTAGTGCTACATTTTAAAGACATTACATTCAATAGAATCAACGATGTAATTGGCGCGAGTACTGTACTGTGAAGTTGACATGTATTTTTTATTCAATCATTAGTCCCATCCTCTTACATGTATTGAGCATCATCACGACGTACACAAGCCAAGGAAATAAGTATACATCTTAGCATATTAAGGCATATACTTATCTCCTTGTGTAGGTACAGGGTCTTCCATGAACACTTTCTATTTTATTTAGTTTAATTATAACAAGTAGTGTTAGATGGCGTCATTTTCTTTGATATACCTTTCGATTCTATTGTGTGATATGATAAGTGATAACGTTGAAATATCCGCTGCGGCTTCCGTCAAATTCTGCTTATGATTATGCACCAGAATAATTGGGTATAGATAATTTGGGACGATGGGTGTCGCGAATTTGGCAAATGTAACTTTCATTAACAAATAGGTGTGGTTATCAACTATTAAAGTTCAGAAGTCAATACTGGAAGAGCCATTATATCAAACAGCTATTACATTGCCATAAATTGCCGAAACTAATGAGCAGTGTATCGCGCGTGGTGCACAGATGCAGGTGGCGCAGATCCAGGCGCTGATCCAGTCGGGCGACGTGAACGGCGCGTTCCAGCAGGCGCTGTCGGCGTCCGACCTGGCGCTGGTGATGTGCGCCTGCCGCGCGGCCGAGCCCGCCGCCGTGTTCGGGCCGCCCTGCAAGCTCAAGCAGCACGTGCTGCTGTCGCTCGTGCAGCAGCTCGCCGCCGACATGCACCGCGACACACAGCTCAAGCACAGGTACGTGCCCCGCGCACCGATCTGCCGTCAGCCGGGGTGCGAGGGATATGTCTTTGACAACCTCACCTCCGGCCTAGCACCAAGACCCACAGTCGGCGTGCGGTTTTAGTCGGTTCGAGTCCGACATAACCTCCCCTTCCGGCTCCGGCAGGGGGGGTACCCGAGGGGATTTCCGCACGAAGAAAAAAAAATAGCGACCAGTGTATCGAACCGAAAGTTAACTATACTCCGTCCATTCGTTTATTTTCTTTTTGACAGTTTGAGACAATTTGAAGTTAGTGACACCCGCGCGTACAGTACCGTTTCCATTCGAAATAATTATCGATTTTACTTAAGAACATTTTTCAATCGATTTACTGCATCGACATATTTGTAATTATATATATAAATATTAATTATATGTTTATCAAGTTTTTTAAAATTATAAATAAAGGTGATGTGACACCTGAAAACTGGGCGACTGTCATGTCGTGTAGAGGACAAGAAAAATAAATATGTTTGATTGGGATCGAGACTTTGTAATTTACAATATAATGGATCAATAATTGATTATTCAAGTAACAGAGGACTCAACTCATGAGTCTAGTGTAAATTATGAAGAAGAGTCTGATAAATCAATGTAATAAATAATATTAACAAAATTGATTTGTAGACAATTGATCGAATTATCATATTTTAAGATCTGCTTTATAGTCTGTGTCTGTTTGTTATGCACAGAGCACTTCACTAAGTGGGCGTTACCCGTCAATAAAGTATGACATTACTGTAGTACATTATTCCGTAAATAAAAACAGTAATTCATATGCGTAAGCTGTCAAAAAGAAAATAAACGAATGGACAGAGTATAATAGGCACCTTGTTGATAGGACTTCAGAAATGTATATTGGGTCGTGCCCATACATACTCATACACATACACTCACACACACGCATATACTTATGGTCAGTATTCACACATGTTATAAATATTAAAGCGAATCGTATCGTAATCGATCTTTGCTGGACATTTCCCTCCTGCACTGTATTAAATTAGAAGACAAGTATTTAAAACATCTATGAACACTAACCATAAAGATGTGTGTGAGTGTGAGTGTGTGTATCCGTGCAATTTTGAGAAGCATTGCTCCCACTCAAAACTATATCTAACCATGAGACACGTTCGTAACGGTCTGACTACGTCTGGCAGGTACCTGGAGGAGGCAGTAATGAACCTGGACGTGCACAACCCTGTAACACGCGAGCACCTGCCGGGTGTTGTGCGTGAGCTCCAGAAGCAGCTCATGGCGTTCCTGGCGGCTGCGCCTGCGCATGCCCTCGCCCGCCCCCTGCGCATGCTGCTCATGGCCACGGAGGCGCTGCTGAAGGCGCAGGCGTGACCGGTACTGCGCTGCCGAGCCTGCCAACCATGCGCCAAGTGCGTACTGCTAACCCCGCTCACACGTTAACTACCACCGGCCGGTCCGTGCTAGGTTTCATTTATCACTCGAGACATATATCTTAGATCTAAAATGTGTTATATCCGCGTGTTTCTTGTCCCTTTTAAACATAGCGCGGAGTACTACGGCGGTAGAAAAGCTACCTATTATTACAATTTTTGTGTCGTTATTTAGGTCCAAGATACGTGTCCCGAGTTATACGAGTTTATACTTAGACCAGCCCTCGTAGCATTGTAGACTCACGTTTTGCAAGTCACTTTTAAACAGATGATTATATTGGGTATTTAATTTCCCTAAGACGTGAAGTATAGTAAAATCAATGATTCCGGGAGATGGTCAAATGCATACTGTTTTATTGCATATCGAAGAGAACTTAACACGATTTGACAAAAAGAAATATTGGCTCAAGAATCTGTCAAAAAATAATTGTAAAGTCTTTCTTGATGTCAAGACAAGTATATACACAATGGAGACAAAAGGTTACAAAACAATGGCAGCATTCTTCAGTTTGCGAAATTTTTGGTTTTACTATACGTGATGACGATGTGTAAAGTAAAATTATTTTTCTCTATCGCACTCACTGATTAGTACATGTGGGCAGATCCCCCAGTTGGACAGGTGCCTGATAAATCGTCAAAATGTCGGACGGTTGCGTTCATATCGCTAATGGTCAAATTGGTCAACAGTCAAGATTGCAAACGCCAGTGGTCGAATAATTTTACTTCGGGTATATTACTTTATTTATGTAAGTATACACATAATGATATTTGCAATTTTGACAGTTCGCTATTTTGACGGACTTATTTACTACATTCACAGGGACACTGAAACAAATTTAGTGGTCTGTCATTGCGCTGACAAAATATTTTTAATGACTTGACATTACCATTAAACAAATTTTCATACGTTTACACTATTTGACATTGGCGTAATCGCGACGATTCTTTCGATAACACAAATCATTAATTAAAAGAAGTACTGATTCCATATTTGTCAATATTATAGTGCGATAAAACTGTAGGCCTACTTTAAAACATCCACAGTTGCCAATCAAACACATTTATGATTTCATAGAATACATTTAATTTCGAAAATGGTACATGACACTTTGATTCATCTTAGACCTTAGCGTAAGAAACCTGTAATTTCGAATTCAATTGTCAAATTCATAGTACCCACATAGAAGTGACGAAGAGTAAAATTTAAAAAGAAAAGCCGGTGCAAAAAATCTCGCTTCGATTTAGTCATGCAACGTACGGCCTATCAGGAAGCCGGTACTTATCGCCACTGTTACATTCAAGGTGATTTTATAATCGTTTTGGAATTGGACACAGTTTCAATAGGAAAATCATCTGGAAGTATTAATTTGGCGTAAGATAAAAAAATTTTTGATAATGTACAGTAAGCGTCAGAGAAAATGAACCCCCCTCGATAATGGTTTTATCCTCAAGGGGGGTTCCTTTTCTTTGAAGCTTACTGTACCTATGGGAATAATGTTCAAGTAAAAGGAATAATGTATGGGGTTTGTAAATTGTTTTTTTCTTTAACCAAATTAATACTTCCAGATGATTTTGGTATCGAGTCTGTGCCCAAATTCTTTTTTTCCGAAATGACTATCAAATCATGTATAGTGTGATGGCGAGAGCTGTACCGTCCCCATGGTGCGCGCGGGGTGGCGGGGGGCGAGGTTAAAGAAAAGAAAAGAAAGCATGAATCGATGAGATTTACAATGTCGGACAAATCTTACGATATCATCTGACAGCTTGTAGGTCGGGAATTATTAAAATTCCCTATTTAATCATTATGCCAGTCGTATACATGTGTTTAAATTATTCTTTTTTTTTTCATAACATAAAAATACCTACAGTTACTTAATTAAATACGACCGATAATACTTATTCTATCATTCCTATGCTACTTCCTACTAATATAAAAATCTGGAACTTTGAGAAGATGTTTGTATGTTTTGATGCTCTCATCGCTCTAACGGCTAAACAAAATTTTGATAACATATAATATGTTTGTGGAATGGAATCTAAAATGCTGCACGAGTGAAACCGTGGGAAACAGCTAGAATTTAATAAAAACAAGCAGATGATGAGTAAATACTAAGTAAACTGACAATTTTATTCAGAACTTTTAAATTAAATTTATTCTGACATAAATGCTTCTACAACTTTATCTTCCGCTTCGCCATCGGCACTAAAATCGTTCACAAATTTATTAAAAAAATATAAATTTTTTATAAGATGATATTCTTCACATCACGAAATACCGCACGACCTATCTTTGAATTGTAATCTCATGTGCGTCTGACCTAGACAGTCCGCGTGAGCGCTTGCGGCGGATTTCTATAGAATTGTCGGTTGTTTCATGGTAGCCCCTATTTCATGGTACCCAGGGATGGGTCGTGGTCCACCTGGGTGGACCACGGGCACTTGTGTTCGCCCGTGGTCCGCCCAGGTGGACTCAGTAGGTGGACCACGACCCATGACCGATTTATTCCTGCGATTATATCCGATCTAACGGACCCGGTTGACGTGAGTCTACGATATCGTGCTACGAGGGTGGGTACTTATAATTTCAAACTGTCTTTATAAAAATATTGTATAATTTAATTATTTTTTTTAAGTATTCCATTTTATTTCCTTTTTCGTTCATCTGATTACGATTTTTTTTTGACTTGATATTTTTTTTGTTTGATTGTTATTCTTGATAATTCGATAAGTTAAAAAAACAAATTTGTGTTCGATACTCAATTATTTTGTTAATTTCTTAGTTATATTTTGTTCTAAATGGTTTTTAATTATGCTTGTGGTTATATTTGAGAAATATTTCAGCAGTTTATGCCTGTTATTGCTATTATTTTTAAAAATAATTTGAAATCTCACAATATTTGATTGGATAACCGTTTTTCTATAGATTAACCATCTTTTTGCTATTGTGTTGAAATATATAAACATTCAACAATTAGTTTACATAATTACTTTTCGTATTGATTGAAAATAATAACGGAAGTAACGTCAAATCCATGACAGACCTTGAAATACTCTCTCAATTAAGCTACACTAGACCCCTTCAGAGCCCGTTCAATTAGTATTAAAACAGGCCAATAATCGAACGACTGTCATACTATCAACTGCAAATGTAACTATGTAATCCTATATATTTATATGGGATTACAAAGTTATTTATGCAGTTAATATTAAATTATTAACTGTTTTAGTCTAAGGCCTACAGGCTGGTTTCCTAAGAGAAGGTATAGCTATATAATCCTCAAATATAACCACAGCTTAATGTGACTTGGTTCTATTATAAAGACAAATGTGTGTACATAGTCCCCTGCCTCACTAGGACAATTAGGTCGCTAGCCAAGTGTCCAAGCAGTTAGTATTATAATGTATGACGCCTCATGCACTTGGCGATGGCTTATCCACAATAGATTCTAATACAATACTTGGATATATGAGTAGCGACGTGGCCATTGTCCGTCCTAGTGAGGCACGGGACTTCAAAGTTGTGTGTCACTTTAGTGTCAGCAGATATTGTGTCAGTGACGTCATTGCTTCGGTACAAGCAGTGTACGAACAATATGTGATCTAGTATAAGGTATCTTGTAAGTGTGGCGCCTCTCATATTTCAAGTTCTACGATAAATAAACTTGAATAGACTTGTCTTTAAAATCTTTTCAATCAATGAAATGCTTTTTTTTCCAATCACGTGATTATTTTCTATGATATCTGTGGTCGAAGAGTTTCAGGAATACACGGGTCTGTAAGAGTTTGTATCCGATCGCATACAGTAACTGCAGACTGCACACAGCAACTGCAGACCGCAGCAGCAGATGCAGCGTACAGTGAAATAAATGAAATACTTGGATGTGATGATATTATTTACTGTTGTAATTCATTGCGTCTTCTCAATGGTGTCGTTTACGCGTATCAAAGGTTAACTAGCAATGTTTCTGAAGAGACGACACGTCATCTGACCACACATATGTATGTATAAAAGATATATTCCCGCAATTCTCGGTCATTGTTCTATAACTACACTTTCTTTTTCACATACATTACTTGTTAAATTTCGATACATAAAACGACTCTATTGTGAAACCGCAATGAATTAAAACAATAAATAATATTATCACATTCAATGAATTCTTTATAGAATTTATAATGCTAACTTTTAGATTCCCAAAGTCTAAAAAAAAATCTTAGAAAGGTTCCAACAGTTCATAAGAAAGAATTTTTTTTTTTTTTACAGCATTAAGTATGCTAACTATACAAATCAAATACATAGGGAAAAATAATCTTCTCGGGCGGGACTCGAACCCGCAGTCTTTCCCTTACAGGGGGAATGCCTGACCAATTCGGCTACCGAGACACGCCCGATATGATTCAAATTTCCCATCTTATACGTCTTTAAGGCGACGTGGCGTCATCTACCGATTTTCTTACGAACTATCGGAATCAATGAATGATGTTACAATCATTTTTAAACATAGATTTTTTGATAACTGCGCCCAAACAATTGAAGGATTTTTTACAGCATTAAGTATGCTAACTATATATTATATATATCGAGTCCCGCCCGAGAAGATTCTTTTTCCCTATGTATTTGAGTTCATAAGAAAGTTGATAGATGGACCCATCTACCAACCGGCGCCCTTAAAGATGGATATAAAGAGAAAGGAAAATTGAAGTAATTCAGGTGTGGTTCTGTAGCTCATTTGGAAGAGCATTCCTCCTGTAAGGGAAAGGTCGTGGGCTTAAGTCCCACTTGAGCGCTTCATTTTTTCCCGAAGTGTATTTCGAATTATCGCAATCAAGTCTATTTTACTGTATTTGCTGTTTCGGTCTGCAATCGCTGTGCATTGCGGTCGGAAACAAATTCGAACGATGTATTCAAAATCTCTTCGACCAATGGTATCACAGGTAAGTCTATCACGTCATTGGGACAAAACCATTTAATTAATCGAGAAGATTCTAAAGGCAAGTCTACAATAGCGGGTCTAGAAAGAGACAAAAATAGCTGTTAGAGTGGGAGGGTAAGCCTCTAGAGTTTGTTATGTAAAAAGTTAAGTTTCTTAATGTGTGAGTCTCCTGTCGGAGTAAAATATGTATGTGATGATGTTGGTTATATGCTGCATAGAAATAAATGTATGACTTCTAGTAGTCGGGATATTTACCATGTATTGCTGATATTTCGGTACTGTTGCAAGCGCCATGATCATGGCTCTTTTGTGATCATGGCGCTTGCAACAGTGCTGGAGGAAATTCAATACGTGGTAAATATCCCATCTAATAGTGATATAAGTGACCACTATAGTTTAAAAACCTTTAATATAAGACTAGTTTACTGAATAAAGCGTCTCGTATTTTATCTGCATTTTTCTTGTTTTTATTTTTATAAAAAGCCTTGTACAAAATGATATTTCGGTCATCTCACTGAATATAACTACTCCATACTAATATGAAAAATGCGAACTCGTGTCTCTCCTGTTTGTCTGTTATTTCACGCCTAAACCACTGAACCGATCCTGATGAATTTTGGTATAGGGGCTGATTTGAACTTGAGAAAGGACATATGCTATTATCGCGATAACCGACAACCACGCGAGTGAAGCCGCGGGCAACAGCTTTTCCTAATATGGTTTAATAGGAAACGTTTTATAATCAGTGCATTTTAGAAACTAATACATTTTACTAGATTTCTACACCACACTCACTTTTCTTAAAAAAAAAAGGAAAATTATTAATTGCACATCAAATAAATAATCACATATCAATATACTTTCATCATTTATATGCTTTTTTAAATCAAATAAATTACTTTACTACAAATAAACTGAATGTTTAACAAAACTAGTACTGCAGAAAAAAATAAAATATACATCAGCATGACATTACTTTTATCGTCTTTGCGATACAAATAAATTTATTTAAGTACATAAATTATAAATGTTTATCAAAAATACTAACTGCACAGCAAATTAACTAGTGCGCATGTAGAAGATACTCATTGTCAAAGTAAAATATCTATCCGAGTAGCATGTATAGGTACAGTCAACGCCATAAGTTGATTAAAACTTAAATATTTTACAAATCTTTTTATAATGGAATACATCTGACTATACTAAATGTAGTGTTATGATTCCCAGAAGACAAACTTAATTTACATAATCAATGTTTTTTTTTCACAATTTAATGTAAGGTTTAGGGGCCACAGTGTTCAATAAATTAGAATTTGTTAAGCTACTTTTGTAGTTGACTGTACTAAGTAATTAAGTTCAGAATGATCACCACCCACCCCGAAATGGGGATTTTTTTTTATAAGCAAGTCAAATTCAAATTCAAAAATAGTTTATTTTGCATAGACCATTAAATCGGAACTTACAAAACGTCAACATAAAGTAAATATTAAATACTAACTAATACTAGTAAATGGACCACCGGTTCGAAACGCGGCCCAGACCTGAGAAGACTCCGGCAAGAAACTCAGCGTAGTGTCGCAGTAAGTAGTTTGTTGGTGCTCAATCAGCATTTTTGATGTGAATTTGGATTATTTTGTCGTGCATTAGCAGTGCATTAATGAAACTGCTTTGCGTTAAGATAAACAGCCGCACGTTACGAAAATAAATTGTAGTGTGTTTTCTAATACTTTTGAGTTTAGTATTCTGCTGTGCAATCAGTATAATTTTGATGGAAATTTGGATTATTATTTCATAAAAAAAGTATTTTATTAGATTTGCGTTTATATACCACCCCAAAAAAATAAGGGATTTGATTATTTTTTAATACTTTACCCGATACGATACGTTTGGATACATTCAACAATAAAGTTTTTTTGACACGGTATTACAGTCTTACCTTATCACATTTCGTCACACACTATTACATATACAATGAGGGTAGTCGAAAAAAAAATCACCCACCAAACTACGACAAAAAATCCAACTGTTGTCACCAAACTATTCTAGCAATTCAAACTCAAAATATTTTTATTCTCTTTTCTATCTAAGTTCTTCTTTTTATTCATTCTAATGGATTCTTCTAAACGTAGCTCAGTAACCGACCGAACCCGGTCACACTCTCTGTGTTCCTTACAAAGTGATGAGAATAGCATGAACCTGTCATACAAGAAGCCGTGTCTGCTTCGCACGTGCAGCGATTCTTCTGTCGAGTTCTGCGTGCATTCCGACACAGAAGAATACAAGCCTCTCGATAGTGGTATTTGTGATCGAATGTCCGATGCCGATATGCTGGTGGTTTTGGAACAGAAGATTGATCGGTTGAGCGGTGAGTATTTAGTTCCTACTATTTTATTAGCTGACTAGCTGACCCGTCCCGGCTTCGTCCAGGAAAATACAAACGTTTATCATCTATTTTACCCTCTTAGTAGTTAAAAGACACAGGTTTATGATATTTAGTGCATCTATCTCTGAAAATGACGGACATTCATACAAACTTTCATCCTTTATTTTACCCCTTTAGAGCAGAATTTTGAAAAAATCCTTTTTTAGTGGATGCTTTTTTTTTTTTTTTTTTTTTTTTTTTTCCGTGCGGAAATCCCCTCGGATACCCCCCTGCCGGAGCCGGAAGGGGAGGTTATGTCGGACTCGAACCGACTAAAACCGCACGCCGACTGTGGGTCGTGGTGCTAGGCCGGAGGTGAGGTTGTCATCGACATATCCCTCGCACCCCGGCGGACCCAGGGCCATCACTTATGGTTTAGCCCTCCTCGGGAGGGGGGACAACGGTGTCCCCGACTCGCCCCCGGAATGGGGAGGCGCGCTTCTCAGCGCGCCGTCGCCGTGGCCTGCTTCTGCTGGGGTGACAGGCGGCTTCACCCGTCACCCCCAGGCCCGCGCTCATGGGGGACGGAGGGCACTGACCCTCCGACGCCCGAGTTGCCTGTGCGCGCGGGCAGCGCGGTTCGCGAGTCTCGCTCGTTCGCGCTGCCTCTCCCGTTCCGCCGTCTCCTTCACGACCATTACCTGCTCGCTGAAGGAGACGCCGGCCGCCCACGCGTCCGCACAGCGGACCATTGCTGTGAGCAGGGAGGCGAGGGTAAGAACTCTCACTCCCAGGGCCGCCACTAGTTCTCGCCTCTGTCCGGCCCATGCCGGACACTCGGTGAGCGTGTGCAGCTTAGTGGATGCTTACATTATAAAATGCATCTAGGTACTGTTTTCAAATTTCAAGTTTGTAGGTCCAGCGACTTAGGCTCTGCGTTGATGAATCAGTCATTCAGTCGGGACAAGTAGGTATTTTATATGTTTATATAATAAATTATTTATTAATTACAGAGTTTAGATCGATCGAGGTACAATGGTACATCTGAATATTCGGCACCATGAAAATCATTTACTTATCCCACAATTGAGTTGCAACATCACCACTTTTTATACCACAGAAGTTACCTTATAACTAATTTATCGTTTTGATGTAGTAAAAAGTAACTAATTTGAGTCAGTAGAATACCTAATTGAAATTAAAATTCGAAGGTGCTAACAAGGTCGGCAGCACAGCACGACTGTTACCTATTCCCATGGGTCTTGCACACGCCCATAGGTCACAGTAACTACTGCGGGCCGTGTGCTTATTTACCACCTCTGCTGCATAAAAAAACTATATAGATAGGTACGTACTGTTCGCACGCTCAAGCTGTGGAATGAACGGCTTATTCCGAACCTAACCCGGTTGCGGGTTAGGTTAGGAACTTGAAAAATAATGTGATATTTGTTCCGAACGTAACCCTCTTCCTAACCTGACCCGACATCTCATTCCTATCATAACCCGAATTGAGCAGATTTTTGTTACTTTTTAAAGCCGAAGTGCGGTAATTCCAACTTCTGTAGGTTAGGGTAGGTTAGAACTGTGACCCCAACGCACGAGCCGAGCGAGTGAAGCGAGTGTGCCGCGGCAGCGGCCGGCGAAGTGCCAGATCGGGTTATGATAGGAACGAGACCGTCGGGTCAGGTTTTCGCGCCAAGGTCAAGTTGTCGCGGTTAAGTTTTCGGGCCAGGTCCGGAATAAACGGAATGAACACGCCTGCCGTGGTTTTGCTAAGCAACTACAATATGGGGCTTCAAGAAGGGCCTTAGAAGGCTTCTTCAGGGTAGGCAGCACGAGTGTAACGCCCCTGGTGTTGCATACGTCCACAGGCCGCAGTAACCACTTTCTATCAGGTTGGCCGTATGTGCTTGTCTGCCACCTAAGTGGTATAAAAAAACTAGGATTGCTATTTCCTCCTAATCACCCCTCATTGCAGATATGTTCCTCGAACAATGCCGACTTCTGACGACCATGAAGGACGAGATCCGCAGCTCTAAGATGATGATCCAGAAGACCGAACAGGCTCACAACTCTACCCTCGTCGATGTGATGAGAAAAGCCATCTCTCAAAGGTTGTAATTCAATATATTGGAGTCTCTCGTGTTCTATAATATTGCAACATCTTTTTTTACCACTTTTTTATACCACAGAATGACACTCAGCCTGAATCGTGAGATATCTCAGGACAGATTTTGATATGTTGCCTAGACTCTGGCCAACGAAAGATGACGCGAAAAGTTGGCGCCAAATTTAAAAAAGCTACACGTTGCAACTCTAAATGTACAGTAAGCTTCAGAGAAAAAGAACCCCCCTTGATAATGGTTTTATCCTCAAGGGGGGTTCCTTTTCTCTGAAGCTTACTGTACACCAAAATAACGGAGTCGATACTAGAATCTTTTTCCTATTAGGCATGCATGAAAACTAGCGTATTATGGATGACATACAGAAGACCGAACAGCTGTGCAATTCACTAAGCAAGCACAACGATAGAGATTGTCATTGGTCGATCTCCAGTGACGTGATACAATCCGACCAATGACAATCTCTATCGAGCACAACGTTGCGACTTGCATCGTTGTGGTCGCTTAGTGAATAGCAGTGCAGGCCTACAACTCTACCCTCGTCGATGTGATGAGAAAAGCCATCTCTCAAAGGTTGTCATTCAATATATTGGAATCTCTCGTGTTTTATAATATTATGTCCTCAACATTGTGTAGATACAATCAGCATCAGAAAGATGTTGATGAACATATACAGAAAATAATCATAATTTACTATTTAAACTGTTGATTGATGGCACTTGGTGGAATATAATGTTACACATATTGAGAACACTTGTATATTCCACAGTATTTATTATATTGAACCTGACCGGTTTCGCCTTACGGCATTCTCAAAGGTTTGCATTTAGGAAAGGTTTTGTTTTGTAAGTTCTAATTCCTAAAAACTACCGTAAAAATGCCGTAAGGCCTAACCGGTCAAGTTCAATATAATAAACTTGCTTTTGCCCGCGGCTCCGCCCGCGTGGATGTCGGTTATCGCGACCAAACATAGCCTATGTCCATTCTCAAGGTCTAATCTACACCTATACCAAATTTCATCAAAATCAGTTCAGTGGTTTAGGCGTGAAAGCGTAATATACAGACAGACAGACAGACAGAGTTCTTTCGCATTTATAATTTTAGTATAGATAGGTACTGTGGAAAAAAGTACACGTGTTCTCAATATGTTTAATCATAATTTAGTTTTTTACCCATTTCCAATCGACAGATTTTTCTGTTGAGTTACTCACCTGCAATATACCATATAAATCAATTGAATAGGTTTTCCTAAGTAGTTACGAGTGAACGTGTAGGTGCGACTATCTAATTAAGTGTCTGACATGAGTGCTGGGCCTAGATAAGTTATCTTTGATCACGAAAACCAACATCCACGCGGGTGGAGCCTCGGGCATCAGTTAGTAACCTGTATAGTATGCTTTCTTTAAAATTTAGAGTCAGTACCCTCGGCGCGCCGGAATCAACTGAGGAAGGAAACAGCCGCGCTAAGAGCCTGCTGAGCGCCATCGAGACACGCAAGGAAGTGTCCCTCGATAGTGAAATCCGGGAGAACTTGATCAGTTTCCTGCAGAGTGAGGTATGACTGTTGTACTTGCCTGCAAGAGATTGCCTCAGTGCGATATGGCCGCCAATTGTGTAGGTACCTTTGATTCCTTTAGTCTCGGTAATCAAAAAAAATTGCTACTTAGTCCGGTTGTCTGAACTACTGCATCTATTCAGCAGCAGTAGTCCGGGTGGCAAACGGCCTGGAACTATTGCTACTTTTGTGTAACAGTAGTCCGGTGGTAGTTCGGTTAATCGGACTACTGGAACTCTTCAGTTTATTGTCTATGTCCTTGGTGAACAATAATGATTTATTTTATTTTATTTATTTATGACTGAAGGGATTTTTTTGTACTCTCTTTTTAATGAAGTTTGTATTGCACACGTCCTTATATACATACATGTCACACGTGTCACAGTCACCACTTTCCATCTGTGCGTCTATTCTACTAAAGTCAAACCATAGTCGTGCCACAGCGACTGCAAAAAACGACATTAAATAATAGACGTTAAAGCGATAAGGTTAAAGATCAAAATTAAATGACTTTTACAGAGCGAACGAAAAAGTAATGAAACCTTGGGCCTCGTGGATGTTGATAGTACATCATACACCTAGTTAAGGGATTTATTTATACATCACAAGTTATAAATTAACCTTTCATTCCTCTCTGTCCCCTCGCAGGAGCTCAAGGAGCAGATGGTGCGTGCCACAGCGGAGTCGGTCCGCAATATGATCGGCGGCTGCTTCAGCCGTGACATGTCGACTCTGTACCTGCCCATCCTGGAGCGCTCGCACCGGCGCCTCGTCGGGCACATACACAGGGTCATCGAGCACGCTTTTATAGAATGTAAACTCTCAATTTTTTAACGCGCTGTTATTAGCTTCACTTGTAACTATGTATGTAAGAAAATCTTGGAATCATAATTTGACCTGCTTCCCGGTCTTCGATTAGGATAACATTTTGCACACGCTCTGAGTTCTGATGACAATAAATGACTAGCTAAGAAACGTCATTACAAATCCAATATGGCGGCCTCCCCAAGATGGCGGACTGGCTGTTTGAAATCCACCCCCATGAATTATGTAAAGAATCCATCCTACCCTATTCTGTTCTGTGATCCTACCTAACACTGATTTTGCTAGTGTAGCCTCACCCTACAATGTGCTAACTCGGTCTCATCCGAAGGTTTCCTCTCGAAGTCTGCATGGGGTCCGATCTTTCCAATGTTACTGTGAGTTTGGCAGAACTTCGATATTTTCTGTGAAGCGACTGATATCTGACCTCTGCAACCCATTGGCGATATCGAAGTACTGCAGTCAGACCCGTTATTGAACTCTTTAGGGCTCCCACTAACCTTAACTACTTCTCCTTCTTCTTCTCGTGTCAATTCACTTTTATAAATAACTAGCTTTTTCCCACGGCTGCGCCCGCGTGGATGTCAGTTATCGCGACCAAACATAGCCTATATCCTTTCTCATGGTCTAATCTACCCCTATACCAAATTTCATCGAAATCGGTGCAGTCGTTTAGGCGTGAAAGCGTAAGACAGACAGAGTTAGTTTCGCATTTATAATATTAGTATGGATTAGACTATTCGGGAATAGAATTCTGCCATCTATCGCGCTGTCAGTGACTTTAGTGTGCTGTCGGCCTTAGTATTATACAGGAAGTAGGACCTAAGGGACACGACTGCCATAGACCAACGGCTTAACTGTATGCTCTCCGAGGGACAAAAATATATTATGTGCTTACTTGCACCTTCCATAACCCTAATGTCATATCTGTCTCCCAGTGGAAGACAAGTCGTCGTCCTTGTTCAAGTCTGTGTACAAGACGTCAGGAGCTCTCCGCCGGGCCCTGGAGCGCCACCAGTACCTGCTGGAGGCTGCCTCCGACCCTGGGAAGAACATCGTTGGAGCCTTGCAATGTACTGTGGAAGAGTAAGCACTCACCTCTTATATACCTACTTATGGGTGAATTTCAACATCTATGAATTTTTAGCTAATTTTGGTGATTTTTTTTATTTCTAGGTATTTAGGTAATCTCTTTCAATATTTAGCTAGAAATACATATTTTATGCCTATTATGTTTGAATAGTCTAATTAGCCCTGGGAATTACTTGTTTATTTTATACACCTGAATTTTCAATACACCGAAATTGGTGTCTAACACCAAAATTGCATATCAACTTATTTTTATTTTTTATTTATTATTACTTATACTATTTCTTTGTTTTTTTTCTAGAATTCGGCACTTAATAGTTACATAAAACCCTTAATTTTTACCCTTTTATCACCAACTTCATTTTTATATGGCAAAACCACTTTAGTTGTTAGTAGTATCAGTATAAAAGCAAAACATTTGATTGTTCTATCTATCCTTGCTTCTAGCAAGGATTATATTTTACTCTAATGGCGCCAATATTATCGACAAACTTATTCAAGATTGCTGGG